>VYXF01009643.1:115978-212745 GCA_013397295.1 Polioptila caerulea
CCGCCATGGAGGCGGGGACGCCGGGGGCAGTCAGGTAACGCGGTCGGGGAGGCGCTCCTCGGCCGGCGCTCTCCTCGCTCCCGCTCTTGCGGCGGAGGCTCCACCGGTGTCCGCGGGGAGCGGCGGGGGGGGGGCCCCGCCCCCTCCNCGGCCCCGGCCCCATCCAGCGGGTCGGGGCTGGGGACGGCGTGCGGGGCCGTGCCCATGCTGTCCGCGCCGCCCGGCCGGGCACAGCCTTCCCGCGGCTGGCTGGAGCGGGGCAGCGAGCGGATCCGCAGCGCCCGGCGCAGGTCGGGCTGCGCCCTTTCAGAGCGCCGACAGAGGCGCACGAACTTGGAGCAAAACCCGAAAGGACGTGCGTGTCTTCAAGCAAAAATGGGAAGGGCTAAGTGATCTAAATATACGGTCACTGTGAGGTTTCAAATAATAATTCAGGACTTGTAATCGTGACTGAGCCCTCAGTGGGTGCCGTCTGCATTTCCTATGTTGCATGTATGTAATTAATAAGTGTTCCACAAGCATCTGTGCTTTATCTGCCAGAACTAATGCCTTATTCCCTTCCATCTGTGTTTGAACCCAGCATGACCTGGGAAATATTTTGATGATAGACACTACCGGCAGCCCATTTTCTTTCAGGCAAATACAGAATTTACTCCTATAAATCTAAAGGTTACTTCAAAACTAAAGATAACATAGAGCTGTCAGCAGGACCGTTGGAAGCCTCCCTCCTTTCTCGATTCCACTGAAGGCTGAAGAAAAGGGTGCAGGATTTATTTTCTGCCACTCCTCCCCCTTTCTCCATTCTTACTGCTGGAAAATAATAATTAATGATGCAGAGGGAGGTCTGGTTTCAAAATGCAAACCCATAAGAATTCAACTGTGCAGAAATCCAGCTCTGTAAGTCATAGATGCAATCATTTATCAAAATTTCAGAGTTTAAAATGAAATGGTTCAGCATTAAACTAAATGTGTAAGAAACTCTTCCCATATTTAAACACAGTAGTTCAAGGTCCATCGCATTTTATGTTGGACCAGAGTTTTCTGCACTGTCTTTAATCCTGACTACTCTTGAAAAGGACCCCCATCATCTGATCATTCAGCAGGTATTTGATGGACGCACTTAAACACTTTATCTGCTCTTTCTAGTGTCCAAGATGAGGCTGTGGACAAAAGCAACTTTAAGAAATGCAACCAGATTGCTTTTTACAGGTATGGAGAATTGTTTTGTGATGGTTATTTTTAGACTACTAATAGTAAAAAATATAGGAGGTAGTTACACATTGACTTTCAATCACAGGAAGTCTGCTACTTTCAGGATTTATCTTTCAAAGGTGAGCATTCTACTTACCTTTCAGCAAGAAATAATCAGCAGACTTTAAAATGTGTTGTCTTACACCCAGAATATCTTCTGTTAAACTTCAAAAAGATCAATCCTCTCATCTGACAAAGCCCCAGCAATATTTTAATTATAAGAGCACTCAGATGGAGGTTATTCTCTTGACATGGATATTTCTTGACTGTCTGTATTTCAAAACAGCAGAACACTCTATAGAAATCATTAGTCTGTGACCATAGCGTGTATGATTACAGTCCTGTTGAGCAAGTACCTTGGCCAGGATTTGGTGTCAAATCTAGCTTACTAGTCCCTTAAAGCTAGCCTTAAGCTAAGTCATATTTCTCATCCCATTTCTAACTGTGCTTTCTCTTGACCTCTTTCTTCCCCCTATTGTGTTCTCTCCTGTTCTGACTGACTGAAAGAAATTATAGCCCATTGTTGCACCCATAAGTCACTGACATATTTGGTTTATTAATGAAGAAGTTTGTCTTTAAGGTAGCCTCCAAGACACTTATCTTCAAATAGTTCATAAAACCTGGCATGGAGAATTCTACAAACAGTTGAAAGAGCCTTTACTTCAGGATCTCTGACATAAAAACATTATCAGGGCCAAAAGTTGTAGTCATCAGACTTACTGAGAAACAATTTCCTTTGTGCGTATTTGGAGGTTACAAATTGCAAACACAGTTTCATCACCCCAGAATGTAGAAGGTGTTCATTGGGGAGTTACAGGGATATATGACAGAAAATGAGATTATTCAACTGAAATTTGAGGGATGAATGAAAGAATCATAATGTAACTGTGCAGATGATTGGATACTTGAATTAAGACTATTTAAAAAAAACATATAGAGTGGCGATGGTGAACCCCTGATCCCCTCTAGCATCTTATTTATAAGCATTTAGGTGTGCTCAGAACTGTATTCCTTCTTTTTCTTTTTGACTTGAAGTGCTAATAATTGTATTTGAAAAAATTCAATACAAAATTATTAAGTAAACATTTCTAACAATATTATGTCCCTCTGTATGATAAAAGCTACAAGAACTGGGGAGATCAAAAATAATTTTCTGTCTTGACAGGCGTCAGAAACTTCTGCATCCTGGAAAATCCTTGTATCGAGTGTTGTTGGATTCAGTCACATTAAGTGATGAGAATGTCAAATTCCAAGTCATTCATGAGGAGAATAAGGTGAGATACCACCAAGCATAACCGGGTGCTTACAGAAAGAGCAGTGAATATTATCAACAAGACTTATAATATTTGCAGGTTTTGAGATTCTTCAGTGATAGATGTTTGAGAGATAATGCAAATTATCAGCCTGTATATGTCCTTACTAGTCAGCATTTAGTTAAAAAAAAAAACTTAGTGGCTTTACAGAAAAAAAAGAGTTCTGAATAGAACACTTTTTATCTGAAAAATATTTTTAATTCAGAGTTTTCTCCACATTTCAAAATAAGTTCTTTTTCTGTAATGCTAGGTATCAGATGCTTGAAGATAAAGACACTTAAAAGGCATCGCTTCTTCAAAGGGGCGAAGTAGAGTTAGCTGGTGTAAATTCATATGGATGATTTTTACTCTCAACAATGCTAAAGAACATTAAATCAGAAAGCAGGCATGTTTCGGGTTTTTCCAGACAGTAAGTTTTTGGTGATGCTGCGTTAAAAATAAATATTTTTTATCCTTACAAATGTATCTGTTTCTTTGCTCACAGGTTCTTCTACAAGTAGAAATTTATGAAATAGAGGGAAATATTTTCAGGCTTAAAATTGATGAGGCATCTCCTCTCAGACCAAGATATAAAGTTCCTGATGTTCTTATAAAGGAACCTACCACCCAGAGGTAAGTGATGAGTGATTTAAGTGATGATGATTTAGCACCTTAATATCTTATACTGCTTCCTCCTTTATATTACAGTACAGTTGTCTCTCTACAATATAAAGTTGTTACAGGAAGAGAAAACAAATATGCATGTGGTTAATTTACTTTCAAAAAATCATGTTATATACCTAGGAGAAAGTTTAATCATACACATAAGAAACCTGAGCCTGTTTCACCCAATCAGAAAATAGCCTACTTGTTACAATGCAAAGTTTTTACCTAAGGCCTACCTGTTGATGTGAAAGGAGTGCAAGCTCTGGATAGTTTTCATGGCAGTTCTGTAGCCGCTTTTTACACTATGTGGTGAACCCTGAGCACAGCATGTATTTCTGGCCTTCTTTGGCTGAACATTAGCCTTGAGGTTTGTGTAATGTATGCAGATGTTCTTAGCCCATCTTTTGTATCAATTGTTATTTAGTTACAGTGGATTGCATGTGCTGCTGATTCATATGAAGCTGTTGTTGCTTTTCGTTTTCCAGACTGTTCATATCCCACAAGGAGGCAGGTCTTTTGGTACTGTCAAGTGTTAATGAGGACTACAAACTTCAAGTCACAGCAAACCCCTTCCAAGTTGAGCTTCAGTCCAAGGGTGAGACTGTTATGAGCATGAATTCCAATGGGTTGTTGTATTTTGAGCACCTACAACCACCTCCCAGTGACAGGTACAGCATTTGTCTATCACATCATTGTATATACTGGTTATGCTGTAGCTGAAGATAAACAATTCTATGGAACTGCAATTTCTGGAAGCTCTTATGCACTGAAACATGACTTCTCCTTTACTTCATAAGTACAGTACATACAAGGGGAAGTTTTAATAAACAAATCCTAGCTCAATTAGCTGCAGACTGCTTTAATCCCTAGCAAGAGCCATGTGCAAGATGCTAACCTCATTTAATGGCTAATTCTGTAAAACTCTTAAGTAACCTGGTACCCCTTGTCTTTCTTGGGAATGAGTGATGGTAGTATGATGAGGTTATTAGTTTCATATTTTTTCTCATTGAATTTACTCTTTAAGTGTTATTTACTAGAAGTCAAGTTATGTTCAGCTTGCAGTGTGCCATCTAGTTGCAAGATGTCCTAGGTTAATCCCACTACAAAGTGCTGGAAGGATGAGAAACCTCAGTGCAGGACATGTCACGATTAAAAAATGGGCATAGCAAGTGTCTCTCTTGTGGAGCATCATTTTGAACACTGAAATTAACAGAGAGCCCATAGCAGAATGATAAAGAGGCAAGGATCTTCTGGGCAGGTAAAATGCTGATGCAGATAGAAATAAGCATAAAAGGCCAAGAGGTCAACCTAATTTAAGTATTGAGTGAAGGTTATTTTAAGGCACTGAATATTAAAATGATGTGCAAGTCTGCAACAAAAGTCTTAGATAATGTATAAAGCAATGCATGGTGCTATTTACGTTTCTGTTTGAAATCCTTGCTTACATTAACAACAAACTGATTATTTCTATGTGTTTGTTTTCACTAGAAAACCTACAGCACAAAATGAGGAGGCAGCAAGTGATTCCTCTAAGGTAATCCATGCTTACTGCAATTCCAGCAAGAATATTTTGTAAAATAAAATTAAATTACATATTAATTTTGCCCTGTAGTATGTTTACAAATACAGTCTAACAACTTTCAAAAAGGACTTGGTATAACATATTGACGTATTTTACAAATTCACAGTTGAAGGAAGGTTTGTGTTTTACCATGTCTGTAGAAGATATCAATCAGGTAGATTTAGCGGTTTGTTTTTTTTTTCTATAGCCTTTTTATTACTAATGTAATTCTCTTTTGTTCTCTTATTTGATCTGGGGTAGATGTGAAAAAGGGAGTTTTGTGGTGATATTTGTAATTTTCAAATTTCCTGTTCATTGCAAAGGGAGTTTCAAAAGAACAAGACCATTTTTATAACAGTCAAAAAATATGTCTCCACATACATTCAGGCTTAGTACAGAAATAACATTATCTCTTAAAATAGACTAGGTCCTGGCAGTGCATAGAGGCACATAGCAGTTTTCCCAGGAGGCTGAGCTGTGTCTATGATATAATTTTAGCCTCCTGCAGAGCAGATGGCTGCTTACTCTGCTATCCTGTTATAAATGGCAGGAGCTGTGCTGCCTTCAGCATACTTATGTTTGAGCTCTGATTTCTGCCAGGGAAGTCACACAGCTGCAAGAGGCCACATCCACTTATTGTGGGATGAATGTAGAAAAGAAAGCTAGAGAAGACACTGCAAGAAGTGTAAATTCTACGACAATGAATTAGAGGACACAAGGAGGTTAAAAGTATCAGTTACAGACACTCCAGAGTGTCTGAAGAGCTTTTTCTGTTGTCTGACCTTTACTGTTTGGGGGATTGGGTTGGTTCCTGTTTGTATGGAGTTTTTTTCCTATTTGGTTCTACCCATGCATTTCATAAATTTATTCAAAATCAAGGAGAAACACATTTTTCACAGTGAGAATAATCACTCACTGGAACAACCTTCTCAGGGATGTGGCATAGTCCCTATCATGGGAGGTTTTCAAGATTTGTTTGGACAGGCTGCTAGATAATCTCATCAAGGTTCCCTCTACCATTAAAAGATAGACCAGGTGATCTTTTGAGGTTCCTTCCAAACTAGGCTATTCTATCATTCTGTGATTCTACCCAAGACGTCAGATACTACTTTTATGCTATAGCAGATTGCTTGTGTACAGCATATGCACATCAGTTCTTCACTGTCAATTCCTGAATCTAAATCTAATTTGTGGTTTTGATTTACTTATATTAGCCATGTATGGCAAAAAAAAAGCAGCATAAATCTCATATGAATAAACATTTTTTCTTAGAAATACATGATGTGAGCAGTTTCATTTGATAGGCTTAGCTATTTCTATTTGTATAGGAAAAACAAGAGGATCTAGGTCTCTGGCAAGAGAAATTTGGCAGTTTCTTAGACATCAAAGCTCATGGTGAGTCTCAGTCTAGTTCTGAAAGCATCTTTACTGTTTTGTATATATTCACTCATGTTCATTCATATTTCTGTCTGCTTTCTGTTGAGCTGCTTAATGTTTATCAATGTCCCACTCACTCCTTCTTTTCTGTTGCCTTAACTTTGTTTTAATCAGAAATCAGTGGTGGGTAACAATTTGACAAAAAACTCTGCAAATGTTCATTGGATCTCTATTTAAGAGCAAACACATTAAATGTGACTCATTTCATCAACTCACTCTATGCCATTTCTGACACGGCATTAACACTGCATTGTCTAACTTTACATGTATATATTGTATATAACACATTATTTCCTTTTTTTGGTTTGTTTTTTTTATTAGTGCATAACATTGACTTCACCTGTAGTTTATTCTCATGACGTATCAGAAATCATGATATCTAAGCATTAATAATTGTCACAAAGAAACTTCTTTGAAGTGTGGACTAAAAGAGGAAATATTGAGCAATCTAAGTGTTAAAGACAAAGGTTATAGTCACATGAGAGCAATAGCTCAAATACAATTTAAATTGTAAATTTAAAAAATACATTATGATCTGCTGTCCATCCCATTGCATTCTATATTAATTAAGTTGGTTAGCTTTGTCCATTACCATTATCATGCAGACTTTTATAGCAACCAGCACTACCCAGCAGCTGCAGTAGGAAGAGAGAAGTCTGAAAGCAATTTCTTTTGGTAACAGAAACTTCCCCAGTTCACAGTCAAGACACAGAGGGCAGGAAGCTGTGGCCTTTGTTGTTCTTGGTATTTCTCATGTCTTAGGCCAGCATCATGTTTTTCTGTTTTCTGTGTCAGAGGAATAAAGTCCATATGGTTAGATTCTGATCCTGAAGCCACTGCTTGTCAGTCTGCAGGATCTCTGGTTGCCTGCCAAAAGTTGCTCTGGATTCAGTAGTGTAACAGGATGATATCACTGATAGGGACTCTTGTGCATGCTACTCCCCTGGCTGAGGCTGAAGTGAAGACCAGTGGTAAACAGACAATTCAGGTTCTGAAGTCCACTGTGCTGTAAAGTTTGGCTTTTAGGTGCTGGGATAGAAACAGGAGATAATTTTAAGCAGTTTCACTACTGAATAAAGTATTGACCCGTGATTTCATGGATTTGGGGTTTTTTTCCTGTTAAAGTGATTCATTTTATCTTGTTAAGAAGTTAAAATCAGAAGAAATACAATAAAATCTGTTTCAAACATTATAGAACAGAATTAATAATGGAAGTGAAGTTGAAAGGAAGTGTGAAAGAGTTATTTATTGAAACATTAAAACCTATTTTATCTTGGTTTATCCAGTTAGGTTGCTCTGCTTTATTCCTTTCAGATAAGCCTGAGAACTCTGTGTTCTCATCATTTAATATTATTTCCACAGGTCCTACTTCTGTAGGCATGGATTTCTCTTTACATGGATATGACCATGTTTATGGAATACCACAACACACAGAAACACTTCTTCTCAAAAACACCAGGTAAAGGTGTCAAGGTGTCAGATTGCTAGTGAATGCAGTGTCTTTTTTTTTTTTTAAGAGCTATAACACTGTGTTAATAATTTAATGCAGACAAGAGCTTGAGATATGTATATCATATAGTGTATGTTTCAGTTTAATGATACAGCAACTGAATTGTAGCCCCTATCTATGTGGAATAAGGCGTTCTGCTATCCCTAGTGTGCAATTTAATGAATGGCCCTTTCTGTTCTCTCCCAATTTTCCATGCATTTTTTTTTTCTGACTTGCAGCATTGGTCATGTTTTAGCAGAACTCATGAAAGAGCAATTCTGTAGGAGGATGGGAGAGTTCAGAAATAGTATTTTAGGATTTAAAGCAAACACACAGTAGTCTCACTGGCAGCAAAAATCTTGTTTGCTTCAGATAGTGAGGACCAAAGCAAAGAAGCAATTATCTGGGCAGTCCATATTTCAGCTCTGGATGCTAAAGAAAAGACCAGAACACAGAGCACTCACTGAGTATTCACCAGGTTTAGTGGGACAGCAATGGAGTTAAAACTGGCCTAGTGCAAGATGCTTACATGTAACAAACACATCTGTTTGTTTGTCCTAGTGATGGTGATGCCTATCGGCTTTATAATTTGGATATTTTCGGCCACAAGATACATGACAAAATAGGCATTTATGGTTCAGTGCCCCTTCTCTTAGCACACAAGCCTAACAGAACTTCAGGGATCTTCTGGCTGAACTCTTCAGAAACACTGGTGGATATTAATACAAAGGCAGTAGCTGAGGTGAGAGTTATTAACTTTCCTCAGAATTAATTAACAAAAGAAAACACTTCAGGACAGGACCAACAGGAGTATAATGCTATTGGAGATTTTTCTTTTGCTCACTAATGAAGAATTGTCAATCTCTTCCTCCTGTCCTACGTGTTGCTAAATTTGTTGTATTAAACTAAAAGAACAAAGAGATTACTCCTTTCAAGAGCCAAGTTTTAGATCTTCTATCTTAACAGGTCTACAGGAGGAGGCAGAAAAAAAATCTACACAGATGGATGCAGAAGGCAGAAAAAATGGTGGACAAAAATCTTGACATTCACTTGGATTTGAGAAATTTTTATGGGTGTTTAAATTCTTGGAATTGCCACAGATTTCTGCTTAGCAGGCTCATTTTTCTGTGGAATGTAATTGACCTTGAAAAAACATAAAATATTCAGGAAAGGAACTCACTCTTGAAACACAAACATATGAATTCTGTTAAAATTGAAACAATGGCCAAAAAGCAAATCTTGCTTTTCCAGCACTGCATTATGTGGTTAATTTTTCTTTTTTTTTTTTTAACTTATGATATAGATATTACTCAAAGATCCTACAGAAAATTCACAGTCTTTAATTATGGAAATACTTCAATTATTTTGCCACTTATTACCCATTTTTTCTCATTACCTATTACTCTACTTTGTGTAAGTGGTATGCAAGGTAAAGGGTTGGTGAAAGATATATAAGAAATATTCAGTGTGTATTCCTAATACCTGCCAGATGTGTGTTAGTGAATTTTCTATGTTTCCCTATTTGCTCCTTCATTGAATAAAAGTTTGATAGAGAGGGAAATTCAGGTTTACCTTGTTTTCCTTCTAAGCACACTGCATCCAGATCTGCTGCAGAGACCGCTAAGCAGAGAGCAGTGCCTCTGACTGATGTACGCTGGATGTCAGAAAGTGGGATCATTGATGTTTTCCTGCTGATGGGACCCACTGCATTTGATGTCTTCAAGCAGTTTGCACAACTGACAGGTACTAACTCACATAATTGGAGTCAGAATGGCACGCTTGCCCAGGAGATTCTCTGAGGAGCATGCTGTACCCAAGATGGGTTAATATTTACCTAGCCCATTGTGTGCAGGAGGCCAGTTGTTCCCAAACTGCAGTGTGTAGATCAAAGGCTCATGCTTTGTGAAGACAGGCCTCTATCCTTGTTCTCCCTAGCATTCACAGCTGGTCAAACTTGGCTCTGATCGAGAAGCCAGCATAATCACTGCGACCTGAAACTGCACCCTTAGATGAAGAGGAGAAACACAGGGGGCTAGAACTGCCCACCACTGTCAACACAGGCCACCTTGTAATGTGGAAAGACTGAATTTATTGACTTTTTTGTCTTCATTCATATACTCTTTCTAGGCACTCAGGCCTTGCCCCCACTTTTTTCTCTGGGCTACCATCAGTGCAGGTGGAATTATGAGGATGAGCAAGATGTCAAGGCAGTGGATGCTGGCTTTGATGCACATGACATTCCTTATGATGTCATATGGCTGGATATAGAGCACACAGATGGCAAGAGGTATTTTACTTGGGACAAACAGAAATTCCAGAACCCCAGAAAGATGCAAGAGCATCTCAGGAAGAAAAAACGCAAGGTAAATAAAATTGCAGGAAGAAAGAAAAGATTTCTCTGTAGTGTGAATCTACCCAGTCTAGCTTTAAGCAGGGTACTTCAGATACTGGGAACAGGTGAACTACAACAGAATGAATTAGATTGGTGATGCTTCTAGCATGCAAGCTATCTTGTTTAATTCAGTTCCTCATACCATTTTATTACTTAGTAGTTTGGTCTGTATCCTGACAATCCAGCTAAATTTGACTCTCGTGAAACTCCATCTTACAGAAGCAGCTCAGTGCTGTCATCGATGAATACAGCAGAAGATTTTTCTTCTTAACATGAGCTTTCACCATTGATAGTGTGGTTGCTTCAGCTTTTCTTTGTGTTTCTATATTTCTGTTTTTACAGCTAAAATATTTTCCTTGGAATTACTTAGTTGTAGAATTGCTTAATGCTTGATCTTTGCCAAAAGTCAATGAACAGGAGATTATTGAAATAGCATTCAAGTTTTATAATTTCTCAATTGGAGCTGTAGTACTTTCTCAGCTCTGCAGCAAAGCAGCAGAGTGTAACTGCAGAATAAAGTACCTGTTGCTGTTGTATGCTACACAAACTAAAATGAATTTAAATGTCCTAAGGCACGTGATTTTAAGCAGGCACATGAACATAGAAATCAGATATTTTCCCATTCACAGAATACAGCAGTGAATTAAACATAGTGTTTTTAGGGGTTGGGGTACTTGCTTTTATCTGAAACAATGGGTTTTGTCATTTATCTCTGAGGGGTGAGTTCATGCGCTCCTTGTAAATTCAGGTCCTGTACGTATGTCTAACACAGTGTATAAAAAGCCTGGTATCAGCTTTTTAAAACTAGGGACACAGCTCTCTTCTTTACCTGAGATGAAGTCATTCTCTGCCTTTTACCAAAAGTGAACTCTTACTGTTTTATTAATCACAGCTGATGTTAATTATGCATTTTATTTTCTTACCCTGGCAGCTTGTGGTCATTGTAGATCCTCATATTAAGGTTGATCCCTCATATACCCTGTATGCACAGGCAAAAGAAAAGGGATATTTTGTGAAAGACAGAAATGGGCAAGATTTTGAGGGCATCTGTTGGCCAGGTAAAAACTGCTCTGTCTTTATATTTTAAGCTGTTTATTTTAAAATTTTTGCAGAACAGTTTATTTTGGATCCATGGAAGCAGAATTAAATTCTTATATTCCTTGCATTTGTTGTAAATGTTAATAATTATAATAATAATTAAAAATTAATATAATTTATAGTAATAGGGGGGTTTGGTATAGTCATGTCCTGGTTGCCTCATCTGTATAGATTGCCTCTGTTATCTATTGGAGTGATTTGACATATTATGTTTCATAAGAAGATCTCATTGCAGGGAGGCAAAGGAGTTTGACTCCCTTCTTTACAGACAGGAAGCCCACAATCCTGGCAAAGGAATGATTATAGGAAAAATCAAGGACATATTACAACTTCTAGTAGCATGGCAGGATGTAGTTATTCAGCTTCTCAGTGACACTTTCCTGTTTGAGCTCAGAATACCAATGTTGTCTTTCCCTGACTGCTTGTTCACATGTGAACATATTTCAGACTGCTAGCAGTCATTCTTAGATGGTGCTGAGCTCCAGACCTCCTGAATCTAAGTGTGTTGACCTTTACAGCATGGCAAGGGGTGTACTGAATTCCAAGTCACCCTGGAATTTGCTGTTGAGCTTTAATTTCAGAAAAAATAGCAACTACATTATTGCTGCCTATGGAAACCATTGTAGCTTTAGGCCATTGCATTTAGGTGCAAAGACAATGTTCTTAAAATCAGGTAAATAATTGGGATCTCCCACATCTACAGGTCCCTCTTGTTACCTGGATTTCACCAATCCTGAAGTGCGAAAATGGTATGCAGATCAATTTGCCTTCAAGACATACAAGGTTTGTATTTATTTGCTCTGATCTACACAACCCAGAAAGCCTGAAAAGGGAGAAGAGAGAAGATACTGTCTAATCAAGTTGTTGGCCTTTGTAGTTCTATTATTGTTGTGTAGAGGAAAATATATTGATAAGCTGAAGTATCTCAGAAGGATTTTCTCCATGGGCTTACCTACACTAAGGCAGTTGGAACCTCTATGCCACCAGTGAACACTCACTGAAGGGACAAACTGCAGCCTTTTTAAGAACATAATCTAAAACAGCTGCTGCTATTGCAGCCTTTAGTACCGTGATAGCACACAAGGAGTAATGTGGGACTGCACTCTCACAGCTCAGTCACTTCATGCTGACCTTCATGCCTAGTGCTGAAAGTGTCTGGGTGACCATTGCTGCACACCTCTAGTTCCTCTCACCCTGCTCCAAAGTTCTGGTTTGTAGTAGAGTTGTTGAAATCACTTCCCTAGTAAACATAGTAGATATTTCCCATGGTGCTTTTCCTCTCCAGTTTTCACCTCTGGCCTTCTCTGATTTTTCCTCATGGCTGTTTTATACTGCTCTTTTCCCTGCCTCTTTTCCCTCACCAGAAAGCAGGAATAGCAAGTGTCTACTGGGTTTTGTAAGGATTGCAAAGATCAAGTGGGCTTGCAGGCTGCTGCCCTGCCTAGAAGGGCCTCTGAGAGGGATGAGATGAATGACTGGGGGCTTTCAAGTGACCTGAGAAGTGTAATTACCAAGTCTTGCTTTTGTGCTGCTGTTTCTACTCATACCACTGGCCTGACACCCACTTGAGGTAAATACTCAAGGCCACAAGACTGGCTCTGTCGTGTCTTAATTTCAACCCTTTGTCACAGGCATCCACTAATATCCTCTTTGTATGGAATGATATGAATGAGCCTTCAGTCTTCAAGGGGGCAGAACTAACAATGCAGAAAGATGCTGTGCACTTCAACGACTGGGAGCATCGGGAAGTACACAACCTCTATGGATTCTACCAGGTAGAGTGTCTGGAGACACAAACAGCATTTATTCTCATGAAGTATGTGTGATGTAGTACTTCACACGGTAGTAAGTATTCTATAACAATCATCAAGGCCTGAAACTCTGCTGGATATTGCAATATTTACAATAAACTGTGATTGATCACAAGAAAATGTGACGTCATCTGTGCTTTACTACCATAATAATGAAAAATACTTTGGCTGTGACTACTGCATCTTTTTGTTCACATATATTCTGATAAGAACATGTTATTTTCTAATAGGTATTATTTCTGGGTACAGAATTGTCTTAGTTTTTCTGCCTTAGAATGGCTAAAAAGACAGTATAGAAAGTACTCTAATTAAAAAGTTTGTCTTCCTGATTTTTCTATTCATAATTTTCAGCAAATGGCAACTGCAGAAGGACTCATCAGACGTTCTTCAGGAAAAGAGAGACCGTTTGTCCTCGCACGATCTTTCTTTGCTGGATCACAGAAGTATGGTAAGTAAGGATTAGCTGGATGCCTTCCTTGCTGCTTTGTTCTATTAAGTTTGATCGTAGTCTAGAGAGGACAGAAACTGTCTTAGAAATACTGATGTGGTAAGCTCATAAGAGTGCAAGTGATTAAAAAATCAGGAAAGGCTGGCAAGGTGTGTACGAGTCAAAGGTAGAACAGCAGCCTGTGCCCTGTGACAAACCAATACCTGCTTTTATTGCCTGTTTCAGGAGCACGCATGTGTAAAGAAAAAACAAAGGTGCCATGTACAGGAATTCCAAAGTAGTTCATGGCTATTCTTGTCTTCTTTCCTTAACTGCAAGCATAAACTGAGATATAGATTCCATTTTCCTGCAAAATGCTGAAACTGGGTATTTCCAGGGGCAGTGTGGACTGGAGACAACACGGCGGATTGGAGTTACTTGAAAATATCCATTCCAATGCTTCTTACCATCAACATGGCAGGGATTTCATTCTGTGGAGGTAATGTGTTTCTCACTGTGCATAAATGGTGCTACCAAACTTGTATTCCCAAGGTAGACTTCAGCACAGACAGTGGAAAGCTCAACAGGCCTGTGCATTTCCAGGTGGTTTCACCAATTATTCTGGTTTCAGAAGCCTGAAACTTGGCTCTCACCATTATGTCTCCACTAACTTCTGTGCAGTGTTTGTGTCCCATCTGGAGCAGCAGTCCTCAGGTGGTGTTCTGTTCACAGCATCGCTGTGACAGTCCTCTGTCCCTGGGAAAGTCACTCACTTAGCCTTCAAAACCTCTCTTGGGATTTTTTTTTTCAAAGCATAACTTATTGCACTAGTTTTTTACTCTTTACTCTTACTTGGACAAGCAGCTTCCCAGCAGCAGAACAGTGGACAAACTGTGAAATGCATGGATTTATGCACTTGGAATGTTTGTTAGAGGAGAGCTTCACAATTTCCAGAGCAATCTCCAAAACTGTGTATTTTTATTTGTCTGCGCAATATCTAGCTGATGTGGGAGGGTTTATTGGAGATCCAGAGCCAGAGTTACTTGTTCGCTGGTATCAGGCGGGAGCCTACCAGCCCTTCTTCAGAGGTCACTCTAACATGGAGAGCAAACGGCGCGAACCGTGGCTCTTTGGGGAGAAGAGCACCCAGATCATCAGGAGAGCCATTAGAGAGCGCTACGTCCTCCTGCCCTACCTATACACTCTGTTCTATCGGGCACACGCGGCGGCTGAACCGGTCATGAGGTAAGAGCGCGAGTCAGGAGGCCTGGAGGGTATCTGCAGCAGCTCACTTGGACAAGGGAAGTTAAATTACCACCTCCTAATTTTGTAGTTGCTTATTTGACTATTAAAAGGGAGAAGACCACACACAAAAGTTCTAATACTGAACTCTCTTTTCATGCACTCTGCAAGCTTTGTTAGGGCTCTCACAGGAAAATTAGGTTTGGAGTTTTTTCCCAAATGACACATGGAACACACTGATCCAATAAACACACTGCAGTCTTTAAACTTTTTAAAGTAGTCTGGACTTCAAACTTTTCATCATGATAAAGACCATCATGTAGTAGTCCAACCAGTACATAAAACAGTGCTTAATGGACTCTGAACTTGTTGACCTAGAAATGTCAATTCCATTTTGCCTCTCATGAAATTATTTTTACTGCTTAATTGTTATTGTTATAAAGTCTTATTTCATACTAATAGGAATTAGTAGTAGTAGTAGTAGTATTTTATATTTTTTTCTGCAGTATTCCTTATAATGTTTCTTTTAGTGGAGAATTTAATAATCTAGAACAGAAATTAAATTATAAAATAAATTATTTGTTCTGTTGCTCTCTAATCTCTTAAAAATGTACCTCTGTGAAACTGAATGCAGCATTTCTTTCAGGAAGAGATGAATGTCAATAATCTCCCTGGTATAGATTATAATCTGTGTGTTTGTGGTTGCCCTAGAACTGTTCTTTTGCACACATTTACCTTTATATTTTGTTGTGCAGATACATCTCATAAGTTTTAAAAACATAAAGATCTTTTTGACAAGGGTTGAGTGGTTTGTGTTTTGAAGATTATTTGTTTTACAGACATAGCATGAGTGTCTGTCTGCACATATGTCACAGGTGTAAATGCACCTGCTTTATGCACTGACAGACTCTGGGTTTCTGTCTTAATTGAAATGAAGCTTTTGTTGACGTGTGAACTGCCCACAGTATTAAATCACACTTCCATTGTGTTCAGTCTGCTGCAGTAGGTACAGAATTAGAGAGGAAGTGTATTTTTCTCACTGAGACAAGCAGAATGGAAAGTGTGTCTCATTAGCAAGCACATAAGCAGCAGGCCTGCAGTGAGCAAGTGGATACCTATGAGTGAGCAGGTGAGCCAGGCTTTTGTGTAAAGACATCCAGACCCTCTCACTTAACAAGGTATAGTTGTCATAATCTCTCAAACTTTAAATACACAACTTCTGTTCTGTAATCAGATGGTTATTACACTACCCTTTTTTGAGAAAGACTGAAAATGAACTTCTGGTGCAGGTTTTTCAGGCATGGCCAGGAGGATACTTGCTCTAAAAGCAGCAGGAAGCTGTTGAGAACAAGCAGGACTATGCTGCAGGAACTAGCTCATCAGGGGGTCAGCATTGCTGGTAGACTGGGACACAAAGGCTCTTTCATCTCTCCTTTGATAGAAGGAAGGTAGATGTAGTGCAAGGTTGTAAGGAAGAAGGCAGGAGGGAAGAAAACGAGGCCACAAATGTAAGGCTGGAGTGTCTTAGCCCAAGCTGTACTGGGGACTCTCAGCAGTGACTCAAAGGGGCTCTGACACAAAGGAGGACCATGCCCTATCTTCAGTTCTTGATAACTGTGCCCTGTAAAGAGAGGGAGAAAATGGAGTCTGAAAATGCCAGAAGGACTTGAACAGGTTGAGTAGAGAGGAAAAATGTAACTGAATTCCATTATCTTTCTTTTCTACAGGTCTCTCTGGATAGAGTTTCCAGGGAAAATAGAAACTTTTGATGTGGAAAATGAGTACATGCTGGGTAAGCAGGTGTCTTATTCTCTGGAATTTGAGTTAAATATTTTTGAGGTGTTGCATGACAAAAAGAAAACATAAAAACACTGCCCAAGATTTTTAAAAATTATAATTGAATTTAGAACTTGAGACCTCTTTAAGGGACCTAGTTTTAACAGCACTTTGAAAATAGAGGACATAGGAGATGCAAAAACTCAGTTTCATCTCACTAGTCACTTTGAAAAAACATGATTGGTTTTGACCTGAAACATCAAGTTCAGTAGATCAGTCTGCTTCAAAAAAGGCAGTAGTAAACAACTACCACCCAAACATGATTGGTTTTTACTGTGTTATGGCTGGCTGCTGAAGTCAGTCAGCAATCAGGCCTTTTTCTTCAGTAGAAAGTGAACCTAAGCATATGACATGCCCAAGCAAGCTCCTGAAATGGCTGTTGGAGGTTGACAACCCCAGAGCACACAGGTTCTGCTCTGGGGAGATGGAGCCTTGAGGACCATAGCCATGTTTGTTTTTCTCCAGGAAATGCTTTGTTGGTGCATCCAGTCACAGAGAAAGAGGCCAAGACAGTGACAGTTCTATTTCCGGGGTCAGAGGAGGTAAGGAAGTACATGAATTGCTCAGCTGTTTAGCCCAAAGAAGTATTTTATGCAGAAACCTTCCAACTCCCCATCTAATGACTGCTGAGCGCTACTGCTCTCAAGAAAAGTCTTGGCTGGTTGTGCTGTGCCACTCTGAACCCTTCCTTCTATCTTGATGCCTTGCTTGCTTGGCCCACAGTAAATTTACTTTCTTGCTTTTCCAAGAGCTGTTGCACAAATGTCAAGTGACCTACAGTTTACATCTCCCTTCAAAGCTTGCTGTGGCTCATGAATCACCATGAAACAGCTTCCCTACATTGTCAATGTCTTTTTTTGATGTATTTCTCTTTGGGTTAAACTTCTCAATTTATGTGGGGAAAAAGGGAACTTTGAAGAAAGGTCAAAAGGAAATCAGAGGGAAACTGTTGGGAGGGAAAATTTTAACAAGGAAAGACAAGCTTCGGTAGCCTGGGACACGTATAGCAAACACTGACACCTACAGAGAGCAGTTCCTCTCTGAAGTAGAGGTATTTATCCACAGGATGGCACAGTGGTCCACTCCTACTAAGAGCATTTGGCTACAGGGGCTGTGAAGTGGAGGAAGGGAAATAATTTGAGGGAAATAGTTGCTGCAAGAAAGCCTCAGACTCTCAACAGTAAGCAGCAAAACGGAGTGTTTGAGACCATGCAGAGCCTTGTGACTTCACTAATGCACCTGAGAACACTTAGAATTCTTCTCAGTTTAAGGAGAGGAACAGACTAGGCTCTCCAGAAAAGTTTAGGAAGGTACTTTTATCAAGATCTCTGTGGCAATTGAATGTTTGGCACACTTAAAGCAGTTAAACCTGCTGGCAAGTGTGGTGCATGGGAGATTCAGATGCAGTTCTCTTGTCACCTGTTATTAGCAGCTTTGTTGTTACTTTTCACTTCAATATAAATATGCTTTTTCAAGAACTAGGTTTTAAAAAAAATAACACTTACAAAGTGTTTCATTGTTTTTACTTCCACATGCTTTAAGACATACAAGACATTGTGCAGACATTTCTACATTAAACTGTAGAAAAGGTCCGACTAATTTTGTGCTTCAGAAATGATAGTTTATTCTTTTCATCCAGAAGGTCATTTATTTTAAAAACAAATGCTTTTTCTTGCATGTCAGATAGATTGTTACGTTAAGCAGGAGAGTAACTGCATTGGCAGAGGGAACAAATCTTGGCATGCGTGTCATGCTCATTCTTTTTTCATTTTTTCTAGATTTGGTATGATTTCAGAAAATTTAAGCGAATGGAAGATGCAGGCACAGTGAAGATCCCAGTAACACTGGAGAATGTATGTTTTTGTTTTAAAATGCTACTTCAATGGAGCAGAAAAAGAACCTAAGCTTTTGTTTTGTCAGTATTCAGAATCAGAAAAGTGACAGTTCAATTTCCTTGTAGAAATGTAATCTAAAAGAGCTTTTGTATAAAAGTCCCATCTCCTTTATTGTTCGATTGAACACTGCTGTCCTAGTGGTGAAGTGAGGTGATGCAAGGGTTGCCTTTCCAAGGAAAATTATTTTGCTTATATACTTACAGAAGGTTACTACTATTCCCATTGCAAGTTGAATAATTTTCTTTATATATTTGTGGTAAAAGTTCATTTTCAAGTTTTGAGCAAACTTCTGTTATCTCTGATCCTTGCTAAAATTACATTATCAGAGTATGGGAACCTTTCTGCCCTGGCTTTGTGTTTTTGCAGATTCCTGTATTCCAGCGGGGGGGCACTGTGGTACCACTGAAGACCACAGCTGGAAAATCCACTGAATGGATGATAGATATTTCTTATGAACTCCGCGTGGCCTTAGACACAGAGGTACTCTGGGATAGCATTCCCTTTTTACACAGATGTCTTCTACTCCATCTGACCTTTGTAGGCCCTTGCTGCCTGTTGGATCAGCACAATGGCATCTACATTTGAGTGCCCAATGGCTCTTCTGCACTTGTGCTGTTTGAGGGGACTCTCACCTCTCCCCCACTGTTCCCTCCAAGCGTGGTTTTCTGAGCACAGCAGAGGCAGAACATTTTTCTGACCTTTTTCAGCCCTTGTCTAGTCCCTTGAAGGAAGGAGCAGAGAATGAGCAGGCCACAAGCTTCCTCTTGGACACAGAGAGGGAACTTCCTACAACTATCTTTGCTAGTAAAGAGGTGGCACTTGGTGCCTGCATCAATTTACAAAACCAGGATGTCCAGCACTCTCGGAGCCTTCCAGGGATACAAGTCGCTAAAGAAAAATAAACACACACCTTCATGAAGCATAACACATAGTGAGACAGTTTCATTATTGAACACTAGAAGCTGCTGTTAATTTGTGCTCTCTCTGGTGTGTTTCACAGGCCTGTGCCATAGGTGAGCTCTACGTAGATGATGGGCATTCATTTCAGTATCTCCACAAGAAACAGTTCCTGTATCGGAAATTCATTTTCCACAAGAACGTTCTTTCTTCCAGGTAACAGCAATTATGGACAAAAGCCACCAACACACTGTCACTGGAAATGCCTGTTCTAGCTCATGAGGCCTTCTTACAAATGTAGCAGTATTAGTCTCATCTATTGCTTAGTGAAGTCCGAGAGTGTGCAGAATCTCTCATGTAACTGCAGAGGTGAAGTGTTCTACTAAGTCTGAAGGCAGGAACACAGGAAATACTGAGCTGTCTCATATAGTTTCAGTCTAGTCAAACTTGAGATTCTGCAGATTGACACAAATATAAAGAAAGTCATTAGAAAGTGTACAGCCTATCAGAGAGACAAAAAAGATAAATTGGGAGATTTGTAAGTAGGCAACACCTGGAGTGTCTGTATTTTCTAAGATCTGTTTTCTAACAGTCTTTGCTGAGAGGGTGGTCAGTCACTGGAACATGTTCCCCAGGGAAGTGGTCAAGGCATCAAGCCTTTCCTGGTTCAAAGCACACCTGGACAATGATCTGAGCCATATGGTTTAGTTTTAGGTAGGCCTGCAGGGAGCAGGGGGTTGGGCTTGATTCTTATGTGTCCCTTCCAACCTAAGATACTCAGTACCTCTGGGAACCAAAACCAGACCATTGCAGTCTTCCAAAGTAATCAACAAATTCACCATATATATTAGCTTGAAGAAAAGCACTTGAAAGGAGGCACAAGGGGATAGCACCTGCAAGGGCTCAGTGACAAAACCTAAAGGCCAAAGAGATCCTTAGCTGCTTGTAAGGAAAGAGATGCCAAATATGTCACTATAACACTTTTACTGTTGATGTATATTGCACAGAGGGCTGTGTAGTGCATAAATGGTGGTTCTAACAGGCGCTTTTTAGTCCTTCAAGGGTCAAAAAGAAGCATGAGTTGGTCCTAAAGCTACAAATTCTAGCACAGAGCAAAACTAGTTTAGCTTGTATAAAGTGGTTAGAAGGATACTTCAAATCTCTTTATCTGGAATATGAAATCTGAAAAGCTTAAAAATTCTGAATGGCAAAGAAAAACATTGCTAAATTGCTAACAAATCTAGAAGTTGGGAAAAAAAGTCATTTTGAGATGAATTATATAACATTCTGTCCATTTTTTAAAAGCTACATTTCAATTTGAGTTTTTTAGAGCTTTTAAATAAAAATTAAATTATTTACAAAATTAAATATAATTTTGTCTCAGATTGGAATATCTTACTTGAGAAAAATGTTAAAATTAGCTTTACATTGATATCTAGGAGTTGTAACTACTGTTTTCTGAAAATCCAGAACTTTTCTGGTTCTCAAAGCCATGCTTTTTGCCATAAAATAGCTTCTCAAACTGTTTTTGTTCTGACTGTAAAATCTGATATGCAGTGAAAAAATCAGCTGACAATGGGAGAAAGTTTTACTTGTTTTTAAGAGAAAGTAAATGGAAGAAAAGAAACCAGTATAGGGATCTTTCAGGATGAGACTGAAATAATAATATTTGTGTGATACTGAACTTTTACTGGTGGAAAGAAATTGATGTCTATGAAATAATTTTCTTTTTTCAGCCGCGTAGATGAAAGCGGACAATACCACACTACATGTGTAGTTGAACGGGTGATAATTCTCGGATTTGGAAAGCAACCCACTTTTGTGACAGCTAGTTCCAAGGGTAATGAATTGACTTCTATTCTACTACAATTTTTTGAAATTCTGTTGCTCTGCTGCCATTCACTAGAGGTGTCAAACTGACAGGTCTGCCAAGGAAATGTTACAACATAGGAAACCTCTTTGTTTAGTTTTCTTTGTTCCTTTTTTATATCAAGGATAGAATTTAGTAAAAGGAACAAGCAGCTATTCAGCACTAATGCTGCATGCAGAACTGAAGAACACTGACTTTGGAAGGTGATAAATACATCAGTAAAAGTGGTTTGGAACGAACACGTTCAGACAGCCTTGTCCTTCACAGAACATGAGCAGAGATGGCACTTCAAATGAAGGCCCATTTGCTCAGGTCTGTCAACCTGCCGAGTCTAGAACAGGAAACTTGCAGACAAACCCAGATTTAATCTTCTATTTCCATGCTTATCCAAAAGTTCTGGAGTTCCTGACAGTATGGGGATCTCTAGAAGTTGTGAGGTATCCCATATGGATAGGCAGTAGCATCTATAGAAAGGGCTTATGATTTCTGGTTGCTTTCCAAGCACTTCCCTTCACTTTGAGAGTCATGGGGAGTGGACTTTTTGCCTCCACCTGTCAAGAGTGCTTGGAGAAACACCTGTGCAGAAACCAGGGTTATTTTTTTCAGAAAAATCATTGAGTAGTTCCATAGTTTGATGTACCATGGTTTGGAAGATTAGAATAAAAGAAATAGTTACTTTCTTATTCCAGTATATTATGTGTATGCTGGGAAGATTTGACTTCTATTTGTTTTTTAATCAATCCTTTCCACCAGTGGCAGGGAGAGTTGGAACTAAAAACTGTAGAGAGTCACATGTAACTGTATTTCAGAAGGATTCTTCTTAAATTAAATAGAAAACTCTCTTGTCCTGCTCAGATGGGAAAAAAAAAGAAGTGGCTTTCACATATGATATGAAGACCTCTGCGCTGACACTGGAAAACTTAGCCCTGAGTGTTGATGCTGACTGGGAGATCACTATCAACTGAAAGGAGATGCAACTTCTTCAGAGAAACCGTTCATTGAGAGGCTGAGGGGAAATAAACTGGGAGGACTTCAGATGTTCACTTGAATCCAATTAAATCAACAAACATATTTTCCACCAATACACTCAAACTAAGATGTTTTTCCAATTTTTCTTTTTTTCTGACTTGGATAACTTTTCTGTTCATCAAAAGTAAGAGCACTAGGATTGTATGTTTAGGGACATAAGCTAAATACTATTTGCATTAGGCTAGCTCCAGTTAGGTACTAAGCTTCAGCTCTGCCTTCACTTGCAATAAAAAATTATGAGTTGATGGGATGAGACTGTGGCTTATTGGCACAGGCTTTAATACAGGTATTTTAAAATCCCACTATTCAGAGACTTGAGGAGATCTGGGCCAGTTCAACAAGCAGCATCAGCAAATATGACAGACGCAGAGGTTATCACTAGAGTTCTGCCTGCCATCTGTCTTTTGACAACAAACACAGAAGGAGCCAACCAGTGTGATCACAGACACTTCTGCTTTCCAGTCCTTATGACAATGCAAAATTAGCTGGTCTGCACAGCAAAGTAAACAGCAGGCTCACCAAACAGCTCAGGCACTGGAGGTGAGGGTTGGGTAGTTTGTGCCAGTCAGTTGTGCAACAGGAGAAGACAAAAATGTGGCAGTGCAGAAGGGTCCTGGACAGCCAGCTTTGAAACTTGGATTTCAAAAAGGTCCTCATAGATGCAGTACTGGCTTAGGATAGTAGCTATACTCACACAAAAACATTTTCTGTGTTACTGCTCCCCTCCCTCTGCAAGTACTACTCAAAAAAAAAAAAAAATTCCATTAGGAAAGAGTTGGCATTGATGATTGAATATCATTGATTAAAGCCAGCCCAGTGAAGGAGCTGTGCTTTTCCACATCTTCCAAGTCCTGCCAAGTTTTGGCTTCCTTTACACAAGTTTTAGTCATGTCACTTTCAAGTATCTGGCTGAGATTTGAGCTAGGCTTGTATGAAGCAAATTTTAATTTTAATGGGATTAATTCTGCATTCAGGCATCACGCTTCATGCTTATTTCTCCTTTCTGTTACAACTTAGCCTAATGCTCCCTTGTCTTCTTTTCCCACCATCTCTGCAAACAGAACTGGTGAGTTTTGATGCTTGCTTCGCTTGCAGAACAGAGATCCTGAGTCCCACATCCACTACATCCTGCCTGTTCCCTCAGGCTTTTCTGTATTAGACATCTCTTTTCACAGGCTGCCATTGCTCCACAGGGCTTGTTTACCCTTTCCATTTGCTGCACTTGTCAGCTATATTATTTTGAAACCAGTTCTGCTTTGAGTCAAACCTGAACATGCAGTTCATCAGTTGGGTTTCTGGTTTTTCTGGATTTCTAGTTAATGTAATTTGTTTTAGTAAGATAAGGAAGTATTTTCTAAAAACATCAGTAAACTGATTAACTCATAGGAAACAGAGAAGGATGATCACCACTTTTGCCAGCTAAAGGTAATGTAACATTACTAATCCCCCCTGTCATTTCCACCTGCTGCTGTCTGTCCTCTGCAGGGCAGATTTCTGGGAAAAGCAAGTGTGATTTGAGAGCAAACTCTGAGTACTCTGCTCTTGGCTACTCAAGCCTAGTTTGTAGCCTTCTTTTTTATTCTGCAGAGCTATTTGTCAGCACCTCCCAGGAGATAGTATGAGCCTCCACTCCAGGAACTGGGAGCATAAATACTGTTGTGCTTAACGCAAGTGTGTTAATCCAGGTAGAACAGTAGCAAATAGATCTTTTACATTTGTGAAAAGAGAGACAGATCCTATTTTTCTATCATCTTCTAAGCTTTGATTGATGATTTCTTACTATGTTTAAGCATAACAGTCCTTCTGACAGGATAATTATTGTCTTGGGTAATTTAATAAAATATTTTAACTGCTATTTCTCAAATTGGAAAGTGAAATAAAGTAATAATGAAGCAAGTTATATGCCTTTTTCCTTCCAAACTACTTTCTACTGTTAAGAATCACTGGTGAGCATTCTTCCAAGGGTATCTGGTTTAAGTGAACGCCTTACTTTTTTGCTCTGGCCCTCAGTAAGGAATCTGCACCATAGTAAATACTCATGGGTCAAATTTTCAGTGGTATGAAGTCCCTAAGGTCTGTGGATTCCAGTATCAAGTAGTTGCTGAAAATCTTAGCAGTTGTTTCTTAAGATCTAATAAATTTCAAAGAATATGATTTACATTGCTGTTTGTAGTAACTCACATATTTATGCCATGAATGAAGAAATAAATTTTTAGTATGTCTTTGCTGAAGAAATAATTTAGTTCAATTAGTGAAAACAGCTGGAGAGAAAACTTCATACGAATTAAATAGCAATGTTAACAGTTTAGATTAGTTCACTTAATATTAGTTCATTGTTACTGTCTGAACAAGTCAGTTATTTGGGTACTTCTGCTTGCAGTAAATTCCATCACATACAGGATTTAATTCCTGAGAATTCGTTCTGCTGTTTGTATTAGACAGCACATCCATTCTCCTCTATGGAAAATTGTGTTTATTTAAAGACACCATTTATCTTTTACTAGCAACTCCTGTAAAAAAGACCAAACCCTACATAATAAACCCATTTGTCCAGTAAGAAATAAGAAAAGAAGACATATTTTAAACTCCTGAACATACCTAAAGAGCAACATGGGCAGAGAAGTGAGACGTGCATGGCCACCTGCCATTCCATATGCAGGCACTGTTAGCTCTAGCAGTAGCAGCAGTCATACCCTGGCACATACTGACCATCCTAATAACAAAAAAAAGAAACCTACTGCTAATCATTCACATGATCCTCCCCAGCAGCCCACAAACAGTTTTCTCAAATACCCCTACAATTCTTCCAGAAACAGAGCTCTGTATGTAAGAGAGGCATTGGTATGCTGGGCAGGAAGGGAGAATCCGAAAGGAAAAAGGTGTGCACAGGCTGCAAGATGAGCCCTCTGCTGAGCTGTGCAGTGAAAGGCCCTTGCATCTCACTATTTGCATATCCTGCAAAGAGTGACACCACTGTCACTGTCACTCTGCCAAGCTGTCCTGCAATGGAGTGTCAAGTATGAGACCTGCAGTCCTTGCACCTAAACGTAATGAGTAAGTCGTGATTTCTGCATCTGAAGAGCCACCATCTGAAGAAGCAAGTGCATTCTTATTATCACAAATGCTTGAATCTGTCCCTTTCGATTGCCCTGCTGGTGCAAGAAGGCTTGCATTCATGATAAAAGGATTTAGGCCACCTAAATGCCTGAAAGACCAATGATTAATATTCCTAGAGGTTAGTCAAGCTTTACCTTCTTTAAAAGTTTCTCTAGAGGAGTTTTCTTTAATGAGCTGAAGAGTTTGTCCAGTGTACTGTTGGTGTTAAATGTGAACAACTGAGCTAATGGCTGAGAAAAAAATTAAATCAGTGCTTTGGAAAATGCCATAGCCCTAGGCCAGAAGGTCAGCAATGTATATGTGAGCTAGAAATGAGTATCATTAGGCAAAAATAAAACTGATGTCAACCTGTGATTGAAAACTTCCCAATAAAGAAAAAAGTACTATGGTGCTTTTCTTGATTTTTAAATATTGTCAGCTTTTCTCTGGGTTACAGAGAAAAGCAATATGTGTTTAGATTTTTGCTCACAGAGGCTGTGAATTTGTCCCTTATCTCACTGTTGTGTGAAAAAATACATGTACAGAGTCAGATGTTTCCTTTAACTCTGGTATATCCTAACACACAGAGAATGGCCCACACTAGGCTCTATAAATTTTTCAGCCCCTACACAAAAAGTTGCTTTTTTCATAGGAGGTAGCTATTACAAGGTGAATCTTAGTGTTGCCAAGCTGCTCTCCAGAGGAACCAAACCCAGCTGGCAGGTATTGACCTGACCTCAAGAGCATCAAATAGCACCTTTTTCACCATGAGAAGGATCTTCTGATCATCTTCTCTAGTAGTAAAAATTTGTCTGTGTCTTTTCTGCCACAAAGGGTAGAAACAAGTTAAGAACAACAGTTCTTTCAGTAGTGTCAGGACCATTGCCTGGCAGTAAGGTTTCCAAGCCAGCAGAGGTTTAGCTTCCAGTTCCACTGTTCCCTCTACTTAAGGAAAAGATGAACTGCTTGCACCAGGAGTCAGCCCACACACAGAGCCCATCCCAGGAACATGCCTGGCCTTGGCACAAGCTGCACAGAAGACTGACACCATCTCACTAATGCCCCCCCTCTCATTTTCCCTGTCTCTCTGCCTGTAGTTATTTTTAGATTTCCCGGTTAAAGCTTGTCCCTTCTGGACGCTTACACGCACAGGACAGCACACGCGCACGCTGTAGATACAACTCAGATACGGGAGTGAGCCGCCTGATCATCTTGTCCCACATCAAGGAACAAATTCCAACTTCTGATGACAAAATACTGTCCTTTAAGAGGATACAAAACCACATGGCATTTTCTGCCTTGCAAATTTGACTAGAAGGCCTTCAACGGACAGAAAGGGCGGATTGCGCAGCGACTTCCTCTTTCCTGCGGTTCCCTTCCAGTTTGCGAGATCCCGCTGTGTTTCAGCCTTTGCTGTGAGCCTGATTGCCATGCCCACCGCCATCAATGCAGCGGTGGCTCGGCAAACAGCGGCTGGGTCAGTCCCCAGCACCACTGCTGGCACCACGGAGGGGGCAGGAGCGGGCACAGGGGGCATTTATTCTGCCATTATAAGTCGCAATCAGCCCATCATCAGCGTAAAGGAGAGGACCTATGAAGAGCTTCACAAGAAGTGTCTGGAGAAAAACATCCTCTATGAAGATCCTGATTTCCCACCAAATGAGTCGTCCCTTTTCTACAGCCAGAAAAGCCCCGTCAAGTTCGAGTGGAAAAGGCCACGTGTAAGTAACACTTTTGCTGATTGCCTTTTTCTGTAAATTGACATGTATACCCTGAGCTTACACTTTTGCAGAAATTGTGTGTTGGAGAGGCAGATGGAAAAATATATTTCCTTAGAGCTCTCCTAGGAGATAACAAGCTAGGATTGTGAAAGCTTAGGCAATGTGCATGTAATGACTAAAATCCAATAAAAAGGAATGAAACAACAACAAAAGAGATGAAATATTTAGAAAGAGATATGGAGAATTTAATTTTCTTCTTGCATGATTTGCCTGGGATTTTCTTGTCTGAAAGTATGAAAGAAAAACTCCTGTCATTCTGCTACAAGTTGCTGGGTTTGCTGAGGCTTAATTTTTTTCATACAACCTGGTTTCACTTAAACCTTTATTTTGGTATTCTGCCATTTTTCTTGTGTGTGAAAATAAAAGGGCTTGTTATGGTCTGAAACATGCTTTTAGTCAGTTGTTCCCTGCATTGCTTATTCCACTTACCATGAATGTGGGTATTCTAATCACTATGAAGACCCACTCTTGGCTACTAATCCCACTAATTTTCGTATTTTCTGGGTATTCCTCAGCCTTCTTCTTCTTTTTCGTCTTTTTATTCTCTGTCTCTCTCACTGGCAGAGGACTAATACCAGTTCCCAGTTGATTCTCCCTCCTACTTCAGGAGGAGTTACACTTTTTCCCTGTCATATCTGCTGCCCTGCAGCAGGGCAGCCCCTGGGACAGTGCCTTGGCCCCTGTCATCCCCTGTCTAACAGGGGGGGTGTTGTTCTGAGGAGCCTCCACAGCTCCTTCTCTCTGGCAGTTTTTGGCCACCTCTTTTATATTTGCCATACTTCCCCTGTGCCCAAATCTGTGCTTCAGTGGCAAAGTCAGTGGTGATGGGTAAAACTGACCACAGGAGTGTAACTGAATAGCAAGAGACCATGAGCTCTTGGGGGTGGATCTTACAGACGTGGAGGAAGGCCACGTGCTTCTGTCACAACAACAACTTGAGCAATGTGGAGGGATCAAAATGAGTCCCCCATCTGTTTTGCTCTGTGCACTTGTGCCCTGTCATTCCTTCATCATCACCATGGCTGCATCAGGCTCTGGAAAAGTGTGTGAATTACTTAAATGCAGCCCCACGTCAGTCATGTAAAGGGATGGGATATCCCCTCTCTCTGCAGAGGGAGGCAGAGCAGCAGTACAGTGGATAAATGTCAGCACCCTACAGCAGACAGACAGCGAGTGTCATATTAGAAAACATCAAAACAAAAGAAATTCACCACGTAACCTCAGACTTGTCTTATATAAACATGCAGGTACAGATCAAGCCTTTGTTATTGGAAAGGTTCAGACCAGGCTCTTTATTCCAAAGACATTTCTTTAAGTCACTCCTGAATATATTAAGTTTGGACTTATTATTCATGTAGCAGCCACGGGCTGGGGACCACGTACGACTTAAAATACAACCTAAACTTCAAACCCAAAGGTTTTTTTTTACACAAGCCAAGACTTTGTGAAGTCAAATTAATATGAAGGAATAATGCTGGGTTAAAGAGTATTTTGCTAGAGGTTAAAGCAATCATTGAAGCACCACATATATTCAATTGCTCAGGGTGTGTTTTGTGATAGTCTATAATGATACAGACAACTTCTGTTCTGTTAAATTGCAATGGCTTTTTTTTTCTCCCCCAAAGAAAGAAACTAGTTTATAAAATATACTCTTATAAAGTGGTACTTTTAATCACTTTGAAACTCAGGTCAATAGTTGAATAAAACTTGATAATGTACTCTAAAGGAAAAAAAAAAACTACCTCACAGTTCAGAAGTCCTGAGAGAATATCCTACTGCTGACCAGTCTAGATCCTTTCCCTGCGACATTTCATGCGCCACGTACTTCCAGACACAGCAAATAAATGAGTGATCCCACTTAAAACAGAGGGCTGGGAAATACACAACCTCTTCCTGACTCTCTGGCTGCCTGAGTCACCTTAGCCATGTCACCTCATCAATTTGTGTCTAAGCCCCTCTACACAGAGGTCAGGCCCCTCTTCTGCCACCTCCCAAAGTGCTTGTCCTCTGCTGCTGCGAGGGCAGTGACTGCACGAGGAGTGCAGTCCCTTACCCACAGAAGGACAGGTGCCGTGCAGGGCAGCTGGCAGCCCTGGCATGGGGGCAGCCAAAAGGCCTTTGTAATTCTACCCAGCTAGTGACTGCCATGCCACGACATGAATGCACAGAGAAGGCCTCCCAATACTCAATTCAGACAAAAGGCAAGTGAGAGCCCTGAAAGCTTCCCTGAGTAAAGACTGCAGGATCCATCCCTCCAGTGTTTCTGTTTAGAGTATGCAGGACCATGGTTTAGCTACATGGAGGGAAAATTAAATCCCCCTCAGTTAAGGCAAAATATCAAATGATTCACTCACCCACAGCAGGTAAGAGAAGTACAAAGAGCTGTTTACACCTGCAGCAGGTTATATCCAGCTCATTCACTGGCTGTGCCTTTCACAACTATGCTGCCTGGGGGAATTTCTCACAGCTGAGAGCAAGGATGAGGCCACTGATCTTTGAGAGCTGAGAAAAAGACTGTGTCATATCATAAGACAGAATGCTGAGAGGCCCTGCTGCAGTCCTGTTTGCATCTAATGACATCAGGGCATTGATAGGAAGGCTCTACAGTGGCACTGTGCTTTCAAATGCACCATTGTCATCCTCCTTGCTCACAGCCAAGCCACAGCATCAACCACCACATTTGATGACTTCCCTATGCTGATCCTTTCCATAGCCAGAAAATCACCAGGAGGAGCCTTCTTTTTGTAATGAATATAAATAAAATCAAGTCCACAAACGACTGGATTTTGCTTGGAATGAAAATTAATCAGTCAGATCATCTACTGCACTCACATGAAGCTGTTTGAATTTAGTAATCACACAATGTGGGCCTGTGCAAGTCATACCACAAAGTAAAGATGGCAGTTAGGGCCACCAAGACAGAACTTTCAGATGAAGATAATCCAGCTCAGAAGCTCTATAATCAGCTTGGTGTCTGATGTTGAGTTGTGCCTTGAAGTATGCAGCACATAAATTTAAAAGACTTCAAGAGACCAGGAGACAATGAGGCTACAAATTGTCCTAGACAGGCTGAAAAAGATCCTTCCTTTGTGTGATAAGACCAGTTTAGGTAATTTACTTAGAATGCCATCGTTTATTAACAGCAGTTTTTAAAGGAATTAATGCCTTTTGCTGCAGCAATATAAGCTGACAGGCAGCTTTCTTCCTGATACAGAAGAAAAGCTAATGAAAATGTAACAAAGGTCAAATGCCATTTTTAGTTGCATGCTGCCCTTGCATTTTCCAGTGCTCCCTTCCAACTGACTCCTAAGTAATCTCTTCCCAGAAAGCAGCATACACCACTACTCGGTTTTTCTTGGGATTCTTTGTTTTCCTTGCTATGACTGACCCTCTGTAATGAAACTACAATCTGAACTGAATCAACCCAGAGTATAGATGTCCTTTGGATTGTATCAAGGCAGTCTGAGGCACTCAGATCAAACGAGGCTCTTTTAAAAGATGAATCATTGCCTCAGTGAAGTGCAGCCTGTTGGGATTCTCTGTGATAACCTCACCTCAGAGATGAAGAGCAATCTCTTGGTCAGCCAGGAAGACTGGAAGGACAGACCTGCCACCTGCATCTGGGACACCAGGTCGTCTTGCTCTGCTGACTGTACTTCAGCCTTGCAAGATCTTGATACCTTCCTCTGCAACTTCAGCTGTACTCAGCACAACTAGCAAGCTGGAGATCAGCTAGAGAAATACAAATTAAAATCAGATCCACAGTGTGCTGTACACACCTGGCCCCATAAAGAAATGCAAGAAAAGCATTTCTATCATAGCTAAACCAGGCCATATAACAATTGCATGATTCCTTTCTTTGCATTTATTTACCAAGTATCCTACAAAACAGATGACCCCAAGATGCAATAAATGGCTCTGAGTAATACATTGCTATACATTTAATATTTGGAAACACCTAGGTGGCATCTGACTACTTTCAACTAAAACACAGCATACTGGATTCCAAAGCTGGTTATAATTATAGCAAGATCCAGCAAAATACAATAACAGAGTTGGAAAAAACACAAACCAAAAACTTGGCCTCTCAGACTCGTTTCCAGCAGAGCACTACGGCAATGTGAGGAAGAATATTTTCAACAAAGCGAGTGGAGAAAAGCATGAAGGCGTCTCAAACATCTGCTTTGACAGAACTGCACCTCAACAGCTGACCAAGGCCCAAAATAACAGGACAATCCCTACATTCCTTCCCTCAAGAAAAATAAAGTGCCTGCCACCGTTTTGGTGGTAGGGAGGGTGGCGGAAGTTGGTCTCTCTGTCTGGCTGTATGGCTAATCCAAATACTTACGCTTCTGATAACTGTGAAGGAGAAAAAAAAATGGGTTTGAGCCAAGTGAAACTACTAGACCTGAAACATGAGTCTGGGAAAGTCCAGGGCTACTCTGATGATATGAGTAAAAAGCTTTAGAGGTAGCATCAGCTGCCCCTGTGTGCTGCCACACAAGGAATTTTCAATTGTTTGTTCTGCCCCCTTCCCACTCTAGTCCCAATAGGATTCAACAGATTGGGCTCTTGGGCTATACTTGATCTTCTTCCCAATTTGCAGCTGCTAAAGACAGTGCTCCTCAGGTTGAAATATTTTTCCTTACTCTCATAAGAGATGCATCCAGAAGTTGTGTCTTCTTATTCTTCTCCATACCAAGAATTTGAGTATGACAGATGGGATAAAGCAGAGACATTTTTTACTCTGCAGGACAGGTTATAGCCACTACTTTCCTTGGTTTTCCTCTACACTACAGTCTTGGTCCATTATAGAAAAGGGCTCTGTAAGCCTACAATTGTCTTGTCTCACTTGCTGCATTTTGCCTTCCCTCCCTGCAGAAATGTCTTAATTATTTTTGCCTGTACAACATCTTGTACCCATTCTGTTCTAGTATAAATAAAGACCAACAAACCAAATATATTGTGCAATGTGCAGGATGAAAGAAGGCCTTCCTGTCCTCAGAGACAGATATCTGTACACATTTTTGAATGCAGCATTGTCAATTAAAACCTGCAATATGAGGGAAAGAAAAAAATCTCTTAACCAGCAATTGATTATTTCTGATTAATTTTAAGGAGTAGTGCTGGGGTTCATTCCCCGAGAAATGCATTCTTTAACCCTTTAAAAGCCCCAACATAACAGTTTCTGCAAATCAGACATAAGATCATTTTAAAATAATTTAGTCTGGTCCTCTGATGGTTTTTTTAATCAACTTGCTCTCCTGTCTCCTCCAATGTTTTGCTTTTTTCATTACTATGCAGAAAAAATATTTTCCCCAGTTCTTCTCGTTTCAATGTGTTTTCACATTACAGGACAGAGGGAGCACCCCAGGCTCAGTATTACACCCTGTAGATGTGTGGGGAAAACTCTGGCTGAAGTCTGGAACACCCAGATTCCAAAACATTTTCACAGCGAAATTCTGCAGATGAAAAGTGTGGGACAGGTTTTGATACCACAAGCTATCCTATAGAAAAATGTTCTAAAACTACCTTTACTTCTGTGCTAAATAGGCATCATAATGCACACTTTTCCTGCTCATGCCTCTGTTTCTGTATTGCAGGAAATCTGTGAGAATCCACGGTTTATTATTGGTGGAGCCAACAGAACAGATATCTGCCAAGGAGAATTAGGTAGGAAATTCTTACTACAACTGTGTACTTTTTGAAGTATGCATCATGGTTTAGCTCTCACTTAATTTTCTTTTGTTTCCAAGGTGTTATCTGAAATCCTCTGTCTCAGTGATTCCTTCGCTCTGTAGCAAATTGTTGACATCTGCTTAGTAGTAATCTAGGCAAGAACTTCTAGTGAAAGATTGACATGACACAGGGAATTCTTAGTGCAGGTAACAGTGCTCATCAGATTTTAGGCTTTTATTCTAAAGTACAGGGAATATCGTCTGTTTAGCCTGTGCCCATGTAGCCATGAGCAATGCCCATGAGCATTTCTAGAGCACAAATAGATAAAATGCTAAAGTGCTGCAGAAGACATAGAGAATCATGCACTACTGAGAATTAACATGTCACTTCACAGTATCTTAGGTTTTCCCTTTGATTCTAGTTGCTCAGTACCTTCATTTTGTCTGCTGCTTCTGCTCATTTACAGGTAACTGCTGGTTTCTGGCTGCCATTGCTTGCCTGACACTGAATAAAAAACTACTCTGTAGAGTCATACCTCATGACCAGTCCTTTATCCAAAACTATGCTGGCATCTTTCACTTCCAGGTGAGTCGCTCTGTCTAATGGTAAGCACACGCACTTACCCAAGGCTCAGTCCTTGGCGTGCTCTTCCCTCTTTCTCCACCCTTTGGAAGCATAAGTGACAGCAGGGAGGAAAAGGGATTGAATTGCCTCAGCCCAAACTCTTCCATCAGGGCAGTCACAGAAGGGCCAGCCAATAAAAGCCATTAGGGAGCATTAACCCACCAAGGAAGCATTTGCAGATTGCAGTGTCCTGGGTGTAAGGGGTAACAACAGGTGCCTGGTCCTGCCTCACTGCTCAGATGCAGCACTACAGCCAGCACAGACACACACGCACTTGGCATAGAGCAGCTATTTTTAGGCCCACAAATAGCTGATCTGTCAAAACAAGTTATCGAAGGACTTCTTATTCAGAAAAGATTGACTTCATTGCTTTGCACATTTCCTTTGGCTCTCTCAAGGAACCTTTTTCCCCAGGAGAATTCAGTACAGCTGCCTCCCTCACAGTAGCCATCAGTTTTGGCCACATTACAAAGCAGGTTATTTCCACATTTCTCCTCTCCCAGCCTGACTTTTCAGCCAGGCTTTCCCTCGCTGCACCAAGTCAATCCAGTTTGCTTTATTTTCTGTTTGCCTTTGAGCAGTTCTGGCGCTATGGAGACTGGGTGGATGTCGTCATCGATGATTGCCTGCCCACCTACAACAACCAGCTCATCTTTACCAAGTCCTCCCAGCGCAACGAGTTCTGGAGCGCCCTCCTGGAAAAGGCCTATGCAAAGTACAGCAACCCGCGGGGCGGTGCCTCTGCCTGGGGCCGTGCTTAAACCACTGCATGCAGCCCTCAGAAGCACACAGAGATATACCTGAGTACACCAATGCCTTTTCCCATGCCTTGGAGCTGGGGATGGGCTAAAGCGCATTTCCTAGGGAGTTTTGCAACTCATTCAGAAATCTACGTTTGATTTTCAGCAAATCTTTCTTTTTTTTTTTCCCATGTGTGCAGGTGGCATGTTTTAAAACTTTTAACTTGTGAGTTAGCAGACAGATGGCTTTTGGGTTTTTAGTATGTGTGTTTACATAGCTGTAGTTATACACACATAAGATGGATATAAATATATAGGTAGGTGTCTTTACCTGTGTAAAAGGATCTTTTTCTTTTCTCTTTTTAAGACTCCATGGATCATATGAGGCTTTGAAGGGAGGCAACACCACCGAAGCCATGGAGGACTTCACTGGAGGAGTCACAGAGTTCTATGAGATAAAGGATGCCCCTAAAGATATCTATAAAATCATGAAACATGCCATTGACAGAGGATCCCTCATGGCCTGTTCCATTGATGTGAGTCCATATGAACTTTGCAGATAAGAAATGACAGAGGAGAGGGACCTCTCCATTTGTAACCAAATATATACCACCTTTGGGACTGCTTGGTTTAGGCCACGTAGAAAACATCCATTTCTAGGAGAAGCAGCCATTTCCATTTCTAGAGACCAGCTGTTAGCAAATGGTGAGTGCCAAAGGCAAATGATCAGATGCAGAACATGGAGGTGGAAAGAAGGGTGCTGTCACCAAAACCAGTACCTCTTTCCAGGTGAAATGAGGTTAGTATGGGGATGCTGCAACTCTATTAACACACAAATCTTTGTGTCAAAGATGTTAAGTGTGCAAATTAGCATTTTATCATTAACATGGCTTCAGACTGTCTTCACTTATTGTGGTAAATTTAAAAGTTCAAAAATTAATACTTTATGGAGTAGCATATTTCAGTAAAGGTGGGTGAACAAACAGTGCTACTGACCACTGTGGATAAGTATGGACATAATGAGGGAAAAGAGAAGGAATCTAGGCTATCTTTTACCACTCATCTTCCTGCATCATCCTTTTCTCCCATTCTCTGTGCCAGGATGACCTGGGCTTTTCCTACGGATCAGCTCCTCGGAGCAGCATTGGGGAACTGATTGCTCGCATGGTGAAGAACCAAGAAAATGCACAGATGACTCAGCCCACTGTAGACTACCAGGGGACGGAGGAGAGGCCAGCCTGGGTATGTCTCCTAAGCAGCTGAATTCAGAAGGCTTTTATCTACAGTTAGGGAAATATATCAGCTATGCTTCTAAATCCTTATTTGGTTTCACAGAATAACACTAATGAAATGTTCTTATGGATGCTGTTTGACGTGTGTGTTAAAAGACTTCAGTGCTTTCCAACACAGTGACTGATACTAGAGGGCTTCACTGACACTGAGGCTTTAAAGGGCTGTTGGCTTGTGACACAGGCTTATAATTTGCAGAACAAGGAATTTATTAGTGGATTTTATCAAGTCTCTTGCTTGAATAGGGTGGAGAGAACAAAAAATTTAAAATACTAGAATTGAACAAGATCCTTGAGTGTGCATGGAATGTCAAAGAAAGAAAAAGCAAGCTCTGCACAGTTCTCGCTCCAGGCAAAAAAGCTCTTTGCAAAATTGAGACAGAGTGCTCTGCCCCTAATGGAGGAGAATCTGCTCTAGGGATGCTCTTTTTTGATTACTACCAGCAAAGTCCTCATTAAAAATGCCTAACAAGGAAAAACAAGCTGAGTTTTATATGTGCGATGAAATACATAGTAACTCCAGCATATCTACCTAAGTATCTAGCAAATAAAGGGAGAGATAAGAAAAGAAAAATAATAACTAATAACAACTTAGAAGCTTTCAAACCTCTAGAGGGACACTTTGCTGCCTTCTCTGTGTCAGGTAGCTGTCATAGCCTGCCCTTTAGGGAGCTGCATTTCCATGACAATGAAATTGCATGTCTTGTTTCATAGGGGTGTGGGGAAGGGTGGGATAAAAACAAAAAGAAAAACCACCAAAGAAAAATCCTCCACAATTACTTCACTCAAAACTTTTGGTTGTGCAAACTTTCTTCTGCATTTGCAGCTGAAATAGTTGATTTTTTTCTCTTCTGACATCCATATTTAGTTCTTCCTTAAAGACTGAAATGGTGTCATTCTTTGGGAAAGACCAGTATGACTATCTTGTTTGGCAAGCGTGGCTGCCAAAACCACCCATATCTGGGGGGAGAATTTCCTCCTCAGTGACTGTCTACTAAAAGAAGATTGCAAAACTCTTTCTATACTTGTTGCCCCAGCAGCTGTTGTGCTGCTAGTTATTGCATACTCCTGAAGTATTACCAGGAAAAAAATCAGGACTCTTGATGGAAAGAGGCAGATGAAAAACTCCCAAAACCTGCACTTTGAGACGTCGTCCAGGGCACCAGAAGTTAAAATTCTTAAACAGAAAGAAGATAAAGGGGTTCTGACTAGCAATGATGGCAACAACAGGAGAAGAAATGAAAAAAGGAAATAGGTGTGAGGTTATAGTATGAAAACAGAATCAAGGGGAAAGAAACCAAATATGCGCTGAAGTGAAATAATGGAAAACAATTGCAACATCCAGGAAATATTTGGATGAGATCCTCCCTGTGCAAGCTGAGAACATTTCTGTGTGACCTTACTAATTCTCCCCCAGGATCCAGCCCTGTCTTTTTCATGCCATCAGATGTGTCAGGAAGGGATGGCAGTGTTACTAATGGGACCTTGCAGGCATCTCTCAGCAACAGACACAAGGAAGGAGGGGAAGATTTGCTCGTGGTCCATGAGAACATGGCAGGGTCTGTCCCTCTCACTGGAGAGCTCTCCTACAAGTACAGCAGGCTGTGTGCATCTGCCATCCTGCTCCCAACTCCAGATCTCACAGATAAACAAGAAAAATCCATCAGGCACACTAAAAGCTGATGACTAAGACAGCAAATGTATTTACACCTGAGCAAGGGTACAGTTATGCCCTTCCTGAAAATTAGATGCAATAAAACAGTCTCAGTTAGCAGGAACAGTGTATTAAATAGGGTGTTTAAATGTCATTGTGATAAGATAGCAGCTATGTGGTAAGAATAAAGTATTCTCAGTGTTGATTTGCTCCCATGTTTAACCAGTTAATGTGTATTACCCTTACTGAGCTATACAAGAACATATTATCCTAGAAAAGGCTGAATAGTCCTAGTACAAAGAGCTAATTATTTGATTAAGCCTGCCATTTTGCAAGAGCAAAAAGCAATAACCTACAAAAATGGGGAAAAGATGCCAGAAAATGTTCTTTCCAATTGATATTATCAACTTTTTCCATGCCATTTTGCAAGAGCAAAAAGCAATAACCTACCAAAATGGGGAGAAGACACCAGAAAATGTTCTTTCCAATTGATATTATCAACTTTTTCCGTTGTTAATTCGTACTTCACTCCTTTCTAACCATCAACAAGAATTCCACAGGTGCTTAGCTTGACCACCTTGACAAACACAAAGACGGGAACAAGGCGAAATATCCTGTCACCTGAACAGTGCCACCTTCCCTCTGAAAGCCCTGGGTGCAGCAGGCGGCTGAGCTTGGTGCGAGTGGCCCGGGTTTTTGTCTCTGTTCCACAGACCATCGTGCCGATGCAGTACGAGACGCGGATGTCCTGCGGGCTGGTCAAGGGTCATGCCTACTCCGTGACGGCCGTGGAAGAGGTACGTGCCCGCTCCCCTCCCGCCCCCGCACGGCGGCCAAGCCGAGGGAGGCACGGAAAGCGAAACTAATAGTGAGCTGAGGAAACGGAATTGTGTTCAAATAAGTAAAAAACTTATGGACAAAGAGACCTATCCAAGTTTTGGCTCTCCAGGGAAATGCCCGCTTGGGCAAAGGTGGCCACAGGCAGCCACCTTCTGGTCTTACAGCCTTCCCACAGTCACCCCAAGAAGATGTTGGGGTATGGCCCAGAAAAGCACCATCACTGAAGGGTGTGGTGTCAGGAAGAACACTTCCTTTTGAACCTACTCTCAGTCTATTCTTGTTGCATTTTTTTCTCAATTAGACAGTATTTAAAGGGGAAAAAATACGTCTGGTAAGGCTGAGAAACCCCTGGGGCCAGGTGGAATGGAATGGAGCCTGGAGTGACAAGTGAGTAAAACAGAGCTTCACATGATCTGAAAAAGAAGTTGCAGCTTTATTTGCATTTATGCAGCTTTTGCATAGTCCTAGGATTCAGTGATGAGGTATCTGAATTGTCTTTGCTGTAATTTTGAAGTTTTTTGAATTTTGAGTGCTTAGCTGAAGTTGTAAGAGAGAAAAGAGTACCTAATAAGATGTTAAGATAGACTTTCAAAAATGGAAATTAAGACAGAGCCCAGCCTGACGATGCATTATATCTGATTTTACTGACATTTTCAAACCAAGATGTGACAGTAGAAAAATCTTTTAAGTTATGAAATAACTGAATGAAGCAAGATGTCAGTGTTTTCCTTAAAGGAATTTCAAAAGGTACACCAGCAATGATAATTGGCAAGCACCTTTTCCTTCAAGCTAAGTAAAATTAACACACAGTTCAGCAGATGTTTGACAGCTGCTAAGAGGAATTCTGAGAGGAATTCCAAGAGGAATTCTAAGAGGAAGGCAGAGAGAAGTAGGACAATTGTATTTTTTATTTAGGCATGTGGAGAACAGGATAGCATTGAGAACAAATAGTTGCAAGGCTTACAAAGGAAACATTACGTGGAGGTAGCAAGATTACTCTTGATTTTTCACTCTATGAGGCTAAAGCATATAAACTTTAATGAAAACTGTATTGTGAATCCTAAGCTAACTTGTTCACTCCTTTGAAGGTCAGAGGTGTGGGACTCTGTTAATGAAGCAGAGAAAATCCGCCTGCAGCACAAGGTCGTGGAGGATGGGGAGTTCTGGTGAGAGCATCAGCCAAAACCCAGTGCTTCTCTAGGAAACATGCAATCACAGCAAAAATGAATGACATTGCACTACTACAAATCTGCTAAAACCATTGCAGTGATCTCTGCTTCCCTTTGTATTCCCAATAAGCCCTGCTCTGTGATCCTCTCATTCTCCTGCCAGGGATTATTCAGTGCCATCAGCACAGTCTTTATAATTATGCTACCCTTCCACAAGCTCTCTACACCCTTCCTACATACCATCCTCTCAGCTCAGTTTCCCTGAGTTTGGAGCTATACCTGTGGTAACTGGCCAACCAGCAGACCCCAAGCATTTGGAAAACATGGCACTCCCACTGCAAACTTGTCCCAGTACTGACAGGGCTGTTGGTCACCACCCTACACCTCCCCAGGGTCTTTCAGACCACTGCCAACCACGTAAATGCATTTGGGTTCAATTTCTCCTCAATTCCTCCAGGATATCCTTTCAAGATTTCATGAGGCACTTCACAAAGCTTGAGATCTGTAACCTCACACCTGATACCCTGGAAGTGGATAAATTCCAGACCTGGACTGTGTCAGTCAATGAAGGACGCTGGGTGAGAGGCTGCTCTGCTGGAGGCTGCCGCAATTATCCAGGTGAGCAAAGGGTCTTGAGAGATATGGACTCTTTGTTGGGGACTAGGTTAGATCCCAGAGGCTGAGTCGTACCTCAGCCTGGTTACTGCTCAGCCATGGGAAAAGCCTTGCTTCCTCAGCAGACAAGGCATGCCATTGGTAGCTGGAAATCTGTCACTATGCTGTAACAGAACATCAGAAGCACAAAAAAGGCAGCCCTGGCAAAGATAAATCATTGTTCAAATACTTCACAGAGCCCCAAGTAAAAGCAATAAATTTTACCCCAACAGTTAGATTTCACTTGGGAAAATCACTTTTGTGGATTAGCAATAGGTTTAGGGACTTTGGAAGTTTATCAGATGGCAGTTATGCTCATTTGCTATGCAGTTGGTAGAACTAAGTAACAGCCATAATATGTAAAAAAACTCATATATGTCTCAGCCCAATTTTAACCTTTCCCCCTGGAGCCACAGGCAGTGAACTCAAAAGTTCTCATTGATCATGAGCATCATTAGAAGACTGAAGCTTTACCTGTTTTCTTTGGGTTGCCGGTGGGATTTCACAGATACATTTTGGACCAATCCCCAGTATCGCTTGAAGCTCCTAGAGGAAGATGATGATCCTGAAGATGAAGAGGTTATCTGCAGCTTCCTTGTTGCACTGATGCAGAAAAACAGGAGGAAAGAGCGCAAGCTGGGAGCCAACCTGTACACCATTGGCTTTGCCATCTATGAGGTAACAGCTCTAGATTTTGCTCTTTGCACTGTGGTCACAAATCCTGATGGTATGCAATTACCAAGAGAGTCACTGAATCATTCAGGCTGATTTCAATTTTTACTGTGTATGGAAGCTGGAAAATCTGGAGGAGAGGAAGGAAATTCAAGTCTTTCTAACTCCTTGTACCATTGTAATGTCAGGGTTTACTCATCTGTTAAGGGACTTTTTAGGCATTTATAGTGACCAAATTCCAGATTTTAGCATACTCTTTCCCATATACTCTTCAATCTCTCTTTTGTCCTTTCTGAAACTAAGCATTTCATTGGCAGAAGGGTGTGAAAAAGGAAACAGACACCCAAGACTTACATGTAGCAACTAACCTCTGTCGCTGCTATTGATTTGATGAAAAAGTCAATTTACTCAGTCCCTGGCACAAGCATATTTAGTACAGATTTTAGCTGATTTCGTGTAGATACCAAGAAAATTAGAAAGGAAGAGAGAAAAGTGCTTATCTGACTATAGGCATTTTAATTACTGTGTCCCCAGAACTCTAGGTGAATGCCCTTCTGTATGACCTGTAAACATGTAGAGCCCCCTTGCAGCTCTGACTGTTTCTTCTCTCTGTTTCTCCCTAAGGTGCCCAAAGAGGTACGCGCAGAATGGAGCCAGAGTGACATCTTGGTGGATACCCACCCCTAGTGTTACTGTAGTGTCTGTCAGTAAGTCAGCAGGAGGCTGCCCAGTCACGTTTGTTTTCAGGGATGTAACAGCAGCAGAACTGCTAACCTTTTTGCTCTGAGTGTTTTTTAGTAACATTTTGTGAGTAATTTTTAGTTCCTACTCACTCGTGTCCCATTTTCACTTGGGCCTTTTCCTCAGGGCTTCTTTTCTCTTCTGTGGTGGCCTGGCCATCACTTGCAGAGTTGGTCAGAGATCCAGGAAGGAGGGTCTGTGAGGGCTTAGCCTCTGCACTCCATGCAGAACCACCCTAAGCCACTTGAATTTCCTCCTAAAAATAATACGAATAGCCTACATTCTGCAGTCACAGTGTTTTCTCTGTAGTCTTAAAATTTGTTTAGAAAATTAATAGTATTTTCACACATTGAAGAAAGCTAATTAAAAGTACACAGATTACATTTTTTCTGAGCCTGACTGTAACAGAATCGTTGGCATCACAAGTTTTGCTAACAAGCAGAGCTAAAGGGGTTTACCTGGAGAGCATGAGGATGGCAGTCTGAATGTTGTCTTTGCCAACTACCTTACAGATGGTTATTTCTGCAAAAGGCAGCCAGCAAGTGTTCTTAGTCCACAATTCTTGGCTTAATTTTCATATTTACACTAATGCAAAGTTTGAATGTCACATTGATTAGCAGATACAGAACTCATGTTTTGTCTAGACAAGGACAAGTTTCCACTGAAAGCACCTTCACTTTATCACTCTCCATGCAGGAGTTTGCTTATTCTTTGCCATACACCCTCCAAGGAAAGTGGCTGAGCTTTGGTTACGTACAACCCAGCATCTAGCAAAAGGGTCGGATTCAAGTGCCTACACAGCAGAAGTCAGCCTCCCAATCTGTAGGTGGGCCCTGGAGCAGCCCTCAGAAGCCAACTAGACTAAGTCCATAGCAACTTACAGGTGACAGACTCTGTACCTGCCACCAGCTCCCACCACTCCTCAGCTCCCTGCTAAGCTGCTGCTTCCTGTGTTTTGTCCCCGCTGTGCACTGCCCAAAGGGCAACCCACCTGGGCAGTGGGCAAGGCTTCCTTGAAGACAAATTCACTCATTTGTTCTGCAGATGCATGGTACTAAGCACCACTTGCAGAAGGATTTTTTCCTCTACAACGCCTCCAAAGCTAGAAGTAAGACCTACATCAACATGCGAGAAATCTCGGAGCGCTTCCGGTTACCTCCCAGCGAGTACGTCATCATCCCATCGACATACGACCCCCACCAGGAGGGAGAATTCATCCTCAGGGTCTTCTCAGAGAAAAGAAGTCTTTCAGAGTAAGTTGCAGAGACATTTATCCAGCCACATAGATGGAGTGACCTTGCTACTCTGCTAACTCTGTCATGTTACCAGTTTGCTACGCCATGCTCTTTATTTTCTTAACCTCATTAGAAACTCCAAGCTGCAAACTCGTTTCCACAAGCTTAGTTTATAGACTAGCAAGCACCTGCTTTGAACTGTTTTAGGAGAAGCTTACTGCTTGCAGGATACCCTTTGCCAACAAACCATTAGCCATTTACTAAGGCCAAAGAACTTCTGTTTTACTTCCAGTTCACTGTTATCAAGGCTCTTTACAGGAGTAAGCCAGGCAGCAGCCATCCTGGAAATGGTACTTGAGATGTTCAGCTCAAGCTGGGATACAGCTACTCCTAGAGCCTGCAGCTGTAGTGCTGGACACCAGCCCACACTACTGGTTGCTTGGAAAGTTCAAGTGGCTGCTTAAAAACCACCTAAAGAAACAAGAAACCTCGGGAACAGTTGCTTTCCTGATTTATTTATTTTCTGCTTTCTACTTAGGGAGGTTGAAAACATGATTGAGGCAGAGCGTCCATTGGTAAGTATTGTCCTGATCCTCTTTTGTTTATAGGGGTAGAGACAAGAGGAATATGACACCTAGGGAAACCTACAGCAGGAAATCATTTGCAGCTACATGACAGCACCTTTATCACAAATTCCCATCTTTTTTCTCATCAAGATGCTTCTGTTGACACTTGCTTTATATACACTACTTTCTGAACTTGATTCAGACCAAAATGCTCTTGCAGATTTGAAATCTGGTCCTGGCATAAAGAAGCTGGATGCTAAGCATTGTCTTTACCTCCCTCAGTGGAGATTATCCATTTACCAAGGGAGGCCTAGCTCTGTGGCCTGAGATACTTTCTTTGTGAAACTGGCATCTCATCTAATAAAGAAAAAATGACCCTATTTTGAAGTACCTGCTTTCTAAAAAGGGATCCTAATAGCACTCTGATTCAAAATAGCATCCATGATCAAGTTCTAACTCTTCACCCTGGAGTTGTACACATCTTTGTGGAAACATAATAGAGCTAACATTACAATTAGTCTTGAAAAAAAATCAGAGGAAATGATGTTGCACAGAATTGACCTCCATCAAACCTCATTCAGAAATGTTCCCCTTTTGTTTGCTGTCATAGTAAAAATAACTGACTAAATATGAGGAAATTAAATTATCATCAGATATCACTCATCTATGGGCATAGAAGTTCAATCTCCACCTCATGGCAGGTTGGGAAAAAGAAAAAGAACACTCAGAGCTAAAGGGGTTTTATTCAAGCAGGCTAAGCCCCAGGCAAGATGAGACTGTTTTGCTATGGTTTCTGCAATGTGTTTCCTTCAGTATGCCATTTCTTGGTGGGTGCATGTTCCCTCATTTTTAGTGATTTGAAAGCTGTATAAATACAGGAAATGGGAAAATTTGTGTGAGTATAGGAACTGGAAAAATAAACATGAGAAAGGGAAAAGTAAAAAAATAAAAGTTTGCCATCAGCTCTGCATAATCTAATCAAGCACTTTCTATTTTTGTCTCTTCACACAGAAGAAAAAGGGCAGGGTAGGTACCTGTGCAATGTGCTAAGTGCCAGCAAGGCAAAAAGCATGTGCAATGCATGAGCAAGGGCAGAGTTCCTTGGTATTATAATTTTCTCTGTGTCTGGAAACTGATCCAGTTAATGAAGGGCGCTGGATACGAGGCCATTTGCATGCAGCAAAAATTTTGTCTTCCTCCATTAGATTGTCATGAAATAGCATTAGCATTATATACCCCTCTCACTCAAAGGGGGGGGTGAAGGGGTAACAAACTATTCAGCTTTATCAACTCAGTCCTCTGGGTTGCTCAAACTGTTCTTCCTTCCTGCCCCCTTCACAGGCAACCTGACACCCCTTGCTAGTGAAAAGCACCCCTTCTCTAGACATGTGCCCTCACACTTGCTTTCCATTGCCTAGTGCAGCAGCCACTCCCCTTTCCAGAAGTTTCTGCTCACCAAAGTCCAGGATTCTAATTTTGGTTCAACACAACACATTTTGGACCTTGAAAATGTAATCAGATATTTTAATCCCTAGACAGGCTGACTGTAATTAATACTCTAGAGTAATGCATTCACATCATGTAGCAGTTTTTTTCTTTAAATGCACCAAACCAGAACAATTGCACAGAGAAAGATGGTAAGATTCACATAACTAAAAAGCTCCTACACAAATAACTCATTTTCTGTGTACAAGTCACATTTGGTTTGTTTTCAGTACTACTGTCCTTCGTTGAGGGGCTAGCTCATCAGTTTAAGTGATGAGAATCTGGGAGGCTTATTTTGCTCAAAAAACAGGTGAAAAACCCCACCAAAAAACCCAATAAAAAAGCCAACTGAAACATCAAAACCAAAACAAAACCACACAAAGAAACCCCAAACAAAACCACAACAAACAAAACTCATTCAATTACTGTCTTTCTGACAAGAAAAGGTAGAACCCTGAAACTACACTATTTTGCAAAAAGACTTGCAGCCTTTTTTAGCATGAGAAGAGCAGCAACAGCAGAAATTTTTCCTTTTTTAAAAATTATTTCTTTTCTTTCATTCCAAGAAATGGCTTCTCTTATCATGCTTTCAAGAGCAGAAGTTGCTGCTGCATGCACTTTCCAAAGAATGCTTGTAACCAAATACTTTTCTTTCCACTATTTCTTGTGTAATTTCCATTTCTCTTTTGCTCCCTCCTCCTTCTAGCCTATCATCTTCGTTTCTGACAGAGCGAACAGCAATAAGGAGCTGACAGCAGATGAAGNTCCAAGAAATGGCTTCTCTTATCATGCTTTCAAGAGCAGAAGTTGCTGCTGCATGCACTTTCCAAAGAATGCTTGTAACCAAATACTTTTCTTTCCACTATTTCTTGTGTAATTTCAATTTCTCTTTTGCTCCCTTCTTCTTCTTCTAGCCTATCATCTTCGTTTCTGACAGAGCGAACAGCAATAAGGAGCTGACAGCAGATGAAAATGCTGGCAAAGATGGTGAAAAAACCCAAGCAGATGAGAAAAAGGTTTCTGCAGCAAGTGGCAGAGGGGGAAATAAGGCTTGGTCTGGCTTGCACAAAAGAGTTGCTGAAGAGGGCACAGGAACAGGGCAAAGAGGTGTCCTGAGATACTAAACAGCTTCTCATCAAATCTTAACATGACATTTATGCGCATCTGATGGGCATGAGCACAGAAAGACTGTCCCTTCAGTTATTTAACAACTCTGCAGGAGGCTGTAGTTGCTTGGAAACGTCTCCTGGTTGCTCTGACAAGAATTCTGGTTGTGAGAGATCCCTTCCCCACATTCCACTCTCTCCCGCTCGGCGCCCTGAGGCCGTGCCTCTTTACAGAAGGTGCATGCACAGACTGCACCCGGGGGCTGCAGAAGCTCCTGGCACTGACCACAGCCCCTCCTGTCCCAAACTACACACCTCTGTCCTAGTGCCTGTTGGCCAGAGGATAAAGGACAGGTAAACCCCATAGCTCCAGCATCCCCCCCCTCTTCTCCCTTGCTACCAGAGAGGAGGAAAACAGAGTAGCAAATTCAGAGTTTCCTCCTGCAGGTGGGTGAGACACAACATATCTAACAGCCAGATCCCACATCCAGGCTTGTGGCATCTGGAGGCATGGCTGGAGCATCTGCTCACAGGAAAGGTGCTGTTCTACTGCATGACTGCTAGAGCATGCAGGTGGTGAAGTGAGAACCAATTGAAATCTTCCTCTGCATTTAGACAAAGGAAAATAAGAACTAAGCCAAGAAATTCACTTGTTTTACCCATAACTTTCATTTCCCTTTTCAATATCAGCTTCAGAGTTCAGGGTTGCACTTTTAATGTGACGGAGAAGGCTTCATGTTCCTCGTTTTCTCATCTCATATGCTATTTGTCTTCAGCAAGGGTCCCCATATCATAAACAGTTCTCACATGGTCATTTTTAACCTACAGGACAGCTGTGAGGCAGATACTGTGTATCAAGGGGGGCTTGAACAAGATAATCTTTAAGGTCCCTTTCAACCAAAACCATTCTTTGATTCTTTGATATGCCTCTTCTGCTACAAACTTCTCTTTTGCAATATTTTGGAACAAAAGATTAGAAGAACACTGGCAGTGGAAGTATATTATTTAGGCTCCTTCAAATCAAAAAGAGAACAATGGGATGAAATTAAATACTTGGCAGTTTTAAGGAACAGAATTAACAAAAACATGGGGAAAGGAGTGGGAGGACAACCCATTCCTCCAAAGGCCTCCAGATTCACTAAGATGATCCCTCACACAAGGGCAAGTGAGCCATCCAGGCCCTTCCTCTTCTCCTCTGGGCTCAGGTTCTATCTCTTCTTTGCTTGTCTCTTTTCAGCGTTCTTCAACAAAAGCTCAGGAGGAGAGTGAAGAGCAAAAACAGTTCAGGAATATTTTCCGACAGATTGCAGGAGATGTGAGTATTCAATCAATTCCTGTCTCTGCCCTCAAAGCAGCCTGGCAACAACAGCTCCTAAATCAACTACTCCATGGATTCAAAACACCAAATATTAAAATTTCCTTTGAATTTCCACTCATCAAGTTCTCTTTGCAATTCAAGATAAGTTAAATCAAATAAAACCCCCACTGAGTACATAGCTATCCTTTTATGTATGTATAAGCTATTCTCCCTGTGTCTGAAGGAGTCTTATTTAAATTCAGCCTTTTTCCTTCTATCTCTCCTACAAGATGCTGTTTTGCACAGCAAGCATAAACAAGTTAGAAATGCAGTGCACTCTGATATATGCTTAACAAGGGAAGTTTAAGATAAAAACAGATCAAAAGAGATGCATAAATCAAGTGGCTGCAAATGGGATACAGGAATTTTCTGATTTTGATATTTGACTTATACACTGGCTTGAAATTCTTCAAGTTGTAGTTTAATGAGAACTGTATGGTAACTTCAAGTCTACCTTGTACTGCAGCCTCAAGAAAGAGTTGGAGAAACGTTCACATGAAGTAAATGCCCTCTGTTTTGAAATATGTATATGCCTTATTGAAAAGTGACCAAAGACTTCTTACTTTTATATCCATCTATAAAATTGTTTTTTCATAAAGAATGCTGTAACCAATTATATTCTCACCACATTTCCATCAGGACATGGAGATCAATGCTGAGGAACTTAGGAATGTTCTCAATAATGTCGTTAAAAAACGTGAGTTTGAGCATGCTTTTACTAACCCTGGGCAAAGAAATCTGTGACAGAGCATAATCGCCCACCCCAAGCTACACTCTAAAAATTATTGATGTTTTCAAACTCAGAAATTTCCTAGTTACATTTCCATGGAGATTGCATCTGAGACTAACAAGCTGAACTTCTCACAGAGATGATCTCTACACATTGTTAGTACTGATAATCTAGAAATAAGCAGATGTGTTCACCAGAATTACCACACGGAACAGTGACGCAATTCTTGCAGTCTGGAAATGCCCCTTAAAAATTTTCTAGTGGAGAAGCAGACCTTTCTCCCTGTTTACCAAACTTTAACCTACAGATCCTGGACTTGCTTAGTAACCTAGAAGTTAGTTTAGACTTTTCCAGAGTTTTTTATTGTATATAACAAGTCTAATTCACAGACAATAACATTAGAGAGTATTTTCAGTCTTTTTTCCGTACTACTTATTTCTTACTGGGTGAAGGAAGTAGGTTTGGCTTTTAGTTTGATTAGAGTTACACCTGAGAGGAAAATCACTTGCTAATTTGCATGATTTGTATTCACCTGGGATCATTTGTTTCAGATAAGGACCTAAGGTCAGAAGGGTTTGAATTGGAATCCTGCCGCAGCATGATTGCTTTAATGGATGTATCCTTTTCTGGTGAAAAGGGAGTGCTTGACACCACTTGAGTTCACTATTTCTCACCACCACAAGCACACACACATGCACAACTTAGTAAGCCAGGGGAACAAAACAGCAAACTGTAGTCTGCAGTCAGATGAAAAAGTGCTCCTGGTTTGGCACGTCTTAATTCCAGTCATCTCAACATTAGCATAATTGTCAGATAAAAATATTCCCAAAAAGACAGCTACAGAATAAATCAGTCAGTATGACACCCTTCTTTAGGTATCAGAGACTGGCAACATTATGGACTAAAGCATGATTTTTTTTTTATTATTATATTTAAAATAAATGCAACTATAGTTCTTGCCAACAAACTTCCTATATTTATCTCTTTAAGTTTATAATGTATCCCATATTCTACTGTATGCTCAGCTTGCAGTGCAGGCAGAACTTTTCTGGAACAAGTGCAATAAAACACACTATCTAATGCCACGTGGTTACCTCTGCCACAAACACCCTCAGTTTTCCAGTTTGACATAACACAGTTTTGAAAGAATGGATGTGCATTCAAACATAATAAGAACAAAAGTGTAACTACAACCCACAGCCATAATGGTTGGAGCCTAAACACATTTTGGAAAAGAGCTTTAGTCAACATTTTGCTTATTTCTCAAATAATTTTAAGCAAGGCAAAAAGAGCTTCACTCCAGAGTAAAGCTCAGTTGTCTTAAAAAGCATTGGAGGAGCTTCACATTTGAGGGTACTTCAGAAGAGCCCACTAAAATATCCTACCCATGCACTTTTAGAATCGTTCCAGAGGCAAAGCTGTGTCCTGTACCAGAGTTTTGCTTCTACACAAAGTACAAGCAGTACTTCATACTCCTGAAGCACTATGCTATGCACAATAACCAAAATGTTTACAAATATTTTACTGCACGGCAGATTCAACTCTTAATGCTGAGGAGATCCCCAACCCAGTTTCACATTCATGCCTTCACCAGTAGTTGCAGACTTAATTAATTTTATCCTAAAAATATTGTGAGTTTTTTACCTGAATGTTTGCATCACAGACTGATGGCTCCGGGAAGATAAACTTTGATGAATTTCGACATCTCTGGGACAAGATTAAAAGCTGGCAGGTATTGCTGGTATCTTCACAGCTCTTCTTTACAGCTTCTGCAGTGCAAATGTCTTACAGGAAAACCAGAACTCTCCACATACACTCCATCAAAAAGAAAGGCTAAAAAAATCATTGTGAATTAGCTCTGAAAATGAAAAGTAATGTCTCTCCTCATCCTACTTCACAGCCTAAGCAAATAGCCTGAATCTCTCATGTACAGCCTTCCCTCATGCAAATAGCACAGAGGCATACAAATTGAAGGAGCAGAATGATGGGAACTAGAATCAGGCCTCAATAATAGCTTAATTAGGGCAATCAAGAGGGAGGATCACCAGCACAAACTCAAGTCACAAGGAGAGTCTCAAGGGGAGAGCTTTTTTGCTTCCCAGAGACTAGATCTAAATGATTTTAATTCACAACTGAGAGGAAGTCTGTGCTAACAACCCAGAGTGCCCAGCAGTGGTTATATAAGGCACGTGGCAAAACCACCAGGTGCCCGAGGCACACATCCCCTATCCACTCAGTGGGTGCATTCAAGAGAAGTACATGTTTTTATTACTATTGTGTATGTGGTTTTTTTCTTTTTCCAGAAAATTTTCAAGCGTTATGACACGGATCATTCAGGAACCATTAACAGCTATGAGATGCGCAATGCAGTCAATGATGCAGGTACTTTCCACTGTGCAGGGTCCAACAGCTGAAGAAACCTTGGTTTGGTTTGTTGCATCACAGGGTGAGATCACTGAACACAGTCCTGCCTTTTAAGGATAAATCCTGGAGAAACTATAAAATATTTTTTTCCCCTGACAGAGTTTCTCAAAAATCCAAACAGCAGGCCTTGTATGTCTTGCCAGCCAAATGGACCTCTTAATCTTCACTTTAGAGCAATGAGTGATGCTTTGCTGTCTTAAGGATCTCCTAGTCAGGGTTCTGCTATTCAGGGAGACCAGGGAGTGCTGAAGACATTTACTCTCATTTAAGCTGTGGATTCCATACATTTGTGTAAGTGACAAAATAGAGAGCAGTGGAAAACCTTCAACCTAAGTGTAGAGGCACTGAAACCTGGATGGAGCAGGTCCATGTCCAAGTTTGCATCACAGGCAATTGTGTGGACATTAATGTTTCTCCAATACTGAGGCACTGTGGGTTCAGTCTCTTCTACCTGCACATTGAGAAAGAAAGTATTTTTGCAAAACTTGCAGTTAATGAAATTAATTCTGGAAAGAGAGACTTTGGACTTTTCTTGCTTGTCTCAGACACACCAGCGTGCTTCTCCCCCTGAGGAGCAGGCCTCCCCCACAAATGTCTTTACCAGGTCTCTACGGGAGCAAGATGATCTCTTTGATCAGAAAATCTGTAGTATCACTATAAACCTAGATGGGATGATTTCACTGACATTTTGTTTTCAGTAGTATTTTGGCACACCAAGGAACAGAAAAAATGGCTACCTTGTACTTTACAAAACCTCAGTGATTCTGTAATCCTTTGCTAAAGACAAAACTACACCTGGATTTGGACTCCTACTGTGATAGAAATATGGGTAATTTTTATTTTCCGGGTTTCTGTTCTCCCTAGGGAAGTTGTCACTGTCAAAAGAGAAAGCATTTAATTACCTCCTGCCCTGACTTTAGAACTAAGAACCTTTCAGAGTATTACCGCACATAAGCTGCGCATGATTTTGCATTTAGCCAACAAACAGCTGTACTCAAGGCGTTCAGTGCCAATGTTCAGTCCCACCACACCAAGGAGTTGCCTCCTTGTGTATTTTCTGACCACTGTTTAGTTGTGTTTTTATAGCAACTTCCTCCTGCACTTCTGTGCCCCAGTTTTAGCTGATTTGCTCTCAGCAGGCCCACCTGAGCCATCAGGCCCTCTGGGGCTGCAGCTCTCCTCCTCACACTTACAGCCTGAGGTAACTTACACACTAAGGGCCCTCTCAAATCACAGCTGCAAAACATTGCTTCTGGTTTAGGAAGGCAGCCGGACACAGTGAAGCTCCTCACAGCATTCCTTCATTTTGTTCAGCCTGAGCCTCGGTGGGGCCAGGGGAGCGCCTGTGGCCAAACCCCTCAGGGAGCAGCTCTGTCCCCGCCCGAGGCCCAGCTGTGCCCCGCTTTTGCTTCCCTGCAGGGTTTCGGCTGAACAACCAGCTCTACGACATCATCACCATGCGCTACGCCGACAAGAACATGAACATCGACTTCGACAGCTTCATCTGCTGCTTCGTGCGCCTGGACGCCATGTTCCGTGAGTGGCCGCGCCGGTTTCACGGCATTACCTCCCCGCCTGCCCCCAGCACAGCGCGGATCCACGGAACGGCCTGCCTTGAAAGGACCCGAAGGAGGATCTGCTTCCAACCCCCCTGCTGTGGGCAGGGACACCTTGCACTGGACCAGATTGCTCAGAGCCCCATCATACTCCCAGCAGTTTGTTCACAGCACTACTGCCTGTGTAGGGTATTAATTATTAAAGATATGTGCTTAGGGAATCTAAGACAACAAGTTGTCTCATACAAACACAAAAGAAACCGCTGTGGTTTTCTTTGAATTAACTAAGGAAAAATTCAGCAGAAACACTTGCTGACCCCACAAGTAAAGACCTGTGCCAGTAGGCATTTCACAACGGGAGCACCATTTGATTTCCTGTCCGAGAATTGCCTTAACTCACACAGTAACCTAATCCACTCTCTGTATTTTTGTTTCCTTACTTTAGGGGCATTCCACGCCTTTGACAAAGATGGAGATGGCATCATTAAGCTCAATGTCCTGGAGGTAAACTGCTTTATGAGAGTATGTCTAACAAAATGTCATAATACTAAATTTTAATTGTATTAATCATTGTACATATTTTCAAGGGAGAACTCTGTGAATAGAGTCCATCTGAAATTGTCACCCAATTGGCAAGAAAACCCAAAACCTCCTAAAATTTTGCTACCAATTTTACACAGAAAATATCCATGATCTGCTAGCAACAGCTGCTCTGTAAGACTCCAGTTGGTGCTGAAGGGCACATCTGCAGCCTCTTAGTATCATCTTTAAAGTCCATCAAAAAACTTTTGAGATTTTTTTTAATGAGGCAATTTAGATCAAACACAGTGATATGGTATTAAATGATAATGGGGCTTAGCATAGTTCTTTACCTTTTAAAAAACTTATTAAGAATTAGAAAGTTTCAACTTTAAAGCATGTCCTCTGTAAGGGAGACCGTTAAAAACACCCTTCACTCTTTGCAAAGGAAGGAGAAATAGGAGCAAGAGACTCAAGAAAAAATTCCCCACTGCCACTCTACCTCATGCTAAGTGACAGCTGCCTTCCAGCTAGAGAAGGTGGTGTTTTCATACAATTTGTGGGAGGATGCCAACAACTCTTCCATCCTTTAACTCTCCTTGCAGTGGCTGCAGCTCACGCTGTACGCGTAACACCGGAGCCAGTGGCCACCTCCATCGAGAACTCACTGAAGACTTCCAAGGAGCTAGCACCACTAATCCCAAGGGCAAACGAGTACTTCCCAACTATGTCATTCACTTGCCAAGATGAGCAGCACGTGGGAAGAAGCCCTTGGAAAGACAGACAACCATACCCTGGTAGACAGGACAGTGTGCATATTTTGTAACTACTTTTACAGCATCCTGCCTTTTTTTCTTTGGGCATCAAGGATTAATTTATTGATGACTGAATTAAGCTTTCTCTGCATGGTCAAGACACGGAGAATATATAATCGTCCTGTTTGTGCTGACAACTGGAAAGGTCTTCCCTCAAGTCAGGTGAAACTGGGACTGTATCTAACTGTGAAAGTCAGAGGTGTTTACTGCCACCTTGTAATTGGTCATTAACTCTTTGTCCTGCTCTTGGTACTATCCTTTCATCTCTTTGTAATGTTTACTGAATATTTCCTATGAGATTATGCTAATTACATTAATATTGTGCAACCCAATGACTCAGTTACAGATCTGGCTGTGCAGGTTGGATCTCTGCTATGTAGAAATGGGAGAGTGGGGCATGACAGACTGCAATACCAGAGTACAGCTTGATCTAATGCCTCAGCAGAAGTACCAGAACTGAGCAATTTGCTCTCATTTTTAGTACCCATCCTTATTACAAATGTGGACATAAGAAGTGTTTTTCATTGTAACTGTATTCCCCATAACATTGAGAAACATTTGCCATTCGAGGCAGAAAACCTCTTATACATACAAATTTATATATCTACTCACATATATTTTCCCCACCCCAGGTCCTATTTTCCAACACTACCATGCATTTCTTTATTGCAAGAGGTGACTTGTAGCAGATACTATTGGGAATATTATTCCAATGGGCAAGTATAATTAGTTCAATGGAACCAAAAATAAAATCAACTGGATTTTGGCTTATGCTTTTTGTTTTTTTCTGAAAGAATAGATGAAGATGAAATATTGAACACTCTTTCATCATTCTCCTGAATATACAGCAGCTTTTGGAGTTTATGGCAAGTGTGAAATCAGCCTAATATCTCAAATATTTGCCAGTTTAGTCATTGAATACACTTGGGAAAAAAAAAAAAAGGCACTTGAGAGGTTCTCTTGCTACCAGCTTAAAGGACAACAGGTTTTCACAAGTAGAGTGTAAAAATGGAAGGAAAATCAAAACATGTAAGGAAGATCAGACTCTGTCAGAACCTTTTCGTGAGTTCTCTAGTGGCAAAAAGTAGTGGATTGCTTTGCTAACCTAAAGCAAAATTTTAAAAACAAATGATAGCATCCACTCAAAGTTATTCCAGTGAGTACTACATTTAACTGAAAGGTCACTAAGAAGCAGAAAACTTTTTGATTATAAAGTTCTTAGAGTTGTCTTGCACTGTAACTTACTTTGAAATAGGAAGAAAATTCTGTAATTTATCTTAAGAAAAGTTACTCTCCTTCAAATTCAACTGTTTTTTTAACCCAAACAATTTTTAGGATGACTAGAACACTTGGAGCCCTGGCTTCCAGCCATGCCTCACCTCCACTGAGCTATTATTTTCCATACAAGTATGGCAGAGATGCTCTTAGTTGGGACGTTCAGAGAAAAAACAAAATCTATCAGTCAAAAGATCAAAATCAGGATTTTAAATTGGCAACTCAAAACTGGTCCTTACAGTTCTGGTGAGTGAACTACCAACAAACTCTAGAGAATTTCCCTTGCAATGGGCCATGAAGCAAGACAGGCAGCACATCAGCTTGGAGGCACCAGTTGAGTGGACAGTTGCACTTCTCTGCCAGATGACTAGGTCTGAGTTTCATGCACACCTGTAACACTCCTGCCAGTGCTGGAGCTTCAGAGTGGCATTTGATTTTATCCAGCACTCACAGAACAGGAAAAAAAAACAGAATAAAGTCAAGTTCTGCCAAATCCTGTGAAAGAATCATTCTACTTAAAACAAAGGAGAAACAGACAAATCATAACAATATAAAGAACTTTTATTTTTTTTTCATTTCTTCTTTTGCCATGTAAAGTTTCATTATTACACTCACAGCTTTGCACCAAAGTGAGAGAAGAAAACCATGATCAATCTGTGCACATGTTCTACACAGCTAAATTATTAAAAATTCAATCAAGTTGTTTTATTCCACTTCCATTCTTTGAAAAGACTGTTAAAAATTACAGCAAAATGAAATCTGAGAAGCTGGCAGGTGCATATAAGAGAATATATGCACCTACACACCTGCTTACACAGTTTGCTCTTTGAGGATTAATTATTTTACAAACAGTAGCTTAAACAGTTTCCTTATCCTTCCTCACATATTCTGCAACTCTGGACAGCTAAGACTGCTTGAATTATAGTACCATACAAGTCTGAAAACCAAGATTCACCTGTACCCATGTTTTAATTCAACTTAAGGAAAGAGTATTTTCCCAACAAAAACATTTCCCCTGCCATTTATTGCAAGTTTGCAGTTATCATTTACCTTGATCCAGCATGATTGTACTGTTTGAAAATGTGCATTAAGAACTGCACTACTTCAAACAACACCACACAGCCAAGCTCCTGCTATTTTGCAGAAGCCAACTTATGTGCTGATAATCTCTTTAAAATCTGTAATTCACACGTAAGTGGCACAAGGTAAGCAGAAGCCTGGATATTCAATGCATCTTTGTACCAAGAGATGCACAAGTTTTCCCTCCATCCCCTTCCACATACAGAAGCAGCAGCATTAGGCCAGAGTGTTTTGCACTGCCAGAGAGCTGTTATTTTTCTCTGAAATCTGATGGAGAAAGGAGAAACTAATACAGATCAATCCCAAAAGGCCCCTAAAAGGCTGCCATATGTAGTCAGCCATACAGCAAGTCCAGAACTCATTTTTTAACATCTGACTAATAAAAAATCCACAGCTAACAACAAAATAAATCCTCACTCTACTCACTCTTCCACCTACAACTTTTTACTTGCATAAAAAACAAACCAAAACAAAAAATAAATAGTCCTGAAACTGGCTTCAGATGTGCACTACTGCTTTTCATGCAAATATTACTGTGTTAAATGTCACAAACAGCCCACCTTCCCAAAGTTATTACATTCTTCATCTAAAGGCATATCAGGAGTCAAAATCCTAAGTCGCAAGACCAGAGAGGATCTGATTAATGAATGCCAACAAACAAACATTAGTTTGGCATCTCTCTTCTGCAATTGCCTCCAGAAGAAGTAACCATCCAGTTGTGAAATCTGCACCAAATTCCAGCAGGACAAATAGGAAACCTCTCCACAGAACTCCAGAGAAGCTTGGGGATTTCGACAGCTGCACAATTTCATAGCAAATCCTTTTAAGATAACCTCATGATGAAACAGTACAGCATTTTCCTCTGAACTCCTGAGGATTTAAAAAAATTGTTTCTGATTTATGAAGCAAAATGTTTCACTCACACAGCTCTGCTATTTTCCCACCTCTTACCCATTTTAGGATTCTTACAATGTATCTGAAATGACCTACAAAGTAGCAAAAGACCATAGCTAAAGTTGGACTTCAGAAGCCCCGACTTTTCAGGAGGACTGTTTTCAAGACAGCTAAGGAAGTATCATGGACCGCACAGAAAGAAAGACTGCTTCCACCAACTAGAAAAGATAAACCCAACAAGCAAATGGGAATGCAAATAAAGCATAATAACTATGTTTGCTGCAACATCTAGTGAGAAAGATCTTTATATGTTCCTGAAAACAGCTGAAAGAATGTAAAGAATCACAAGGAAGAAGTAACAAAATCTGTTCTCACACACATTTTTCAGAATGCCACTACTGCCCCGCAGGCTTGTCCTCGGGACACACCTCCACACCCTCACTTGCAGCACAGCCCATGAAGGACAGCTTAGGATGCCCACCCTGTTTATGCCACACTTACATGCTCCCTCACTGTGGTTCAAAAAACTCCCAGAAGAACTCCTGAATATCAACAGCTTTGGCAATGGTTCAAGTATTACACAGTCTTCTGCTTTTAGGTCATGAAAAAACCCAAATGCTCTCAGACTTTAGAGCATTACACCCTCCATCATAAAACATCTACACCACTTAAAGACTTCCCCAAACTTGATTCTCTATTGAATTGCTTCATCCATAGCCCACAGAAAGAAAGATTAAAAAAGCCCAACACCAAAACCACAAACACACATCCCCCAAAAATCAAAACAAGAACACCCTCAGAACAGCCTGAGGTCTGAGCCACATATTGGGGCTTTTTGCTATCCATAAACAGCTAAATAAAAAGTAAACAAAATCAATCACCACAGAAGCACTGGAACCTCAGAGATTCCTATGTCTTTGAAGTAGGATGCTACTGTATCTCATTCATATTTTACTCCTGTCTCACAAAAAATATTCATCAGTGTCAGAACAATTCTGCTTGTCTGCTAAGATAATACAAAACCAGTGTGCTCCAGAGAAGGCCCTGAAGTTCCTTGATTTGACGGCAGTGGAACATCCATGGGCTTTCCTGAATCATTCACTTTCTTGGCCTAAAAAGGCTTCTTTACTGTCAAAGAATGAGGCTATAAAACTTATTTGGTCTATGGTTGACTAGTCTGAAAGTGGTTGTGAAAAAGATACCCAGTAAAAAGTCCACTCAGGATTTTTGAAAAGCACTGGATTCACGTATAAGCAGCTCAGTTCACTGTCTTCACCTTCTCTTACAGCTTAGGAAAACCTCTGCTCATTTTATCCTGAGCAGCAAGTCAGGCAAAAGTGAACACAAAGCTCCTTACCAGATTAGTCTCAATGTTAAGAGGGTTCTTTGCTAAATTAGTGCCATTAGGGAGAGAGGATGGCAAGTGCCAGAAGGGTATTTCACTGAGCTTCACAAGGTGAAGCAATCCTGAATAAGGGGACACCTGCAGGGGAACCCTGACAAGTTCAGTCTTCCCTTCTGCACTGGCCTCTCTGTGGTGCTTTCTGTGCATTAGGAGAAATAAGACTTTTACATGTGATAAGCATTTCATATCCTCAGCTTCTGCTTGACAACTTTAGACTTTAAAATCCTGCTCCATTCTTTCCAGTTGAGTTTTTGTGAACTTCATATAGCCCAAGCCAATTAAGCCAGTTCACAACAGAAACAAAACACTACCAAAGTGGATGCATGCAGACACACAGTGCCTTTGCATTCCTCTTGGTTTGCTATGCATGAGGATATATATGGGACTGCAAAGCTCAGTCACTAAGATTCCATAAAATCAGCAATCCAATTATAGTGTTTTATCAAGACAGCAGTGGTGGTTACACTTTAGTTTCTTTAACTAAAAGAAAAACACCACTTAATTCCTTCCCATACATTAGGGCCTATCCTGAAAAAGACTAAGATTGCAAAGCATGTGAGGAGAGCTACTGTTCTGGCTGTTTTGCTGCTACTGGCATCTCTCTCAAGAAATAACCACTTTCCTCAAAATAAACAAAATACCTCAAGAGGTATGGTATCTATCACTGTATATATTGTGCCAGTCATAGCAATTTTTACACAAGGAATAAAAAATAAGTTACAATTAACATTAAAAAATTAATTTATTCCAGTCTCCATAAAATAACTTTTCTTTTTATGAAGAAAGTAAAAACGTACACTGGATATTCAGGTTACATTTTTAAAATTTGTGATATACTGGTTTGCAGAATTTTATTAAAATCAGCTAAAAAATTGGATACAACAAAACCAGACATGTCTTAGACACATAACAGGCTTCAAGCTGAGTTTGCAAACAGCAGAACCTATTGTAATCTAAGTTTTCAACACCCCTTTGGACTTCCCAAAGACTATGCTTCTTAAAAAAACAAATAAAACCATCTGAAAAAAGACAAACAACAAAAAAACAAGGCAGGCAAGAGGAAGGAATATTCTTGTCCACCAATGAGTTAAAAACTTGCAAGAACTTGGGATAAGTCTTAATTACCAGCCTTATTTCTGCAGAGTACAACACAGCCTGCAGTCTCCGTAACAATGCATTTCAGCCCCATTCAGTTTTTGTATTCCAAGTGGGAAAAGAAAGAGGAAAGACTGGAGTAAGAAAATGATGTGATTGGAATAATTCTGACATACAAAATTACTTCCCAATGTGGGAGGTGAAAAGCTTCATGAGTCAACTCTGCTGTCGTCCTCAGCATGTCTTTCAATGTGTCCTACAGCATCCTAGAAAAGAACAGACAAGTCAAATAAGAAAAAAAAATCTTTATGATCATCACAGAAAACTTTGCAAAAGATTCTAGAAGCCTCAGTGAAAGTGACAGTCTATGACAATACATTTGTTTGGCTTAAAGCTTCTAAAAAGATAAATATCATTGTCAAGCTATTAAATCACATATATAGTGTTTCACATAACACATAATTAAAGGAAAATAAAAGCCAGTTTCCTTTTTGATTAGAAGAGCAAATTAAATAAACACATCATATCCAAAGCCAGCACTTAAAGAGAAATTAAAGATTATACTGTTTGTTAGTTCTTGAAGAAACCTCCATCCTTCCCATATTTTGGAAAGCATCCAAAGGAAGGCAGTTTATATTGCCAAGGACCAAAAGGTAGATTTTACCAATCAGTCTATAGGTAACAGCCCTCCTTACACCCATCCCCCAATCCATCTCTTATGTCTTCTTCATGTTTTCCCCATTCTTTGCTAACTTTTATCCAGAAGTTTATGCACTACTTATCTAAAGATTGGTTTTGCTAACAAACTCATGTGAAAAATAAACAACAGTGAAAGAGATAGCAATGGATTAAAAGGATAAAATCTTGTTTTCAAGGCAGAAGTTCGCTCATCTTATAAAGACATTTTTCCTTTAAAACTTTCTAATATCTTGAGTAGAATTTCTTTAATATTTTAAGAATTCTACCATTTCCATGTAATATTTTAGGATCACACTGTTTTACATTGACCATATGTCAAGTTACCATGCCAAGTTCATCTGCCACAGGCTGAACTGAACCCTGTTAGCCTTGGAATGCTGTAACCACACGCAGTTAAGTCTGACAAGGCTAGAAAAATGTAACCCTTTTTAAGAGAAATAGGATCAAGTCCCACAATTGTGGTGATATAAAGTACTCCATATCACCCAATACAACCATGTTATTCCAACCACATACCTGCTTGGAACCTTTCCTGGAAGTAAAGAAAGCATCACAGTTCTTCCAACGGCATTTCAGGGTCTGAAAATTTGGATTGGTGTGGTCAGTTAGCAGATGTTGTTTCAGATGGTCCATAACTCCAAAGATCAGTGAACATCCATGCCACTGGGAGAAAAAACAACACACCAGAGAATAAGCCAGGGAAATACTATTTTTGCTAATGCTTTTCTTCCTGCAATTTCACATATTCTTCCAAGACTATAAGCACATCTGCCAACTCCTGTAAGTTTTTTATCTTGTTCAATTTCCATTTTCAGTGGTCTCTATTTCTTTAATTACAGCTTTACAGAATTTTTTCCTGTCTTTAGCCAAGCCTAGACCATCAGCAGGAATGGCAGGAGGAAGAGAGGAATTAAGCCTTTACAAGATTTAAGCCTACCTGTAACAAAGTCATTTGGAATTTAATTAAACTTATTTAGCACAGTAAATCACCTTTTCTATATCACTCAGCCGAAGTTTTTGGTATTAAACAGTTACAGATCTAAAAACTGCCAGAAAGAACAGTAATTGACACTAACAACTTCCCCAAAGTGCATATATATATATATATATACAGAGCAAAGACAACAAAAAATAAAACTAGTGATATTTACCTAAGTGACATATACTTTAAAAGTACATACACATTTTAAAAACAATGAATTATGAAAAATCTAAGGTCAAGCTACCCAGGACCAAGTGACTAGAGACCACTCCCAGAAAATTCAATAGTGAAGGCTAAAAACAATTTGCTAATTACCCAGCATCGATAATTTTGCATCAGATTAAGCCTCACAGCTCTGACACTGCCATCATAGCATCCGGTGTAGATCTGTAAAAGAAACATTTATGGATAAACAAGCTGGGAATAAAAGAAAAAAGAAAAAAAAGAAAAAAAAAGGAAACAAAAGAAAAAAAAAAGGAAAAAAAAGAAAAAAAAAAAGTAAAATTTTGAAGGAGTCTTCAGTGTAGGAAAAAATAATGAAATATCAGCATGCAAGGTTTCTATATTAAAAAAATAGGTATAATCAAATTCTCTTAATATTTGCATTCATAGTTCACAAAAACCTACGAATGAAGAAAAAAATGCTTCCACAACCTTTACTGTTGATAGTGTCAAGTGTGTAATAGCTAAGGAAAGTTTAAATTATGGTACTATCCACTGAAGTTAAAAAATATATAGGTGTAAATGTCAAGTTGAATGTATTTCCAGGACTTAAACAGTTATAAGTATATCAAAAAAGAATGAAGAGGAAATGTGTGGAAGAACATCAGAATCTCAAAAAGACAGATGCAGATCCTTTCACTCATCATTAAACTTCTTGATTTGAGAATGCCCACAACAGACCACTCCCGGGGCACAGTTCAAGCCTCAAGTTGGACTCACATGAGACGTGATGTTTGAGCAGAATGTATTCCAATTAGTAGGAGATCTGTTCCTTTGGATTTAACTTTCCTGTTATTACAGATCACTACTGTACCTTTCATTTTACAGTCTCAAAGAAATTTTGCAAACAAATTCCTAGACATGCAGACAAATAAGAGCTTTTAAAGACTATTTTAAGAAATATTTATCCAGAAGTGCTTCTGAAATTTATCTTGCAGGCAGATGTACGAAGAAACTGGTACACTTGAATCAACTGCACACCTTTGTTAATGTTCTGTCAAAGGTTGCCAGAGGTTTGGCTGTGGGTGAAGTTTTTCTTCAGCATCTGACTGACTCCCTTGACTTAAAGTCAAATAGGACTGACACTTAAAAAAGCAGTATAATAAAAGTATTTTACTATTTCTAGCATCTTCACTGTAATCATAACTGCAAAAAGAACTACTGTTATAAGACTACAGTAAGCTGAACAGTGATTTTCCTCCAGACAATAATATCTCATAAGTATAAAGCTGTTATAACCACTTGATTTTTTGAGGGAAAACAACTTGGAAAGGCAGCCAAACAGAAGGCTAATTTCTTTATCTGAAGAAATTAAACTGTCTTGTATGCACCTGTGTCAATTACAATCTTCTCTTTAAGAACAGTGAAAAGAAGGGAATTACCATGCTCTTATGGATGGTCATACACATGATCATATCTGTGTGGCCTCCATAGACTTGCAAGCGGTCGTGTGACTTGAAAGAAACAGAAACAGACATTTAATAGCATGACATTGTAAAGAGCCATTTTTCAAAGGCATATAAAGGATAACATTTACAAGAGCAGTTTTCTTGGTAGCAACTCAACTGCTGTGGTGGATTCCAAACTTTAAAGCCACCTTGAAAACTCACTTTTGCTTACATTGCTTCTGAGAGTCTTTTTGTCCAACTAAGCACTTGTTCTCTCAGCAGATAAAGCTAACATTTTCCCACTTTCCTGAGATGTCATTGTCTTGGAATAAATCAGGTTCTAAAAAAAATGGTTTAGTTTATATTCTTTAAAACCTATGTATTTTGACTGGTGAGACAACAATATATACTAAGTGACAGAAAAAAGAGGGATGGGCTAGAGACCAGAAAGTACAAAGATGACTTCTATTTGACTTCAAAATCATTAATTAACACATATTAGATAAATGTCGTTAGTAACCACCTATTTTCTTACCTGTAGTTCATAAACACGAACAAATTTATCCAGACAAGCTGTCACCATGACTTTCCCAAGAATGTTCACAACTGTTACTGCATGGTTATGCCCCTTATAGATCCGTATCAGCTCTCCAGTCTGCATCAAGAAAAAGCAAAGGTAAATGGGTGTTTGGTTTGGTTTTTCTTCTTAAACAAAAGAACAAAATGGTTTAACTGAACCCATATAGGGTAGCTAGCTTTAATGCTCAGCACCCAAAAATGGAAACACCCTTAATTAGGCTTCCATTCCCTGTGAAGGCACTTATAGATTATTATGATCAAATACTACTGATCTTTTTGTTTGCCCATCCTAACAGAGAGCCATTCCACAAGAGAAATGCACAGGTCTGTGTAAAGTTCTCTTTCTTCTCTTCTGCTTCTGAACATGAGCCACTAGTGTGCTCAGGTGGCCAAAAAGCCAATGGTATCCTGGTGTGTACTAGTAATAGTATGGCCAGCAGGACCAGTGAAGTGATTCTTCCCCTTTTCTGGGCACTGGTAAGGCCCCATCTAGAGTGCTGTGTTCAGTTTTGGGCTCCTCAGTTCAGGAAGGACACTGAGGTGCTGGAGTGAAAGAAGGGAAAGAAACTGGTGAATGGTCTGGAGCACAAGTGTAGTGAGAAGCAGCTGAAGGAGCTGGGGTTATTTAACTTGGAGAGGAGGAGGCTCAGGGGGACCTTATCATTCTCTACAATTCCCTGAAAGGAGCATGTAGCCAGAGAGAGGTCGGCCCCTTCTCCCATGCAACCAGCAACAGGACAAGAGGAGACCACCTCAAGCTGTGCCAGGGAAGGTTGGACACTAGGAAGAAATTTTTCACAGAAGGGGTAATTAGATTGTCAAACAGGCTGCTCTGGGAGGTGTTGGAGTCACTGTCCCTGGAAGTGTTCAAGGCAAGACAGGATGCTGACAATGCCATGGTCTAGCTGATATGGTGGTGTTTGGCCACAGGCTGTTCTCTATGATCTCAGAAGTCTTTTCCAACCTAATTGATTCTGTTTCCATCATCAGTTACATATTCCCACCCATCCTGCAACTAGTACCATGCTATCAGTATTAGCAGTATTTATGTAACCACAAGGATCAGTTAGCAAATTCAGCTAAATACACAGAAATATACTCTTTTTATGTCAACTAAAATTTCCCTCTGATAAGTTTCTTAATCTAACTTAATGCATAGCTACATGAATGCTTCTGCTAGGACTAAGGGAAGATGGTTTAGAAGAGGAAGAGAATGGTAAGCTAGAGACAATGCATTCATGATACTTATGAACCATCTAGCTTGGAACACAGTGTTCCTCAAGTTCTGCCCGTAATAAAGAAACTTTTTCCCCACCAGAATATCTCACATGGCTTCTCTCTGAATCTTTTCCATATTACCAGCATATTTGTAGTTATATTTGCAGAAATATATGCCCAGATAAAAAGGCATTGCCTATCATGTGACAGGAGTCAGCAGATTGATGAAGCCTTTTCATGCCTCCAGGGTAATCTATAGTGCATAATCACATTCACAGAATCATGAGACTTCGTTTTCTGGAAGCAATCTGCCCCACCAGTCAAATATTCTGGAAATACTGACTTTATAGGAATAGGAATTCAGTGCCTTAGAAGCAAAAGTCATTCCATCTTTCTGTATGAGACTTACATGAATGTTGTGGGCATGGACTGACTGATCACTGGAGCCACTGAATACCAGATCATTCACAACCTTCAAAAAAAAAAAGAGTTTTGTATTTCATAACAGATATGGAAATGGGCAAGCAAAATATTAAGACACTGTTCAGTCTAAAGTTGTACTGTAATATTTCCTAAATTTGAGAGCCTTAAAATCAATCAAGAGTATGGAGGAAAAAGCATGCACTGAGTTCTTCACATAAAAGCTAAAAGATGTACTACAATGATTTTTGACATTTCACAACTAACATAAGAAACTGTTAACTTGCAGCCCAAAAGGCTAATTCATCCTACCTATGGATTCTCACAGATAGCTCAGTAGCAAATCAGGGACCAAGCAAACTGAATGCAGAGTGCTGCTCTGCTGTAAAGCCCAGTGTTTCCTGGAAATTTTGGATGTGCTGCATACTTATATGCTGCTCATGTAAGAAAAATGATGCTCCTAACCCCTAACAAGTGACAAGATAAGAGGAAACAGCCTCAAGTTGCACCAGGGGCAGTTTAGAATGGGTATTAGGAAAAGTTTCTTCACTGAAAACAATGATCAGGCACTGGAACAGGCTGCCCAAGGAAGTGATGGAATCCCTATTTCTTAAGTGTTCAAAACACAGACATAGATGTGGCAGAGGGGGACATGAGATATGGCAGGCAAACAGAGACAATTCCCATACCAAACTGGTCAGTTTTTATAATTTAAAATAGAGAAATCCTCTATTTCCTATCACAATCTGCTCATCACTTTCAGCATTCTTTGTCCAAAATGTATTTTCAGAGACACTTGCCTTCATGCAGAGAATAGTCTTGCTGTGCCCTTCCAGGGTTCTGAGCAGCAGCCCGTTCCGCGCGTCTCGCACGCTGATGGTGCAGTCATAGGAGCCCACTAGCAACAACTTGCGTGCTCCTTCCTGAGCTGTGGCTAAACAGCTCACTGCTCTAGGGCCGTGGCATTCAAAGGTATCAACCTGTTTATTATTCTGGTGGGGGAAGAAAGAAATGGTACTTAAGAATTAAAATTTTGCTATGACACTGACTAGACCATTGAATCCTTCTTGTGTTGTGCTTGTTAGGGCATTTGATTTCAGTTTAGTAACATATAAAACAGCAGTGGTAAGAATTGTGTCTTAACAATTAAGTTTCCCAACCAAACAAATAGCTCCTTATATGAGACCAGGAGGAACCTTAAGGAAAAGCAATACAGCACCTAAAAGAAAGGTAAACAAAGAGACAGGTAGGTAGGACAGCTTCATGCACGGACAAAATAAACAACCAAAAGGAGCCAACAGTGACCATTTATACCAAAATGTGTTCATTACAAATACATTTACTACTGTAGATAGAGAAAGGAAAGAAATAGAGAGGAAAGAAACAGTATCACAACAGGATTTCAGGTGCCAATATTTAAACATACTAACCTTTATGCTGAAAGTAACCACAGTGCCATTTGCAAGACCTGCATAAAGGATCCGCCATCGACTGTGTAAACAGAGCACTCGATCTTCCAACTTAAACTGTTCCATGCACTTTTTGGTCTAGCAATGGAAAGAAGTACTTAAAGATTTTCATTAACTGAAAACAATTCAAGGAAAAAAGCCTGAAATGAATAATAATTTTCACTTTTTAAACCAACAGAACTGGAGAAAACCATCTGAGAGTCTGGTGTCACATGGCAGTTTGATCCTTATTTTAAACAGGACCATCTCTAAGGCTTGACTGTAGTTCAGCAACCAATTAGAACTCTAAACACTTTGTTCTAGTCACAACCTTTAATGTGTATAGAACTTTAGACTATTGACTGTATATATATATATATACATATATATATGAAAACAATCTGTTATGTGGTTGAGGATTCCCCATAAAGAACTTAAGAGTTTAAAACCTCTGGCGTTTTACTGCCTGAAACAGATATTTGCTTTCTAATCCTTCAAGTCACAGGTTGGGCAAGTCTTTTTATCACTTAGCCTCAAATATTCAGCTTCAGGAAGCCTCAGTCTGCTCTTTCACAGGCCGTCAGCATAACAGATACCTGTTCTCTCTATGGCTGCTCCAAGGATAGCAGAGAGAGCAGTGCCTTCCATAAGCAAAGAAGTTAAAAATACAGGAGGACAAATAAGATTCATGGCCAAACAGCTATCCTGCACTTTGGTGTTCCCAGCATTTGGGGATTATGCCATGCTGTTCTGGCAAAAATTCCACTGACAAGCTAGTCAAAAGATCAGGGTAGTAAATCAGTTAATGGTTTGCTGTTTTGTTTGTGAGGGTTTTTTTCCCTGCTCTACTCCAAAGAGGTATGAAGTGGTGTTCGTGTTCAGATCATACGGGTTTAAAAGTATTTTTAAATTTGTATTTGTAAAGAAACGCATAAAAGGCAGCATATGTAGATCAACACAGAGTTTGAGTACCTTGATATTGTAACAGTTGATAGTGTGGTCACTTGAGCCAGTGTAGAGTGCAGCATTCTTCCCATTTGTCTGAGTGACCAGAAGGCAGTTCACTTTTGAAGTATGTCCTTCAAAGATGGCCACACACTTCCTGCTCTAAAAAGGAAAGCATGGAGTCTGTCAGCATAAAGGCCCATGATACCTCTCGGGATATGCACCTAACAGAACAGGGTAGGACCACTAAAAAAAAAAAATCAGGATACCTGGGGCAATCTATCTCCCCTTGTCCCTCTCACAGGGAGAAGGGTTTAGGGAAGCAGAGAAGACAGGTTTGGAGAAAAGAATAGCATAAAATAAATTAGGGGCTTGAAAAAGCAGCTGCTTCCTTTACTAAACAGTAAGGCACTACAAAAGACAACTTTGAGATTGCAATTAATGTAACACCACTCCCACAACCTTACTTACAACAAGATTGTAGGCACAAACTGTTTTATCTGCTGAGCAGGTATACAGCAAATTCCCAAAAATCTGAATAGCATTCACTGCAGCCAAGTGTCCCTCAAAGGTTCCTTCAGTAGGTTCTTCATCCTCACCTGGCTCTGAAGACACTTCTGTAGGACAGAGATGTGTACTTTTTACTACAGGAACACAGTTGAGAAAACACACTGCCATGGTTTGTATTGCCAACCAGTGGAACTATTTCATGGGCTCAGAACCTTCAAGTCAAATTTCATTGTGGATTCCAGAGGGATTGTGAATGTGACAGAGGGTGATATAAAGTGCTAAAAAGACCTTCACATTACTAAATCCAGAACTACCTTTAAAATTAAAAAGATTGTATTATTGTTTGTCCTAGAGCTCTACAGAGATGTGGAGCATGTGGGAGGGGCAGGGGGATGTGGAGGAGTCAAGACACAAAGCATTCAATATGAGATGATGTAAGTAAGAATGTGTCACTTCCCACTTCAGTTTTGAGTGCAAGCTTTTATCTTCAGGGCAAAATTTGCCTATGGAAGCAGGTTGATCAAGACTCAAATCAAAGTTCTGCAAGATGCTACATACAAAGCATTGGAAGGAAAGCTTAAAAGATATACCTGAGGAGTTCTTTGATCCTCTTAGGGATGATATGAGAGACTGTGTCTCAGCCACACTGTAAAACAAAAAGAAACAGCAACGAGATTGGACTTTGCATGTTCATTTTCAGACAAAATACTGGGGGTAAGTCATACCCCAAAACACAAGACTCAGCATCTAGTAGAAAATATGCTGTGACAGCTAAGTTCAAAACCAAACTGAGCAGCCTTGTTCATGTATTAAGAGAAATTAGTGGGTAACAAAACACATTCACTTGTTGACCAAAAAAGCCAAGTCAGTTTTTATTTTCCCTTTAATTTCACTCCAGAAATCACTGATGCAAGACTTTCTGAATGAAAAGGAAAAAAAAAAAGAAGAAAAAAAAAAGAGGCCTCTTATGAGTACTATATAATATTAATAATTTTACTTTTCAGAGGTCTACAATAATCTTACCTTCTTTTCTCATCATTCCTATAATTTGTGCCAATCTCACTGGTGGAGCTCACTTCATCATAACCAGAGCAAGATGCCTCTAGGACTGGTTGATCTGCAGAGTTGCATGAATCCCTCTTTGATGGACTGTCTGGTTTCTCATCTCCTGACTCTGATGAACCAACATCAACCACCTCGCACTGAGGTGCTGTAACTTCCACTAGTTCCAGAGAAGCATCACTAGCATTCTCATCTTTGTTTCTTGCTGCTTGAGCAGTAACTTCACTCTCCTCTCTTGGAGGAGTAGATGTAGTAACTTTTTCTCCTTTAGGAACCTTTCCACCCTTGACCTTCCGGACAGGCTTGAAGTCAATCATATCCTGCTCTGTATCACTGTTGTCTGGCACATGGGCTGCCCTCAGAGTCTTCTTCTTCCTTAACCTTCTCCTCCTTCTATTCCCTTTCTCTGCTGGGACTGCAGCCATTGTCAGGTGTTGCTCAGATGGTTCAGCTGACAATTTGGGGGTTTTATCCATTGGCATTTCTAGAAGGACTGAATGCTTTGAAAGAGAAGTGCTACACTGATCCAGCAGAAGTCTTTCAGCCACTGTATCATTTGCTTCTCTCTTGCTGAAAACAGACCCCGAAGGAGAAGAGTTCTCAGGAAATCCAGACTGTCCCTTGTCTGCAGCAGGCTTGTCGACATCTTGATTAGTGTGTTGGAAACAAGCTGCCAGCCCTGCTAGGGATATGGTTGCAGTGATAATTGGATACACTGAAGTTTTCTGGTTGGTCTCTTCTAAAGAAAACAGCCAAGTGTTACATTCAATCTGTACAGCAATAACTATTAATGCAAAGTGTCCCTCCCTGTATTTTCTGTTTATGCTTAATTGTGCATGTAACTTGCATATTCCTACATGTTGAAAACTATGTGCACATGCAGATCTGCTACTTCAGTAAGCTATGCAGCCTTTAAAAAACAAAACTAAGGAATAAAATGTTTATCCACGTACATAGAAATAAAAGAATGGTGCACATCATTCAAGCTGCTGGCTGGCTATATGCTTTTAAAGTTCTGACAATCTTTGGTGAATCCTACATTGTTGACTTAAGATGCTACCACCCCTCTCAGTGCGCTCCCTTACCAGCTATCATGACTGCTGCAGAAATTATATTAATCAATGCATGCCAAGTATGACTTGACTGCTCAGTGACAGTTTGAAAATCTTGTACTTAACCCATCTGAATTATTACAGCTATTATATACAGTTATTTCTACCAAGTTCCTTGGACCTAATTCCAGGTAGAAAGGTATGCACAACCCACTCTGCAGCACTGTACCTTTATCCTGGGAATAGCAGCACCGTAAGCCATGAGGATAGGCTTTAGTTAGTTAGTTTAGTTTAGTTAGCCCATCTGTGGTGGACTATGCAATGGGGTCAACACATTGTCCCTGTCATTTAGTTGTGACTGAATTAACATGAACAAAATGATCCAGCCTCTCAGCTGAGACAGACTAAGGGCAGCATCTCACAGCTGTTTCCCACACCCTAGAATTCCCCAGTTACACTTGCAATAACTACAACCCAGAACAGGATGTTTTAAGTTCACTGCATTTCTGGGGTGGGGTCACACAACACATATGGGAAGTTGGCAGAATCTGAAACACTTCCCTCTTCCAGCTCCTCAGAAGTCAGCAAATTAAACCTGCACTAATGCTTGACCAAAAGCACATTATACATCACAGAACTAGAACTTGCTGACAGTATAGGATATGTTGCATTTAAAGTAAATAAACAGAAAGAAGTTTTTCCCTGGGCATGTAACTGTCATGCACAACTTCAAAACCTGATAGAAAAAAACTCTCTATGGAAGAAATGAATCATTAGATGAAGTTTGAATGATTCATTGTGTTGAATTATGCTGGGAAGACAGCACACAAAACCTGAAATTCTGAACACACTGCTATTAGCATATGCCACACATTTCCCACTGGAAAGGGGAAAGAAGTAACTTGGTCACTTTATAAAAGGAAAATAATAGCAATCAGCCATTTAAACTGAAATTTCTAAATCCAAAAGTTATTCATTTTTAGCACTTGGGAGTGCTGCAGGTATTAGAAAAAGTAGGACACCACCATGGCAATGTAAGAAAACAGAATCACTGTGTCCACAGGTGGGACACAGTGCTGGCATTTAGGGGAAATCAAATGCAACCAGCTCCCTCAAAGCAAGGCTCAGCTAACCTCAATGGGAAGGTTAAACAAGACAAGCTGAACATTCAACCCCAAAAAGTAAACAGCCTGACGCAGAGCGAAGTCTTCTTCCTCAAATTACAGAATTTACCTGAAGCAAATGCTTTTTTCCCCCCAAGTTACTAAATTTATCTGAAGGCAAACTCATTTTAAATGCAGCACATATAGAAGTTCATCAAGTTACTATGGTAACTTGACAAATGAACATAAAAAGAATATTCTTGCTTTTAATACATGAAAACTAAGTTTGTAGGAAACAGAAAAATAATGTGATTAAGAGCTTTCTAAAGTCATTATTTACATAACAAATGTAGCTATACATTGAAGGTTCATCTTCACAAGAAAAAAAAAATAAAAAACCTCTTCAAATTCTCTGTTGTGAAGTTTCAAGATTCTGCAAGCAAGACACTTCATGCCACTGCAACTAGTGATCACTAAATCTTTCCTTAGAGTTGAAAAACTGAGAATAAAAATGACACTGATAGAAATAAATATAAAAATTTCACTGATGTTTAAGCATAACAGTATGGTATATGCCAATAAAAACAGGAAAGCAAAGAAAAGTAGTGGCTTCCTAAAAGTTGAGTCTTAATAATGCAAACAAACAAAAAAGCTGATTCTTCCCCTGCCCCAAGTTTACTTTAGTGAATACCCCTAGGCCCTCAAATTCCTTGTTAAAAAAATAAAAAGAGATAAAGCAAAACTCAGAATACTACATTAATGTGTTTTATCAGAATGGAATACAGGAAATGCAGTCGTGACTATAAAAAAGCACAAAAAACCACCTATATGCAATTCTACAGCTCAAGCAAACTGAAAAAAAAAGGTAAAAAAATCAAATTCTTTTAATTAAACAAGTCTAAACTTCAATTGAGCCAACATTCATCTTGTGCTTGATAAAAAAAATGCTTAGAAAGGTAGAACATTACTTTTTCCAATAGTATTTTCTACTTCAGCTGGAGGGGAAAAAACCTGTGTTGGCTATCTTTAATAAGGATCAATCTTACAAATGTTTTTCTCAAATTATTAAAGTTAAAGGTCTGAGTAAGTCAAACTGTTGTGGCAGATAACTGTCATTAGAGTCACCCCACTTGACTTCACAGGGTCTTAAGACAGTATGGGATGAGCTTTTAATCTTCACTTTTTACCTTCAGTCACAGTAACAAACTGCAGAGGAAACTAGCAATAGCATTTAAGCCTTTGATCACAGACTACAATGCACAAGTTTTATGGGGTTTAAACTGTCTAAATAAAGAGCTGGCTATTTCAGCTGTAGTCATTAAGATCTCACTTTGCTGAGGCAGGAGCTCTCCCATTAGCAGTTCAATTAATTCAGCAGTTTCTCCTCCAGATAAAAGTAAGCCCCTCTCTTCATTGCTTGCCCTCCCATGCCCCTCACTAACAGCCAGTTAGTAGAAGATGGATTGTTACTTCTACTATTACAAATTATACTCTTTGTGCTTATCCAGCAGAGCCCAAGAACACAGAATAATCTCAATGTAGCTCTTCATAATTTTTTAAAAAGTATTTTCAGGCACATCTTTTTCCTTTGTAGGCAGACTTTTTGCTACCAGTGCTCATTAAATGATGCATAGTAGAAGACAAAAATTATAGAGGAGATTCTCAGGTTTGTTGGGTTGGTTTTGGGTTTTTTAGCTAACTAAATTATTCTAAGAGGATGTAACCTTCAAATTCGTATTTGTTCTATTTTCAAAGCAAAACTACAAAGTCCTACACAAGTTAAAGAGAGTTCACCCCTGACAGACTACAAGTTGAGACACAACTTAGATTCTTTTTGGGAATAAAAATAATTTCCTTATTTTCTTAAAGCAAAACTATAGTTTTTAGATTTAGAGTATACCATCATTCTGTTCCACCTCTTCTGTTTGTGGAGCACATGGAGAGCTCTGGAGTACAGGATTCACATTTAGTTCTGTGCCTTTTGGAGACACAGGCTCTCGTTTAACTTGTACCGAGGAGTCAGGAGTATTGGAAGATGTACTGCCAGGAGACTGGAATGGTGATGGCATGGTTACAGGAACAGAAGCTCCTCGTGGAGGCACAGAGGAAGAAATGTCCAAAAGGGGCCGGAGAGAGACTGAAGGAATTGAGTCAGCTGCCATCTCAGATTTGCTGTTTCGTCTCTCAGTTAGGGCATTGCAGGAAAGTTGCTCTGAGAGTTCAGAAGGTTCATATGTTTCTAATGGCAGAAGAAGAGATACATTAAACAAATGAACAAATAAATAAATAATAGAACAAAAATATTTATATTTTACAATAAAATTTAATGGTGCCAGGAGCTCATTTCTTGTGGACACAGAGTCAAGGAAGAGAAAAATTAAAAAAAAAAACAAACCAGAGGGAACTATCAAACTGACAGTTCACCCTTGACAATAAAGGCCTCATTTTGAAAGTCTACAGTTTTACTGTACCTTAAATGAGCAGATTCAAGTTAAATGCAGTTTTTAACAGATTCTGAGTTCAAAAAATGTAAGAGTAAGCATTCCACTGTTGTAGCTCTACGGTAACCTGTACCTTGTAGCCCCTGCAAGATCTGGATTCTCTGACTTCTCAGTGTACTCATTTCCATAGTTATCTGCAAAACAGTTGTGGCTTGTATCAGTCCCACTGATTCATGCTGCTGACTTCTAGTCCAGACAGTTTCCAAAACCCACTGTTACCTGTTGCTTTAACACAAGGAACCGCTGAACCTCAACATAGGCAGCCTGCAGGGCAGCCCTCGCCTGCAAGAGGCTGCTGTCCACACTATGCAGGGACTTGCTTAACTCTTCTTCCCTCAGAGAAATAGCCAACAGCTGGTCCACCTGAGAACGTTCTGAAAAAGAAACAAAATTGCACTGAACAATACATTAAGATACATTACCTGTGATAGTCACAATAAATAATACTACCTCAGAATGGAAAAATCAGATAAATCAGGTCAAGCATTGATAATTACACAAGCTGAAAAGCAGTATTTATGGACAGGACTAGCCAAGTCTACATGTACGAAGGGCAAAGTCAAGTATTCCTCTTTAAGGAATCTCAACCTTGACTCTAGTAATTAACTTCATCACAGCTTTGCCACCACTGATTTCGTTTAAATAAATGAAGTAATTCTCTTCCACAACAATCCTCTCTTGAAGCACATGTGTATAAGATGTAAAAATACACACCTGCCATTAATGCAAACAAAGGCAAAGGTAAATTTAAGCAAAACAAGATTTTAATTATTCAGTGAATGTAAAAGCCAAGGAAAAGCTGTTTAGGAGAAAAAGAACCCAATTACTAAAAAAAAACAGTTTTCTACTCAAGATCATTTTGGGCCATGAGACTGGTGTTTGCAACCTCTTGAGAAAGAGACCACTATACTCAGTAAAAGATCCTCCTATCCCTCCTAGAGACTTCTGGCATTACAGAGATTGTCCAAACAAATTTCCATTTGGGGACTGCTTAATTGCATTCAGGTCATAGTTTCCCTTAGCAAATTTACTACAATAACAATCCTGTTAAAGCAAAGTAATGGGAAAGAGTAGAATGCGTTATTAGTCTCTATAACAGACAGCGGCCATTGAAGACAGAAGCTGATAAAACCTCCCACCTTTTCAAGTGGTAAATATTCATTCCCACAGAAGAGTCATATTATTGCCCTACATTACAAATAACTCTTAATATAAATAAATAATGAAACAAAGATAAATGGTATATTTGAAAGCTATCTTCTAGAACCCAAAGCTCCTAGCATTGGTTTAGTTACCAAAGAAAATACTCTGCCTAAAACACGATGGTTGGATGGTTCATTTTGAGACATGGTCATGAGGAAGTTTTAGGCATGTTTGAGAAAGATCTGGCTAATGCCAGAATAAGAGTTTTCTTTGGTCAGGAGCAGGAAGGAGAGAGACATTCCACACTCATTTCTACTAAGGACATTAGAAAAGTAAAAAGCGTTACCAGAGATGTCAAAAAACAGAACAGAGACCAAATTAAGCAGAGTACAATTTTTCTGGTGAGACCACTCAGAATTAGAAAGGGAAAGCTGCATGGCAAATTAGAAGGAAGTTAACTGGGGACTTCTCCCTTAAGAACTTCCATCCAAATAGGCAACAGATCTCACCACCCTGTGCCGGGGGAAAGCAAAGGTCTCATCTGTACAATCAGGAATATGAACTGCAGGCAGAAAGGATGCACATACCCTTCTCTTAGAAATAACTTATGACAAATTAACATAAAGGTCTTCAGAGAAGAATGCATCCAGTGACAGTGAGCAGTCCACACTACAAACTGCAGTAAAAGCCCAAGAAGCAGCATAGTAACATTAAGGAACTACTAGTTCAGCCAAGTCAAAATACTACTGGGTGTTTATAGCCTCTCTACCACATGCACGTATGTATGACACTCACCTTTTCTACCTTTGATTTTTCTTCTTTTATTCTTTCTTTCTAGACTAGGGATTTCAGGAGAAGATCCCTCCTGCAAGTAAAATCATCAATTAAAAAGTAACAAGAATAATTTTGCCTCAATCAGCATCTTTTCAATCATTAGTTGTAGGCACAGAGAAGAATTCACAATTTGCTTGCACATTCTTGTACAACTCATCATTTGCTCTGCTCTTAAAAGAGGGAGGACAACAGAGTGTCATGTTTTCATCTCAGCTAGGAAGAAATATTAATTAAGCCAACAGTCTTCTTCTTTAAGATGTTTAAGACTGCACTTGAATCAGTTTCTGCTCTACAGTTTTAGTTGAAAGTGTAGAGGATTAAACAGTGAGGAATTAAAATTATTGCTTTCTGCAAAACCATTTTGTGAAATTGATCAAGGGTTTTTTTTAACCTTTGGATAAGTCTAAGACCAGACTGTGTAACAAATTCAGATTTAAGGATACAAGTTTAGGTATATAATTTTAAAAAATGTTTTTATTTCCTCGCTTAACCATAAAACCAGAAATATCTAAGGAAAACAAATTTCTACTACCGGCTAGCTTCCATTTAAATTGTGTTGTGAAACATCAAAATTCTTGCTAAGAAACCTAGTACTTCCATAGAAATATTTTCACAACTCTTGTTTACCAACATAGCATGCCAGGTACCAAATCAAATAAAGAGCATTTTTCATTCCTACTAATTAAAAAAAAGAAAAAAAAAATCAGAAGTCCTGCACTATGCAAGTAGAAATTTAAAGAAAATTTAGTCAAATAAGAAATGAATTTAATGTATCAATGTACAAGACTATCAGATGGGGAAAGTCCTCCTTGCACAGATCATTCCAAAGCTGAATGACCACTGACAGGGAAAGAACCTTTTCAGCACATCAAAGCTGGACAGAATTGCACACTTACTCCAGTTGCTCTTCGCTTCTTTCCGATTCCTTGGCTGTCATTCTGTTCAGTACCAGATGTGCAGCTACTATCTGTAGCTGCATCTATGTTATTAGACACTGCAAGAAGTAAAGCACCATTTGAAGCTGGACGATTTTCTTCTGAGATCTCTAATACATTTTGTTTTTCAAGAAGAGGTGTTCTCTTCTCTGGGCTCTCCTGGTCTTGTTCTGTGAGGTCTGTGATCTCAGAGGTGGCCTGTATGCTGTGATTTCTTCCGTGAGCCTCAGTTCTTCCAGACATAAAAGGTGACAAAGCAAGAGATGGTGCCTCCTCTTTCTGATCAGCCTCAATGTCAGTGCTTGCCTCATATCCAGATGTTACAGGCTGTGAGTGGCTGGCTGCAATTACTTGCCTTTGCCCACTTCCTTTAATTTTGGCTTGCTCACTGAAAAAGCTATAAGCGGAAGGATTTCTGTCTGCTATGACACTGCTTTCAGAAAAGCTACGTTTTCTGGCTGAGCCAGACACTGCTAAGGAAATCCCTTCCCACTGGAATCCTTCTAGAGTAGACTGATCAGATTCTTCACTGAGTTCTAGACCCTCTTGCTCATTTTGAACAAGAGGCACCATTTCTATGCCAAACCTTTAACAAGATAAAAAGAAAAATAAATAAACAAGTTACAAGCCTGCAACACATAGAGAAAAGCCTCCCCCTTCCCCAAATGTATATTACTGCTTTAAGAAGTAGGTTTAATACTTATACATGGGCATTCTGTGCTTTCTATCTCATCTGGCAATGGAACATCCCCTGCATATCACATAACCAGACATAGTTATGGCAGTATGATTTTCAAGTCAGATATCATGTTCTTATAAATTATTCCCAAGTAAGGTTGGAATAATCAAATGTGACATCTGTTCAAGACACTTCAAATACTTCAGGTTTAAACAAAGTTTAGAAAAGCAGTATTATATAATTGTTTCCTTAAACACAAAAGCTGACTGCGTATCAGAATAAAAGATTAACAAATGAAGAGTGAGCATTTACACTGCTTGCAGCAGTGCAAGCATTTCTTGTAGTCCTAAATAAATGAGGAAATGGGCAACTGTCACAGCATTGTTCTCATCTTGATTGCATTTTTATATACTTCAATTACTAGAACTTGAAAAGAAATTACATTGTTACCATCCACATTCAGATATTAAAGCAACCATTATGAACTGATCAGAATCTTTTCTGAGCAGATTACTTTTACTTATCTATGGACAGACATTCATTCATAGCATCAATCAATAAAACACTGCATTATTTGCAAAAAATTTGCTTTATTTTCAAAAACTCTGCAAAAGATCATGGCACAGCAAGCTTCATTATGAACTCTTAGTTTTAGGATTTTGGAATTAATTTCAGATATGGAAAAAACCAAACCCTCCCTCCTCAGTATGCCCTGAGAGGCATGGTTAGAGCTGAAAGCTACCAACCTTGGTAGGCCTTTGCCAAGTTCCTGTTTCTTCTTGGTTACCTGCTGGATGACCTGATCCCAGTTAACGTTTCGCCGGGAAGCACTAAGAATCTGCCTGAGGGTAGGCTTAAGCCCCGACTCCTTCTCTGCCTCACTCCTCCGAAGGCAATTCACATTCCGAATGCGACGCGCGTTATTGAGATTGGGCTCTGGAAGATGTGTCCCGACTTTGCTCTTCAGACTGATATGCCGTGTCAGGTCTCTTTGCAGAGAAGCAGGCAGGCCAAGTTTGCTTAAATCTGGAAGAAGGAGGCCTCCTGACTGGCTTCCTCCTTTCTGAAGCTCATTATCCGAAGGATTTTCAAAACCTTCCATTTCAAATTGATCATGTGACTTGACACACTCTTCATTCCCTTCCCCATCCTGTGAGGTTTTCAAATCCATATGCAAATGATCCTGACTGGTTGATGAAGAAACTTTGGGTTCTATCCGAAATGTAAAATTTTTTAGCTCGGCAGAAGCAACACTTGAAGCAGATGGCTTTTCATCATCTTTCTTTTCAGAGGTGGTAGTTTTACCTTCAGGAGTGTCACAGGGTAAACAAGAACTAACAGAAGAATACAACTTTTCAACTCTTGCTTCTGACTTCTCACTTCCCATTAAATCATCACCGCTCGCATCTTCTAATGAATCTAGTCTGAACTCCTTCTTTGCCAATGCTTTCCCAGTTTCTTCCCTATTCTGGTCACCTGTATCTTTGCAAGAGCTTAAGGGCAAATTTTGCAAGGAATTGTTGGACTGAACACCTTTGGGATTTTGTTCTGCTTCACTTAAGTTATTAAAAGGCTCTCCAAGATTGCTACCCAGCACATGTTTGTTGTCTTGTAAGTTACAAACACAAGCACCCTGCAGCTTTGATGAATAAGAGGAGAAACTGTTTGTTTCCAAGTTCACTGCATTCAAATGATTCTGCTCTTCACCACTAGCTGAAGATAAGAGAATCCTGACATTTTTTAAGAGACTCTTCGTGTCTTGCTTTGTCAAGGATAACTTCATATCTGTGATATTCAGAAGAGGGGATTTCAGTGACGGCATCCTATTACTTCTGCTATCATCTTTGTCAGGCTTTTCACCACCGGAAGAGTCTTTCATAACCTTGCAAGAATCAAGGTGATCTGAGGTTCCATTAGAAGGGGAAGATGCTTCATGTTTTTTAACTCTTGAAAGGCTAACATTGGCTTCACAAATTTTTCCTTTCATTGATGAATCAGTAAGAGGCGTAAGTACAGAATCCATTTTATCCGAACTTTTGGAAACATTATCTTCAGACTGTGGTTGCTGCTCTGCAGTTTTCTGGGATGGGTAGGGAGTCCAGCGATACGTTTTATCTCTGGAAGGACTGACACTTTTTCCACTGACTCTTGAAGTTTTGCTTTCTAGTTGTTTCAATGTACTAAAATCCAATACCCCCTCAGCAGCGACCTTATCACTAGTAAAATCCAGATGCTCCCCCCTATTTCTTTGATTTCTGTATGGCAGGACACTGCCTTTCTCTGGTCGCTGCCATGCGTACCTTTCCTTACTGTATTTATTTGGCTCTGATGAATACGAATCTTCCGAGCTTCCACAATTCCAGCCATTTGCACCATGAGGACTTGGTTTCCAGTTTCCACCATAACCCTTGGAATTCCAGCTAGAAAAATGACCTGTTTCTTCTGAGTGCCAAGTAGAATGTCTTTCCCTGGGACCATGACGCCAATTTGATGTTCCTCCTCCCCGCCCACTTAGATGCCAAGCATTTCCAGAATTCCCACAGTTATGTCGATTTAAAGGGCTTCCTGAAACATTCTGGTGCCATCCAGAGCGCCCCCTTGCACCACCTGAATGTCTGTTTATATTAAGGTTCCTCTGAGAGTGTGAAAATTTGCCTTGTCTAGGATTAACATAATCATCCTTTTCCCACTTCCAGTCCCTTTGTGATGCATTATGATGATGCCACGACGACTGATCATAAGCTTCTCTTTCTTTGTAAGCAGCTCTTTCTTCTCGCCTTCTCTGTGATCTCCTATCATCACATTCTAATTCTTGGTTTGCACAACTAGGTTCAGTTTGCCTAGAAAAGAATTGAAAAAAGCCTAAATTCTGATGCCATTCTACTAAAATCCAACAGTCCACAAGCTTTATGAATTTTATTTGCACTGGGAAGAAAATATTCTTTTAAATTATTTATTAAATTATTTATTAAATATTTATTAACAATTTATTAATTATTTATTAAATTATTTATTTTAAAAATTATTTATTAAAAGAAACAGATACTTTTTTAGCAGTTTTGCTGTTCAAGTTTCAGTAATGTTTGACTTTCAAAACTAACATACCTTTACTTAAACATGATAATTTCAAAATTTCTCTTACAAGAACAACTGATTTTGTACAGGGACAGTTCCATAGACTAATTCTCAAATACTTGTCTCTGACTTGAAAGACAATATTCCTTTATATTTACTATTGTACTAATAAGAAACTAATAAAAAGAAAGCTTCTTTATGTTATATAATCTTCATAATTTGATCTATCTTAGTAGATAGAAAACTCAGTAGTGAGATAATTATTTTTTCTGAAGATTGTTCTACTGGTGTTAGATGGTCTAACTAGAGTGAACTGATATAAAACAGAGGAAAGTTAGGCTCAAAAACCCATAATTATCTTACTGGAGGCAACAACTGATGTGATGACTCAGCTCTTAAAGATTAAATTAAAACACAGATGTAAAACATCCATGGAAGATGTACCTCAGATACAAAAATGATTTGCCTTCTTTTAATCATGAGACTGGAAAGGTCCACAGCATGCAATGCTGAGTCTGTATGAGCCTCCCAGCAGCACTGTCCACTGCCCTTTGAATAGCACTTGTGCTTGGCAACTTATCACAAACACGTGGCAAACTATCACATGTACATTTAAAGATAAATGCTCCCTTAACAGCGACAGCTATTCCCAGGGTCAGCAGTCTAAACATTCTAAATATTTATCCCACGAAATGAGGAGTTTTCATTAAAAGTTTTTTTCTAGAAATGGATCACAGAAACACATCCATTCTAGATTCCTGGACAAGAAAGACAGTAAACTTTCACACTACTACTCAAAAACAATTGATTCGAGCAAACTGAAAATTCCTATTGTATCATCCTTTATGTTTTTGATACATTTCAGTTCTGCTATAAGATTTACTAATAACTACTCTCCAATGGAAAATATACCTATTAATGCAGTATTATATTGTAGTAATTATTAATGCAATAGTAATATTATAATAGTTTTTAATGCAATAAAGGTAACCAGTCTACTGTACAAAATAACCTGAACTCTAAGACAAGAATCAAAAAAAAATGATGTCTAAGTGATACATTAAGTTCTAAGAGCTGACTCAACTAGATTATGATCTAGAGGAAACAATTTTTCTGAATTAGTAATTTAGTCCTTGTACTTTCTGGTTTTCCCCCTCTCCCAACAAGGACCCAGCAGACAGATTTTCTACGGTTTTAGCAGCCTCAGAACAACACTTCACTGACAGCATTACTCCTTTTCCATAAAACAAAAGTGATATTTTTGCTACCTACATTAACCAGTACAAAAACATTACCATTGTGCAGTGCAGGGACATACTAGTATGACAGAGTGATGTCAAAACCTAACAATCTCCACAGATTTCAACATCTGGAAACACTAATTCAAATTTCTACCACACAACACCAGAGCTTCTTTTAAAAATTATATGCCCCTTTAGTACCATCACCATGCTATAAATCTATTCAAATTATATATTCCCAACTGGAACATCACACAAGCAATGCACATGTGCAGATCTTCATGTAAAATAAAAGACAATATTTATTACTTTCTGCAGCCTTCTATTCCACAGTGAACCACTGGAACTACGTTTAGCTAATGGCAAGCATCAAGGTAAAACAGGTGAGAAATTTCATTGAAGGATTAGGGGATTTCAGTGTGACATTTACAGAATAATCCAATTTTAGAAAACAACATGTTCAGCAGCAGTTTCTTAAAGGCCAGGTTCCTACAGACAATCTCCACCATAAAAAATGGTAGCACTACTGCCCATTTATTTAGCCTTCAGTTAAAAAGGTATCAAATATTAAAATAAAAACGTTGTTCTCAAGACACAAAAAAGAGTTCTCAAGACACAAGACTGTTTTTACCCATAATGGATAATTATTATATTTCTGTACCAGTAGTAGAGGAACAGGACAAGAACATTCTGCAGAGTCAAATTTATATGTTGCAACTATGATACCCACGCAGGTCTCTTGGATTGTTCTCACAATAAGTACATTGGTAACAGGCAGTCTACATTTTGTGAGCACCTAAGCCTCAGGAGTGCATCCTCACTGTGTTACAGGCAATTCTATGACCTAAGTGGAGAAAGGAAAACTCACCGGTTCCGTTCCTTCTTTTGCTTGATTAGTTGAATGAGTTCTTTGTCAAGGTATTCTTCTTCTGCCTCTTCTTTCTCTTCCTCTTTTCTGTCATGGGCATCAACGTTGTCTTTGTGCAGCTGACTGGAGATGTGCTTGGCATATGCTGACAAACCCACCAGCGTCACCCTGCACACCCGGCATTCATGGCTGCTATCCCTAGGAAGAGAGGCAGAGGCTGGACTTTCAACTCTGCCCACTGGCATGGCAGGTGGCTCTGGTCTTAACTTTGTTTCCTCTGAATGTGCTTGTGTTCAAGGCAACTAGGTTTTGCCTCAGTATATTTAAGTTATTTGAATTCTCTGGCTTTTTCTTTCAAGGTTTAAGTTTTTTGATGGTCTGTTTTTACAAGATTTCTTTCCAACAATCAAGAGGTAAAAGACTTGGTAATAAAGCTGTGTTAATTGGGAGAAGGAATTCTTCTTGAATTGTTGTACTCAAAATCTGTTCAGAGGAAACATAGTGAGCGAGGAGGCAGAATGAAAGGCTTCCAGAGCTAGCAGGAGCTCTGAAGCCCATCCATGCTGCCAGCTGCACTGGGGAAGCCTGGTGACAGCTTCTACATTTAATCCTTGCCTTGAGCCTTCCCCCAGTGAAATTTAGAAAAGGGAGGAGGCAGTACAGGGACACAGCCAATCCTGATACAACATAACCTAAACTGGGACAGCTGAGACTGCTGCCTGGAATCCAAAGACTCCATAGCACAGTGAGTGATGGGAGGGTGTCTTCAGTTCACTGTACTTTATTTGGTTCAAGTGTGCATGAGGTCTGCTTTCTACTTAGAGGACTTATCTTAAAAAAATAGATAAATAATTTCAGCTAGAGAAAATTGACAGCTGTATCAGACAAGTGGCTCTACTCATGTTACTGGATTAAGGCTACAAGACTTTACCTTTTTTTTTTCTTTTTAAGAAATTCAGATTTCTAAAACCACAACATTTGTTCTTCTGACAAATCCTTCCAATACTTAAAGAAGAAGTACATTGTTAACTTCCTAAACAAGAAAAATATGTTCACCAGATTAAAAAACACAATCTGAAAAAAATTAATCAGAGCATACTCCACTGCAAATAACTCAGCAGGACCAAGACAGGATTCACTGACTGCCTCCACAATGCTTCTTTCAATTGTGCCAGTTAATTCATAAAAGCAGATCTGTATGTCCCCATGGAGCACTTGACACCAGGTCTTAGAACAGAAGCATTAAAATACAACACACAGTTCACAACTAGTGTCAAGAAAATGGGATCCAAAAAGGAAAAAGACAGACATGAATCTTTGTTTTTCTAGTGAACAGTTAAAAATAAAATGAGAGAAATATCGAAAGATGTATATTCACTCCAGGTATTAAGGCAACATCCTTATCAGAGAGGCCACTCAAGTGAAGGTTTTATTTATCCTGGATATCAGTGGTTTTCCCTACTAACACAACTGAGATATTTAATCAATGCAGTCATTCAGACACACCTAAAGACAGCTTTATTTTAAACAGCCTAAGTATTAAAAATCAGAATTTTTATGTTTAATTTTATTCTGTATGTTGCGGCCTAATTAATTTCAGGTTAAACATCAAGATAAATTTCATTTATAACACCAGTAGCTTCCAAATTTAGCCTGTACTTTCCAGAGCTAAGTGTACTTAATTTTGTACATCTCACACTTGCTAATAAATATTTAAAGCCCAGATCCTATATATTGTACTTTGGGCTATCTTATTAATGCAGTAAAGGTAACCAGTATATTTTACTAATGTCATTGGAAGAATCCTCTTCACACTCATAAATGGCACAGCTGTGCATAGCTAATAAGACTTATTTTTAACTTCGGTCATCACACAAAGCAAACTGCAAATGGAAAGTTGGCTTCTCACTGAAAGAGATGTTCTTTTTACGTAATGTTCCACTTTACTTATAAGAACTCTCAATGAGAAACACACCCCACTGGTTCTAATGTGGTAGGAATTAGGTTTTAAAGAACAATCCACATCCTTCTTAAGACCCTTGTTTCAATTCTTTCATAAAACTTTTACCATCCTCATTTATAGACTAACTAACTAAATGTAAAGTTTTATTTACTTTGGACAAAGCCAGTGAGTTAACAGCTGGACTGAGGACAAAGAACTTGTTTCTATCACTTCTAACTTGCGAGTTATTAATTACAAGGCTGTGGTTCTTGCACCAACTGACAGTCTGAAAACACAAGACTTCTCTGACCTGCCATTAATCTGTAAGAGTCTAAAGAAAAAAACAACACTTTTTTTTTCCTTATGAACAACTGCTTTAATTGAAGATAAGCTGGCTAGGAGTTCAGATAGCTACACTTAGGGGAATTTAGATTTCCTTCAGTTCTATACTTTTCCTATACCCACTTAATGCCATCCAGAACTAGCACAGTCCATGACACACACCAACCATGTCTACACATTCCCCTACCATACAGGATCTTAGCTGTTCAACAAGGTGGCCAAAAGAAGCTTGAGGTAAACATGACAAAAGTATTCTCAGTATGAAAGCATCCAAGAGCTCTATTTACTGCATGTGTACTTCAGACTGTAGACTCAATGTCCCTTGTAACAAGAGCCCTGTTTCACTTTCAAGTAAAAACAAACAAGATCCAAATATGCTATGGCTTTGTGCTTGGCATCCAATTCTCCTTATACATCACATGGAGTAAGATTTTATTCCAGGAAAAGGAGAAGAGTCTTAAAATGTTTCCAAAAAATTATTCTAGCCCTTGAGATTGCTAAGCTAACTTCAAAAGGAAAAAAAAAGTATGAATCAATGTGTGCATTTCCTTTACCTCTTCCATACAGGAAGTCTGAAAAGTGACTTCTAGTTGGATACTAAATTTCAAGGTGGTAAGATGTTAATTCTCTACACACTTTAATAGCATTATCCTCTGTTACACAATTCAGCCACACTCATGAGGCTGTTGCTTGTGCTTCACATTTTCTTCTTGAAGCACCCGATTAAAAAAGACTCCTAAAAAACTTAAGAATTAAATTTAAATGGGAGGAAGAAGTGGCACAAGAGAGAGAACAAGGCTGCTGCTGCACAGTGAAGAATTAAGTTCATTATTTTGAGAACAAGCATCTTCTGCGCATTCCTCTGAAAGAGTAATGAAGACAGATAGTTACATTACTAAGAAAAATGTGATGATGATGATGATGACAGAAATTTAACTTAACATCAGTCCTATGGAAATGGAAAACCAAAAATTGTCCTATCATTTGCAAGCCACTGCAGACACAATATATAACTTCTAGAAATTAGCGTTACTTTCCAGAGCCATAACTAAACTAAAAACAAAAATAAAATGTAGAAGGCAAGAAATAAGATGTCAAAATAAGTGACATTTCAGAATCACTGTCAGAAGAAGACAGTCCAGAACAGAAGTGCTACACAAGTTACCTGACCAGAAGCCAGAAGTTGGTTTCTACTGCAGAGAGCATTCTGGCTTTTTTCCCTGGGTATAAGAATAGATGTCCTGACAAAAATTAATCCCCCACACCTCAAAGAGTGGAAAGAGGATTACTTTTAGCCCTTTAAAAGGTGTTTTAAAACAGATTTGTCATTTGTTAAAAGTTTGTGCTGCAAACTGACTAAAAATTAATTTGTAGATTGAATATTCAAGTATTTGACAGTATCTGATCTCTGCGGCTACCTCAAAATCCATACACCTGAAATAACTTTTAAGTGTACTTTGGTTGAAACCTAATCCCCTATTATTATGATGATATTTGAATATCCCTTAACTCCCCCTTTCTACTTCCCAAAGGTTTCAAATAAAACAAGGAAACCTTAAAGAAAACACCATCCAGCATGGTTAGGTCTCTCAATCAAGCAACTGGACCATAGTGGCAAATGACAATCACTCAACCAGATATCATTCTCACGGTGCTTTAAAAAATCAACAATTGTTTTTACATCACTGAAAACTTAAAAAAAAAAAAACAAAACCAAAAAATTTAAAAATAAAAATACCACTGTCCTTAATTCTGACAAAGGCTTGCAAAAAAGAAAAAAAAGAACCAAGCAGGAAACTGCCAAGAATGAAGTAATTTTATTTCACTGCAGTCAAAGCAATGCAGGTGAGCTTTCCTCCACATCGTTTGCCTCCAGAGTTTCTGACATCATGAGAACACATTCATTGCCAGCTGCACGACAAGGCATGCTACTAAAGTGGAATGTAAAAATAAATTGTGCAATTCAGCTCGTATGGGAAATAGGTCAGGAGTTCTTCCAGAAAGTGACATACAAAATGGTACAGGGAGGAAGGATGCAAGATTGTTCTCATACCTTCCCTTCAGGTTTTCCAATTCTCTGTGGTGAAGCATGCTTCTCATGTGTTCTTTCATCTCCTTCAATATGTGGAAAAAAAATAAAATTGGTCAAAACAAAACGCTGTATCGTGTCTGAAAAGCTCATTTTTTAGAATTCTCTTGTCTCACACAAGGGTGTACTCTACTCCTGCAGGGCTGTAGCAGTTGCCATTCCTGTTTCTGAGACTATGAAAGCACAAGTAGGCACACCTGCATGAAGCTGTGTTACCTTTCCCAAGAAGAACACACGTGAGTCATTAAACTCAACACAATGGAAGCAGAATTCCAAGAGAAAGTCAAATAACAGCGCATGTAGCCAACTTTATTAGACTGATTTTTGACAAATCACTGTTGAGAATCATTTTAGTTGAAAGTCTCACGAATACCACTCTTCAGAATCACAGTACTTAAAACAGTTTCCCTGGGCAATCTGAGCAGTTTCTCTGCATTTGTACTATAAGACAGCTGTAAATTCATCATCACATACTATTTTACTCGGCTAGACTCTTCAAAAACTGAGATGTACATGTCAGTTTGTTGTTTACAGCAACCCTGATCCAAGAACTGCAGTACTGTTATAATTATTTACTGGAGCTGCTGGAAGAGAAAGAACATTCATCACTCAGCAAAAAGAAGTAGTCCAGATGATTTAACTCTTTTGGTGTTTGACCCAAAGTGCTTGGAAATCTTCGAAGATCAGATACTAATCACTACCCTCTTTAGCCCCTGAAATCCTATCTCAAAGGGAAAGGAACATCTTCAGCCTTGAAGAGTTGTGTGAATTAAAACACTGGCATTTGCCACATCTCTACATGCCACGTGGCTAAACAGTACACGAGTGTTAAGAAACACTCAGTTTCAATGCAGACTTTGCATAAGATGGATACAAGCACACAAAAGATGGACACCAAACTGGCACATCAATGAAAACACATTCTGTGCTACACAATTCCATTTGGTTCTTCCATATGGAAATACAGACATCCCAAAAGGAATCTAAAAAATCATGTACTACAGTATTCTTCCCATATCACAATTTACAGCCAAGTAAGTGTGAGTGCTTTACACTTTAGTACCTTTATAAAATAATATTAAAAACCTCAAAGGCCTCACTATTTTTAACATTCAGAATCAAGCACACTGCACACCTCGCTTCAAGAAAGATACTCCAAAGCACATGCAAATATATTCTTTGATTTAAGACAGACTTAGGGCAATATACACCTGGTAAAGGGAAATTGTACTTGGCACAATTTTAAAATGGAAGCATTTCTCATTCACATTTCAGATCAATATCTACCAATACATGTCAAGCATTAATTATTTACCTTTTTTGAGTTGTACACAATGTGGCATAATGCACATTTTCGTTGCAGAACCATGCTTATTACTCTGGAAATATCCTATCCCATACCTGCAAATAAAAACAATTTAAAAATAACTAACATTCCAGATTACTTGTTTCATCAATCTATTTTACTAAATAAAGTAAGCAGTTACTGTTCATGAAAACTATTGTGCTGAACTTAAGAGAATACATGCCTCTCATGCATAGCTGATATTCTTCAAAAAATACACGGTAGTTTTGAACAGTCATCTAAAACATCTATAATAAAAAGTAGCTTCCCCTTGCTTTCATTTTGTTCCTTGTCATCCAAGACATGGTACTCATTCAACAGCCAGACACCTGTAGGAATCCTCTCAGCTACTCAAATCAGATTAACAAAACACTTATCAACTAGGATGATGACAGGGAGATAAGGAATTGGGAAAACCACGCAGGGCAAACTCAGATCTTTATTTTAGTACACAGGACCGCCCAAGGAAGATATTTAAAACCCTAGGAAAATGAAAAGAGGCTATTCATGGTATCAAAGACCACTTCAAGTTTTATCAATCCATTTACTCACCATAAAATAAAACCTGAAGTGATTTAAATTCAGTATTTTTCTCATTAGCCTCTGTAAGAAGTACACATATGCATGTACTGAAACACTCAATTTAGACAGCATTTTAACACTAATCTACTTATGACTTGCATGTATGCAAATGAAAGCAGTAGCAGGTCAAGTTAAACATCATATGTATTTTACAATAATGTTTAACTCATAAGGAGTGCAATGAAATTAGAGAGTCTAGGTTATAATGCAAAAATAGATATGTCTGTTTAAATAACAGGGTATAATCTTTGCACTTTTCTTTCTCTTAAAATACACTAAAATGAAGTATGATTGAGCATTATTGTCATTTTTAATTGACTTGGCAGAGGCGGTTCCTCACCCTAAACTGGAAAAAACCACATTTTTTAAATACTCAGCATTTTTGTATCTGCACAGAAAAATACAAATCCTATCAAGTTTTGCTATCTTATATTAGGTAACTTCAGAGCTAACTTGACTAATAGTATCAACTTAACCTGCAAGAGCCTTCTTCAAGAACTCATCTCCACAAACGGCAATACAAAGTTAATTCTAATTATTCAACATCAACCTTCTTTATCAGGGGCATCAAAATCTCCAAATCTGGTACTGACTAGCAGCTATGAGCAAAGGGCAGGAACAGGATTTTTACCAAATCCAGATTACCTAGAGTTAAAGCAGGTCTGATATTCAGTTGTTTTGTCCAACTGTAAACAAAAATCAGCAAGTAAACCCACCATCCTTCAAGTCCAAAATGTAGTTCTTTGACAAGTAACTCTTTCCCTACGGATTTACATGCCCATTTACATATAAGGTACCAGCATCTGTCTGGGTTAAAGGGGAAGAAACTGAGAATTGTGATAGCACTTTCACCATTAGACAACAGAGAAAGTTTTCTCCCTAAAAAAAATCCACATCATCATACTAAAACAAACATATTTAAAACACACAGCAGATTCAATCATCTCATGTTCCCTAACCACTACTCTTGATCTCCCTGAGATACCTGATAGTGTTTAAATACGCATTTTTTAGCTTCATGGACATATATTTGAATCATTACTAGCAGCTGTTTATTTTGACACATAACCCCCAATAAAGGTATACGATTATTCAGAACTTTGCACCAGCCTGCATATAAATTCATATGGTATAGTGATGTCCACGCAAAAGCACCTGCCCTCATGGAAGGTCACGATACAGAAATACTATCTTTAGGAACAAATTATTTTGAAAGTATTTATAAACATTGTAACTTGTTTTTAAACATATTTCAACTTAGAAAGCAGTTAAAGAAAGTTTAAGCTAATCCAAGTACAGACAGAAAATGAGATATTGCAAACTCCTGATTCTCTAGTGAGTTATTAGGTGAGTACAGTAGCACATCAACGTACTGTTTATACACAGATCTGTGCAGCTGCAACAGATCTAAAGGAATTATTAATGATCAGACACAAGCGACAAATGTTTAGATGCCTATCCAACATAGTACAGCTGGTTTAATGCAATTAACATGGAAGTACTCATGGAAAGCGAGGCTGCTAATCCTTGCACCAATTTCAGACACTTCCTTTTGCATTAAAATATTCTGTACTCCCCCAACATTCTTCACTGGCACTACTTTGTAGTTTAGCGGAGTAATACCCTGCATGTGCTCAAGATCACCCAAGTATTTACAGAATCCGTTCTGTGCTGAGCTGAAAGCAGCATGGGACTTAAACCAGGAAAAGCAGGCCAGTTAGCACGGAACATTAAAAAGCTCCCACCAGCAGAGCTAACATTACACCTGTTTTGGCTAATTAAAACATATAGTAACTATACACGATTACAGGAAGAGTTTTCGGCAAACTGCCCAATCAGCTGGGCTTTACTTACGACAGAGTACTAAAAATACTAAGAGAATTCAAATGCTATTGGATGTCTCTATGAAAAGGGAAACTTTCAACTCTACAGAGAGAAGCCCTAGGAGGCATGGACTCAGAAATAAAGAGACTTGGTAGATGTTACAGGGACTGGGAGAACACAGACACACATTCTATTTCCAGATCACCTCTTGACTTACTGTCTTACATAAATATAAACCACTTCCCATTATCCTTAGCTTTCTCCAAAATGCTGCTAAACCTGTAAACCCCACTGTTCACTTTTATTAAGTACTTCAATTTTACTGTAAAAGAACTTCCATGAAGTAGTTTGAGTAACATAATAAATCAAAGGTATTTCCTCAGTCACTGTGCAAAATCAACAAGAATCAGACAGTTTTTGAGCCATGTAGTCACTGCATTTCATCTCATCATATACTGATGTGTTCAATTTCAAAACTTCCATTCTTCATGAAGAAACTGAGCTCCCTCTAGTAAATGCAGACACATTTGAATTCTTAAAAAAACCCTCCACATACTTTAACAACCTTCAAGCTTTCATCAGCTTTAACATCTTGTGCTTTTGAAATCATTAACTTGCTGTATAACATAGAAAATTACTTATTAAGGAATTTGAGAAGGAAGATGAGCTATTTTAAATAATGAGCAAACTGCAAACAAAGATAAGATTTTGCCAAAAAGACCCCACCACCATATAAAAAGAACAAGTGTTAAGAGCAAAATGTAAAGCTTTTGAAAAAAAAGAGATAGTACAACAATTTTGTATTTTGAGGGAATGTAACTGTTCAATGGGTGATTTATTTGTTTGTTTTAAACGGAAGGGATTCATTTTACAACTATGTGATGTAAATGCAACTTGCCCATAGCCTGCACCTGTACAGAGCTTGGAAACACCACACAGTTTTAATTAAACTAAGCAAGTCTGCTACAGAGATTTTGGAGAACCTTCCTCACAACTAAAAATAGTTTACAAAGAAAATTAGGCATTAGACTACTTCCTGCTACAACATCCATTTGTCCACAGTTATTCAACCTTATCGGATAACATACATTAAAAATGTACGTCAAGATTAAATCTGCTACAGATTAGTGGCTGAACACTCTGACTATATAAAGCCACAAGTGCCATGGAGTGGAGTGTGCAGCCTGGCATTCCAGCTGCCTAGAAATCTTCGGGAGGCTTCAAAGAGATCAGCAGTGCTGGCCTGTCTAAAGGCCTGCCTAAACGCTGCATGTCCCTACAGAGAGCAGTGCAAACCCAACACTTGAGAAGAGCAGGAGGCTACAAATTCCGTGTGCAGAATGTTCTGCAGCAACATGCTCAGCACGTGCTCCGCTCCTTGTAGAGATGTCATTCCTTAGTTAGTCCTTACAGACTTCTCTCCTACAGCAACCAACTGCACACATACCAGCTGAACTGTAGAACAGAAATACTAATCATATAGAGCCCTATGCTTCAGTTTCCTCACCATCCCCAGCAGAATTTACATGGAATAAAGCACCGACATTCACACACTATCTTCCCTTCCAAGATTCATGGCCCTGAAGCACCTGAATTCACCATGCACCCCCCACTAGACCCTAACTTCTACTAATTACCATAACCCTCCTTCTGGGCACATGTGTGAGGCACTAACTTTCCTTCTGAGGTCTTGACCTGTACAACCTAACCCAGGCAACAAACAAAAATTTAATGACTTACTAAAGTTAAGTCATGACTAATAGCATGATTCTCCTCCTGCACACTGTCAGGCACTGTACAAACTACTTTGTAGTTGGTTTCTTATTTTTACAGGGCAAAGGAGAAAACTATATTACATATATATATATGTATTACACTCCAGAATTTAAAATACTTGCACCAGAAGCAAAACTTTTAAGGTAAATTTCTCCCTGCTTTCCAAGATCTAATTTCACCCATGTGACAAAGGGTAGTCTAGACCCCTGAGCACTGAAGGAGCACCACTACACCCCAGATGTTATAACTGGGCTCAACTGTTTTGACATCAGGCCAGGAAAGAAGAGTTATTTTACAGATCAAAGTTCTTTAAGCTCCTGTTAAAAGCAATAAAATTTACCTTACTAACTGGCCTAGAAAACAGCTAGCAGAAACTGTTTGCGTGCTATCCCATGAGTATGGCTGGGACTTTTACAATATACAGGGAAAGTCTGCTGGAGATAAGGACACCACAGAGAAACAGATTAAACAGACCAGCGCAGGCACAGAACACCTGGCAGGAACACAGAGTTTTCGCCGACTTCTATTTTTATTTCATGTAAGTCTGAAAACAGGGCACAGACCAGAAGAACATATACACTTTAAGCCTGAACCAAATCACATCTTTCCAACTCCTATACATAACCTAATATACAAAGTATGTTTTCCTTGCTGTAAATCAAGATGATTATTTCTCTCTAGTGAAACTAAATGCCTTATTGCTACCTTATTCACTAGAGCTTTTCACACACAAGAAGATTCAGGAATATCTTCTGTCCAAATTGGAATGGAGAGCTGTTCAGCATTATTGCTGTATGCTGTCATTTAGAACACCTAAAATCCACATACCTGGAAAGCTCCTGTTTTCTCCCACACTCCCTATTTGGTTTAGGGCATATATATGCAAGTTTTGTTTTTTCCAGATGTTTTCCTCAAACATAACATTTCCTGGGCTTATTAAAATAGCTATTCCCCTTTTCAAACTGCCCAAAGCAGTTAATAAGAATTGGTCAAAATCAGACATAATGCTCCCTTAACACCCCTATGAGCACCCTTAGGAGAAGGGAGTTGTCCGTGTTTCCGTATTACAACTACAGCCTCAAACATAATTGATAATGACTGGGAAAAAGCCTTACTAAGCAATATAGTGATTCACAAGATGTGGGGAAAACAACCTAATTAAATATTATGTTTAAATATTTAAATCTAATAATTTAAAGATTCCTGTGACTTACAAAACAATTCACATCAGCTTATTCTGGTAACCTTGTGTCACTTTATAAAGGGTCTTCATTATACACTCCCTTATAAGAATGACAGAAATACCCAACACTTAATTTTACAATTATTTCTGCAACATTTAGTTGCATCCTTTTTTTTCCCTTCCTAGGCTATTTAAGCTCATAATATCCTTCACAGGTATGCATATGACATCTCTTTCGCTGATAATAAGGTAAGAACAAGGACACAAAAGCCACATCAAAACAGATTACTCTCTACATCCCATCTATTGCAGTTCCACAGAAGCAGGTACCTAGCCTTGTCAAAATAACTCAAGACTCCCTAAGAAACATCTGTATAGACACAAGAGAACAAGCAGGAAGAGCATTCAGTAAGTAATTGGGCTTCTCCTATTTAGAGTGTCATTACAGAGTATGAAGAATCACCGGACAGTGATTTGAAGCACTCAAACCAAGGCACTCAAGTCACTCTTCAGTATAAAGAGCTTTCACGCCAAGAAAATTCAAGTTATGGACCTCAAACATTAAGAGAGTAGTCATTAATGACCAGGTTATAGAAATACAGGGCTCTGCCTAAATAATCACTTCTTTGTAATGCAGTTTCTCCCAGGGCTTTGAACACCAGCAGCTCTACCACGATAGGATCAAAATATAAAATAGTCTAGGACTTGATGAAAGAAACCCCAAAATCTTACATTACAAATATAAAACTGTGTTTCATAAAAACAAAGCAGTTACTTGTAAGGTATAGGATTGTGTTACTTTGCTAGAATCAGCGCCAGTCAGGCAACACCTCAAATCTTATGACACCATCTGGTGGCAGAGTTCACAGAAGAGGATTACCAGATGTTAAAAAGAACTTCAACAATTTAAATTAGATTCTGAACTAATTTAAATTTTATTCTGGCTATCTTATGAATTTTTTCTTTACAAGATAAGGCGGAAAGAAAATTGATAGAAATATACTTCCATTTTACCTAGATACTACAAGTTGTAGTGTCTCTGTACACCATTTGGGTACACATTTAGAGGATAGTGATTGCTGTTACTCGGTACTGGATTCACAGCCCTGCAGGAATTAAGATGTCTTTAGCTGACATCTCTTCAAATACGTGACATTTTTGAACATAGGGAATAGAAGTTATGAAGTTTAGTCACAGTGACCAAGCTGACTTAGGTAACATACAAACATAATTTGGGTAAAAGCAATTTGTTCCAAATTGAAAATGCCAGAGCACAGCACCTATTTAGCTAACTTTACATACAAAATTCAGTCATTAGTGGAACATACAAAGTAGTGCAAGTGCAGCTGCCTTGTACTGCCAGTTCAGCTGAAGTCAAGCCAGGACTTTAAAAAAAACCCAAAACATAATTCACTTGCTTTTAACAGAAGGGACTTCAGGATATTAATCTGTTTTCCAAGGTAAAAAATTACAGAGACACATTGCATTGGCCCTTAGAGCCTGCAATAGTAATCCCAAATACTGCAGTGCTAATGGGAATAAGCTTCTGAACTTCGGCAGAGCTATTAATCAAATTTTTGGAAGGCTTAAGTGTTTGGGGGTTTTTTTTAGGCTAGGATCTGTCAGTTCAACAAAAGAGTAAATTAGTTTAATGCAGTAATTGAAGTTTAACTAAAAGAAGCAGCAAATAACCAAAGAACAGCAATAAGCAGCAGAGTCGTAGGAAATGCAAGCCCAGAAACTCATGTTGAAAACAAAGCCCACAAATTCTCAATCCTCTTCTCTCTCTCAGGTCACACCACCTCACAATCTATCTGTTCTTTAAAGTTTAACTTCATTAGGAGGGAAGGTGAAAAGGAAAGTTTTTTTACTTGCACGACAAGATTGTTACCAAACCTTCATCAATGAAGTATACTGAAGCATGAACTTTAATCATCAACGCCACTTGTATCCAATGATTCATAAACTTTTATGAATTGACGTTCATATGCAACCCTGAACAGTTCCTAATATAAGTTTGGATTTGAACTACCCTGAGTGCAATGATGAATGATTACTTTCAAACACCTCATATTTCATCATACTATTATGATTTGTTTCATGCTGTCAGTCCCACTCCTTTAAAGTTACCAGATATTTATCACTAAACGCGCTTTCAGTACAACACGTTTTTAGATATTTGCTTATGAGGAAAGCAACTAAGCAGCTCTGTACTCAGAGACGCTTCATCCGCGGAAACACTTCTGGCAAGTACGAAGAGGCAGCAGGGCAGCTACACACCTGGGACAGAGTCCTCCGCTCTAACGAAGCTGTTCTACAGCAGGGCATCGAAGTCCAGGGACCGCCACAGCAATAGGGGATGCTTACAAGGCACAGCAAAGCGCATGCCTGCCCCAAGGCGAAATGCCTGCTGCCGCCCCTCTGGGCCGGGCTCGCCCTGCTGCCTTCACAGGCCGCCCACCCCGCCAGAGCCGGAGCAACCCCCATCGCCCCCGGCCGCCAGCGCTGCCACAGCGCTCCCCACGCCCTCTGCTCCGTACAGCCCCGGTACTCACGGATCGCACCCCTCTCCAGGGCGGCGGCCCGGCAGCCCATTCCCCTGTGGGACCGAGGAGGCCCGGCCACCACGGCGCCGGGACCGGCCGCCCGCACGGCGCCCGCACCGGGCCCACCCCGCAGGAGCTCGCGCGGTTCAGCGGGGCCGCAGCACAGCCCACCAATGGGCCGGCGGGAACGCGGGCGCGCTGCACGCTGGGAGGCACGCCTGCGTGCCCGCGGGGCCTGCCGGGAAATGCAGTCCTGGCGGCGGCGGGACAACGGCCGAGAGCCGACAGGCGACCGAACTTAATGGAGGGCACCGGCACGGGCCAGCTCGGGGCATTTACCAACAGATAATGATAATAAACGGTACTGTTGTTGTGTGTAAATACAGTGCTTTAAACGCGCATTGTGCCTCGTGTTATCACTCGACATACCAGACGCTGCAGGCGGCGGGTACCTCAGCAGCGAGGCGCTGTGGCCATCCCGCCGGGCGGACCGGCACGGGCGGCGGCGCCTGGGAAATCTGCTCCAGGGACAGGAGAAGGGCGTGGGCTCTGCCGTGAGCAGTAAGCCTCACTCCACTGGGACCTTTCACGAAGCCAGAGTCCACAGGGGCTTGGAGCATCCCGAGATGCTGAGAGAGAGGAGGGAAACTAAGACCCAGCTCTGAGATCGCAGCAGTATCAGTGGAAGAGGGACTTCAGGAGCCACGTAAGCTGATGCAGACCTTGATGCTGTGAAAGCTCCCGGCTGTGCTTACAGCCCTACAGCAGGTACGGGATCTGACAGCAGCTTCAGGGAAGAACTTCTCACACCCGAGAAGGAATATATCTCAGGAAAGGCTGCGCGGTTCAGCTACAAAGGATGAGGTCGGTGACTGCGACCGGCAGCTTTCCCTTTCTGCCCTCCTTCTCTCCGCTAGTGACAGAAGGGGGCTGACACTCATCGTCCTAGTCGAGAGTAGTAACTGGAGCAAAACCCCACTGATACGAATAGGGCCACTTCTGTACTGCGTTGTTTGCTGCCCAGCTCCGGTCAGCACGGCCGGACCGCGGGCCCCCACATGGGCAGCCCACACCGGGCACTGAAACCCCGCGGGCGGTGCGGAAGTGCGGGGTGTGCGGGTGTCAGTGCCGGGTGTGGGGAGGGAAGGAGGCGCAGCAGCATCCGCGTGGCGCCATGCTGAGTGTACACAGGCCGGCGTTGCCGCCCTCTGCCGTGAGGGCGCCGGGGGCGGCTCCTTTCCGCCGCCACATTGGGAGTGTGGGGGAGCGGGGCGGGGCCGGCCCCGCTTCCGGGGGCGGTGGTGACGCGCGCGGGCCGGCGCTCGGCGGCGGGGACGGGCGGGACATGGGGGCTTAAAGCGGTGGCCCGGCCCGGCGTGAAGGAGCGGCGGCGGCGGTGGCGCCGGTAGGTGTGTGACGGGTCGGGCTTTGGCAGCTTGCAGCGCCCCGGGTAGGGCGGCAGGCTGTCTGATCCGGTCCGTGTCCCCCTCCGTGCCGCCCTGTGCGGGGCAGGCTGCGGCTGCCGGGGGCCGCTGTGGGGCGAGGGGGGCCCGGCCCCGC
>VYXF01009643.1:213166-240880 GCA_013397295.1 Polioptila caerulea
GGGTAATGGAGCCGGGACTCCTGGCCCGCGTCCTCCGAGCCCCCGCCTCAGCTGTGGGCTGCGCCCGCCCCCCGTGTGCGGGGAGGCCTCGTGGGCTCGCCCCTACCGGGGGTGGTAAGGCCGTGTCCAGGTGGTTTTTATTTGCTTGGTGAGAGTCCGTGAATTGCGCTGTTAATAGGGTCCAGGAGAAAACCCACCTCTTGTTGCTTCTTCCTAAATTTATGTACTGTGTCCTGTTGCCTTTAGACTAATCTGTAAGATGCTGTCGTGGTGATGTAGTAAACAATAAGCATCAAAATGCTTTTCTGCTTCTTTCAGTTGTAGGTCTCAATGCCCTTGGCCCGTCTGGGAAGCTACTGATGAGTCAGCTTTATTTTTCGCTTTTTTTCCTTTTTTTCTCTTTCTTTTTCACTTAATGTAAAGTCAACACATGACTCGACACTCTAAGTAAACGACCTTAAGGAACTTTGGAAATTCCCTTATGCAACCTCTGTAACTATTTGCCTAATTCTTTTTTTTTGTTGTTCCCTTAGAAAGGGCAATAGATGCTTAGTGTTTAGAACTAAGCTTTACTTCCCCTTCATAGACAAGCTTGATTCTGTGCTGTAGAGGGAACAGCTATGTAGGAGGGTGTTTAGGGACAAAGGAAAGGCCACTTGTGATATCAAACTGCTTGCTTGACTTATCTAATTGACCACTCTGTTGCTTACTGTCAATCTAGTAGCTAGTCTATATGCATGACCTCCTCTGCTCTGCATTTTTTGAACTAGGTTATTATATAGTACAGTTTGTGTCTTTAGGAGAAATGGAATCTGTTACTGTCAGTAAGCGGATCAGAGTTTGACTGTGAATTTGTATTGGCCGGTATCTCATTTGAAGGAGGTTTCATGAGGCTTTTTCAGGGACGAAAATGAGTTGTTGAGATGAGTGTAGAACTGAACACACTGCACAGAGGAGGTGGCATTGGTAGCGCCTATTCTTTGTGCTATCACCTCTGTGCAGTGTGTTCAGGAAGCTGATAAGGGAAAGCAGGAAGCATGCAGAGTAGTGTCTTGGTCATGGGCCCTGGCCTCTTCCTCCAGGGCCACAGATGCTTTATTCATTTATCTTGTAGACACAATCATCTGGAAGAGTACATTCTGGTTCTGATACCTTGTGCCACCCTGCATTAGCTGGGCTGAATTTCAGCTAACTATCAGGTAGGATAGTTGTTTGTGTTAAGGAAGAGTTTCAAAAACCCAACTTTTCTGTATTATTGATATGTAGAACAAAAAACCTCCATCACTAAACACAAAGCTGTCTAATAAACTAATTTTGACCTTTGCAAGCATGCACAGGAAATTAATACTTAACATTCACATATCTAAGAATATTGTTTCATGAATTCTTCCATCTTTTGGGGAAGGCAACAGCTGCCTTCACAATAGAAGGAACTGAGAGCATCTGCAATCACCTGAGGCTGTACCAATTCACTGACAGCTAAAAATACAGCTCATGAGATACTGACCTTCAGTCAGTTGCTGCAACAGTAGGTTTGTATCACCAGCTAGTTCCTATCTTTGTGGTAAGAAGTCATAGGCTGTATTTCTCAATCATATTTGTAGATGCACTGGATAGGCTATTTCCTTCCCCCCTAGTTTACAAGTAATCAGTAAAGGAGGAACAGAAGTTTGTGATATTGATGAAAAGCATAACTTAACAGCAAAAGGGGTAGGTGCAAATAAGGGACCTTCAGATGGTGAGTAAGGAACTAGTTCATGATAGGTAGCAAATATAATGGATATATGACAAATTTCTGAAAGGCATTCAGCCTATCAGAGGTACAAAACTGCTGCTTGTCAGCCGGAGATGCAGGAGAAAAATCTTACTCAAGGTGAGTTTGTGAAAGTGCCAGCAATCAAAACAATATTGTTCTGGTGCAAGTTCTGGCTTTAGAAAACTTGTCACTTTTGTCAGTCTCTCCCTGTCCAGATGTAGACAGTGTAATTGGAGTTGAACAAGCATTTTATCAGGCCTTATGGCACCATGCAGTTAATTTAAATTCATAAAAATCAGTAAGGGTTTTGAGTACTTTGGACAGCACAGCCTTAATGTGCTGTGACTGTCATAAAGTAAGGAATTAAGCTTTCTTTTTTCCTAGAGACAAGAAGCATTAGAATTGCTTCTCAGCTAAATTCTGAAGAAAAGCATATTAAGTCATGCAATTTGCCTACTATAGCTTTCATTACCGTGGAAGTGTCTTACAAATCTCAGAAGATTATAGGAAAAAAACCTTGAAAATGCTGTGCAAAGTCATTGTTATGGCTTTTGAAACTTGTTTACATTGAAAACTGAGTGTGTTGGTATAAATAGCTGGCATCCAGTTGGCAAGTAATTCTGAATTAAAATGAAAACACTTGCAAGAAAAACTCTACTCTACTGGTGCAGGGGAGTGTTTTAGGCAAATGAGAGAGATAACAAAAAAGAATTTCATCTTAATTTTTTACAATATGCTCTGGGAAGGTGGGTGCCAGAGATGATTATGTTGTTGTTCGCTGCATACAGCAATCTTGAGGGTCTTCCCATTCAAATGCTTTATTACCTCCCCCCAAACTTTTTTGTGTGCCTATTGTCAGGAAGCCCAGCCAGTGAACTGCTGTTGGATGAAGTGATGCTTCTGTAGCTTTCTGATCACAAGCAGGTATTTAAACCTGGGGATGTGTGTGTGCAGACAGGTCACCATGGGTATTCCTGACACTGAATGGGCTCCTCTTGCACTGTCCAAGTCCTGCCTTGGCAGATGTTGGCTCTCAGCTCAGTAGCTGGGGTCGGGGCAGAACTCGGTGCTTGGGACTGATCCACCTCAAATGTGGCAGTGTGAGCAGTGCTTTTCCCAAGCAAAAATGTGCACTGTACTCTCACGGGATCAGAGACCTAGCCATAGCTCACGTCAGTCTGTAACCTTCCAGCTTTTTAAGTTAGACAAAAAACCCACTAAAATGCTCCAGCTGCTCTGTGAGTGTTGATTTAAAAAATTAGGCTCTCTAAGCCAGTGGAGCTTTGAATGGACCATGGCAAAATCAGCCCAAAAGTGCTTGTTGTGTCCCTCATTATTTTGCAATAACCTTTGCTTTGTCTTTTTCTCAGTCCTCTCCAACTTAACAATTTCACATAGGCGAGTGAATTGAAAGATTTCCAGGGTTTTTGGAGCTATGACTAAATGGATAGTAAGTGGAAAAAAGACTGTGCAGACCTAAGTTTGTTTCCTCTTGTTCAGGAGATAGAAGAAACTTAAGCTTAATCCATCCTCAATTGACTGGAGCAGCAATGTCATAGTTATGATATGTCTTATAGTGGTGAACTTACAGGATGCCTTAACCCAGCATGAGTAGTCTTGTGAAGAGATCTAAAGCTTTAGATTGGAATTGGAATTTCAAAGAACTCACTCTATCTTGCACAATCTCCCAAATAAGGCATGGCAGTAAAAATCAGGTTCTTATGATTTGCTGGCCATGTGTTTATTTCCTTGCTGCTCTGGTTTCTCAATGAATCTTTCTTTTTATAAAGCAGTGATAGTTAAGGTAATGAATATGTTGTAGTCTGTTTCCTAGTAGAAAAGTTTAATGAGCCCAGTTACTTCAAGAAAATACATTTTTATAACAAGTTTAGTTTCCCATACTCTGCAGGTCAGGCCTTCCTATGAAAGGGGCAGAAGGGGAGTTGTACTGAAATGGGTTTAACCGAGCAAATACTGCAGAAAACTGATAACAAAAAGTAAACAAAGCTGACATCACATCCTTCCTTAAAGGAGTACTGCTTTGTATTAAGGGACATTAGATTCTTGTTTAAAACTTGCCCATCTAGAAAGAAAATTAAACAAAAATAGCAGAATATTGTTATAATTATGAAGTATCTTTGTAGGCTGTTATCTTTTTTTGCTTTTGTTATTTTGTGGCTACGGATTTTTGAATGGTAGGAGGGGGAAAGCAAAGAAAATAGACATTGAGCATCAATGTTAAACTAAATGCTGGCCTTAGCAAATGTTATTGTAACAAATGTTATCATAGCCCTATCAAGTTTTTTATCTCTCTATACTTTGTCTTTATTGAGTCATCTTAATGTCTCATGTATAAAATAATGTTGTCATAGACCATTAACATAAGAGCTGAATATCTCAAAGAATGCTCTATGATTCCTAGGCAGAAAGATGGGGAAATTAGTATCCCTTCTTTATGTATGTATACTGTGTTCTGTTGGAACAGCCGAGTTATTTCAATACAAATGGCCTCATCTTGGCTGTCAAAATTTCTTTTGAGGTATCTTGCATGAAAGGCACCTGCTATGTTCAGCTAGCCAGTTAGGCCTGCAACTATTGAGTGTGCATTTATACCTTCAGACACAGCCTATTTTGGAAGTGTTTTGTTTGTTTTAAATTAGTGTTGTGTGCTTTTTAAAAATGTTTTAAACTGCTGTGTAGTGAGAAGTTTGTATTGCCTAGGGAATGTATTTTTCTGTTCTGCCTTATGGAGCTAATTGCCTCTTAGAGAGCTACTGTGTAAGTTGTGTCTGTGCTTACAAAAACAATGCTGAAAACTATCAGGAATAAAACTGGGATTTTTGAGTCTGATACATTTGGCTTGGATATTCAACTGTAAACAGATATTATAATCAAACTAATGCAAAGAGCATGCTTTCTTATGCCTGTCTTAATAAGGAAATCTTAATATGTCTTGTTTTATATTCTCTAGTGGCAATGTCTGAAAAGTGAAGGTGGGTAGCTTGCTGGGAAGTCTAGAGAAAGAAAGGAAGATTCTGTCACTTTTCAGTGATATAAGACCTCAATAAATTATCAGGAAAGTTCAGCAAATAGCTGAACCCTTTATCTATGATAAAAGGTTCTCAGAACCTTTCTCTTAACCGAGTGTTCTGAATGGTTTTACTTAGCTTATTCACACAGGTAATTTATCCTAGCAATTATATGAGCCATCACTTTAAATTATGGTTTCATCTCACAAAAGGCAAAGCACTACCTGAAGAATCCTGGAAGTAACTTTTTTCCCCTCTGTGTCTGCTGTGTTGGAAGGATTTTTCCTCCACATCTTGAAGCTGGATTCTTCATTGTTAGGTCAATTTATAAACAGTTTCAAGACCAAATGCTATTGATTTAGAGCATAAGTGAGTGGAATGCTGTGCATTTCTATAGAACTTCTTGCTGGTTGGCAGGGTAGCTAGTCAGGAAGATGTGAGCAAGATAGGGGAACACAAAGCCTGTCTATCAGCTGTTGGAACTGGTTTGCTGATGACATAAAGCAGGGAGGAGTGGCTGATACCCCAGAGGGCTGTGCAGCCCTTGAGAAGGGCCTCGACAGGCTGGAGAGATGGGCAGGGAAGAGCTGTCTGAAATCCAGCCAAGGCAAATGCAGGGTCCTGCACCTGAGGAAGAATAACCCCAGGCACCAGCACAGGCTGGGGCTGACCTGCTGGAGAGCAGCTCTGCCAGGAGGGTCCTGGGGGTTCTGGTGGCCAACAAGGTGTCCCTGAGCCAGCAGTGTCCTTGTGCATCAGGAAGAGCATTGCCAGCAGGTCCAGGGAGGTGATCCTGCCCCTCTGCTCAGCCCTGGTGAGGGCACATCTGGAGTGCTGTGTCCAGATCTGGGCTCCTCAGTACAAGAGAGACAGGGAGATTCTGGAGAGGGTCCAGTGGAGGGCTACAAAGATGATTAAGAGACTGGAGCATCTCTCTTATGAGGAAAGGCTGAGAGAGCTGGGCCTGTTCAGCCTTGAGAAGAGACAACCAAGAGGGGATCTCATCAGTGTCTATCAGTACCTGAAGGGAGGGTGTCAGAGGATGGAGCCAGGCTCTGTGCAGTGGTGTCAAGCAACAGGGCAAGAGACAATGGGCAGAAACTGATGCACAGGAAGTTCCACATGAATATAAGGAAAATCTTCTTTACTGTGCAGGTGACTGAGCACTGGAACAGGCTGCCAAGAGAGGTTGCTTAATCTAATTCAGTGAAAATAGGTACTTTCCTACCTGTCCCAGGTTTATTGGTCTTTAGCTGTGCAAATCAGCGTGAAGGGCATTCCCAAATTCAAAGCTGGAACTGCCTCAAATAAACCTTATGAAAGGAGCTTAAGCCTGTGATTGAAAAGATAATTCATTGTTGAGACACTGAAATGTGGATTACTGAGAAGTTATTTAGATGCCTTGTGTGAGAATATCTTGTTTGTTTGTTTTTTTAATTATAGCAAAAACTAACTTGCATGGACATCTACTTTAGAAAAATCTCCTAGAGCCATAGTCTCAGGCTAAGCTAGATGCTTAAGTATAGCTTATTTCAGTAACTTGCTGAAATATTCTTTAAATCTTGAAGTACTTCAGCTGTAAGGGATTTAGGTGTCTTGAGTTCTATTCACCATCAGTTATGCATACTTCCTGTGAAGAGCTGTGGGGTAACAGCTGTGCTGTTACTGTGGGGTAACAGCTGGGCAAATCTGTATAAATCTGCCCTCCTAGGAGCAATTACTTATGTTATATATTCTAAAATACTGACCTTGTAGGTGAAAATGGATCAAGTCAAGCAGGATGTTTGGAATTATATCCATGGGTAATGTGAACTTAATTGCAAGCTACTCATGTAAAAGATCAAGGATTTGTTTAAAATTAAGGGGGAATTTTTTTGGGGGAAAAATATCCTCTTATTTCTCAGCTTATGTGGTGTCTCATTAAGTTCTTGTATAGCCTGTGAGATCTGTTTTCCCATTGCTAGGAGTGCTGGCTTTATTACCATTCCTCCAACAAAAATGCAGATTCTTAGCTCTGAAAAACCCGTCTCTGATAGGAATACACTTATTGATGCAATTGCTTATTCATCTTATATTTTAGGCAAAATATATAATGTTCTATTTATAGCAAAAGGTAAATTATGACATGTTGGGACTTCAGTTATGACCCTGTGTTAATTATGAGAAAGATAGATTAGAAAACCTTTGCTACATTTACAGATATACCAGTTAAAACCTTTGTGGATCCTTTTACATTTGAGGAATTCACCATACAGTAACAACAAACTTTTCTAGAGTGTTACTTGGGATCATTTTAGGTGGTGTTTCATTTGTGAAAATGTTTCCCCTTTTTTGACTATTGAAATTCTACAATGGAAATGGAAAGAACACTTAAAGTTTATACCAATAACTTAAATGTCTTAATGAATTTATTTCTAGATTACTGGGCAAACAGATGTGTTTTTCCAGCAGGGAGAAGCTTGTTATTTAAAGACCTTATTTCCTGGTTTTTACCTAACTAACAATAGAATTTTTTCAAAAGTGTTTAGAAGCCAAATCTTGGAAAGGAAGCTGCTTCATATACTGATTGTTCCTATATTTCTTTTAGCTCCTCAGTTAGGTCATATCAGCTGAATAATTATTTTAGTGTCTTCTAGTCCTAATTAGATGTTTTACTGTGCAGAATGAAATGTATAGGCTCTCATTCCTTGAACTAACTTCTAGTTTCAACTAAAATACTGATGAAAGGATAATTCTGATGCTTACTTGGTATCTGTTATTACAGGGGGAAGGTTCTCTTTAACGTGATTACTTGCAAGTAGTATTTCCTCATCATGGATGAGCTGTCACCTGAAGAAATTCAGCTGAGGGCCAACCAGGTCACTGATGAGGTAAATATTATAGGAAGACATCTGGGATTACAGTAATTGTCTGGCAAGATTAGAATATCTTTTAAAAATAGAGACAGACCAGGATAATGATTCTGCAAGCTTATAGCTGAACGTTTTAAATTTTCACTTTAGTTGGTGAATACTGGAGTGAAGACTACTCCTTAAAATAGGAATGAATTTTAACTACTGAATTTTAAAGTCACTTACTTAACTGAGTACTGATCACCTAGTTGTGATTACTGATATGATGGATGTGATGGAGTTTGGTTACCTACAGCATTGTTAATCATAGTGATACTTCATGGCTTTCTTATTTAACTAAAATTCATTTGAATGTCATCTTTTATAATGATTTTCCAGTGGGATAAGAAAAATAATAGCAAGGACTGTAAACCAAGAAAAACTAATATGCTGCTGCTAGGAGCATATATTAAATATGGAGTAGGTGATGAACCTTTTGTATACTATTGCCTTACTACAATGAACTGGCAGAGAAGACTTTCAGACACTGATGTGTATACAAGTTATTAATGCACTTATTTTAAAATTCTCTTTCCAGTCTTTGGAAAGCACAAGGAGGATTCTTGGCTTGGCCATTGAGGTAAGAAAAAGCTTTTGAATTCTCTGGATTTATTAAGTGGAAAAAGCAGTGTGTTAACTGTCACAAAGTGATTTTAGACAGTTTTTTGTCTTTGTCAAGACAGATGCACTTTATCATTAGAAGCTGCTGCTTTGATTCAGTAGTAGCATTAGAATGACATAACCTTCACGATTTTCACATTATATCAGATTACAGAAGAATCGATCCTTTTTACAGGTTTTAAGCAAAAGGATCTAACCTCCAAATGCTACAGATTAGCTGTAAAAAGTCTTCTGATAATCAATTATGTTTTTGGCTGCTACATATTATGCTTTTCATAACATCTTTCATCTGTCTTTTAGCTCACTTTGTGAACAGTATGGAAATGTTTTTCTAGTAGGACAATAAAGCTCAGTTGGGTAGACTGCTCTTGATTCTAAACAAGTAATTCTACATACATCTTCTTACAATCTGTTCATCAGTTTTAACTGATAATGAAACTCTTAACACCCTTTTATATGACTTGAAATGAATCTGTATTTTGAGTTTATCAAAGTGAAGTTGTATGAGGAATCTACTCTGCACAGTTCTGGCTTGCTGAAGATGCTGCTGTTATCAGTGAGGCATTTCAATCACCACAGTCTGACCAATACTTTTCACACACAAGTGTTAGGTGCACATCATGAGCCAACATAATTTCTCTTTGCATCATAGTTTGGTGATTTTATGCTGCCAGTTTACAGTAAAGCATGGGTGAAACTTGCATGCTAGATCCAAGACTCTGAGTCAGCAAAGAGCTCTGCTATAGTGTATTCCTCACTGCTGAATTCTTAGGAACAGTTTTGCAGGCTTTGTTTTGCTTTCTTTTGTTCTGGCTCCCCAGACTAAAGGCCTTGTAAGCCCTTTTGAAGGATATGGGGATGAATGAACCAAATGCTACTTCTCAACATGAAGCACAGCTAGGTTTTCTTTTCTAGCTAGTCGTTGTCACAGTTCAATCTGAGTATTACAATAAATTTTATCATCTTGTTGTAATGTAAGCAAAACCTCACAAAAATGCCATAAAAACCCCACTAATTGAGATAGTGTAACAGGTAAGGTGCTTATCAGCCTAACATAGCTTATAATTTGAGGCTTCTAGTAGCTTTACTACAGAAGTAGTAAAGTATTTCAAGTACCATGTTTTATTATAAACTTGGTTGGATTATCAATTACTATCCAGACCTTCTGATTTTGCACTGCAATCTCATTTTATATCTGCAACTAAATTTCTTTCTGCAGTCCCAGGATGTTGGCATCAAAACTATTACCATGCTGGATGAACAAGGAGGTGAGTTCTTCCCTAACACTAAAAATCAATATTAGAATGTAATCAATGTAAGGAAAGAATTATCATTAAAAGTTGTTGCTGAAACTAAAGGCTTATTATTAAAGACTGTTTAGATGAAAATGAGATTTCCTTGTTGATTATTCCTGTGTATTTGTAGTATTTAAGAGGTTTGAAAGTAGTTGAGAGGTAATGATAATTACAATGTAATACAGCTCTGCTACAGAACCTGCTTCTTTCCACCGTGTCATGAATGTAACTAGCTGCATTTATTCTAAAAGTATCAACAGAAATGCTGCTCTAAGTATAGGGAAGATATTTGCATCGTATCTCTGCAAATTTATCTTATATAATCTTATAAATCTTATATTTTTAAGAATATCTTTCTTAAAAAATAAATTTAAAAAAATCTTAGAAGGCTGGAAAGAAAAGAAGTCATTAGTCTTGGTATAAAGATAGAACTGAAACTTGTTCCTGCTATAGAGAAATGTTAATTTTCCCCACCTTCCCCCAGTCCATGTTTAGTCAAGTTATTTGTTTCTCTTCTAGAACAACTAAATCGTATAGAAGAAGGCATGGACCAGATAAATAAGGACATGAGAGAAGCTGAGAAGACACTGACAGAGCTCAACAAATGTTGTGGGCTCTGTGTCTGTCCTTGTAACAGGTCAGTTATATGGGTAGTTGGGCCTGGAGTTCTAGAATATTCCCAATACCTACCAGGAGATACTAACTAATAAAAGAGCTAATTTAAAAATGTTGAATCTGTACCAAAGTTGATTGCTTTCATTTGTAGAGCTGCATCCTTTTAGAATTGTATGAGTAACTGAAGTTTACTTGTATCTAACCATACATTGTGCCCCATTTACTGTAAATATAGCTGCTATATAAGATCCTGCACAGTTGTGTCCTAATCTCATAAAGGCTTCTATTTAGTAGAAGACTATCAATGTTCATGCAGATGAGACCAAATTGGACTGCAAATGGCTGCATGGAAGTACCTGTCTGTTAGAAATTTGATTCCAAAAATAGTTTTTTCACAACAGTACTTTTGTACTCATTTTAAAGCAAGACAACTTATGCTTTGGAGAAGGAAATTAATATTGGTTCTCTAAGCATTTGACAAATATTCATGCTTTAGGGAGGGTGAGAGTAGAAGAACAGAGCAGATGCTGCTGTTAAAGCTTTAGTCCTTTCACTAGTGACTACATAAATTCTTGCAGGCCTGCTTCACAGCACCTTTATATGGCTGCCATATCCAAGTCAGTTATCTAATCTTTAGTATGGCACTTGATCTGTACTTTTAAACAAGTAAACAGCCTGAACAATGTCAGAATTATTTTTTATGGTGTCCTAGCTTTACCTTTAAGCAGTAAAGTACCAAAAGTTTTTTGTTAATTGAATGTGATCATAGTCTTTCCAAATGAAGGAGGCATAAACTGAGTACAGTGACTGAAGTGAATAGTGGGTGCATTTGTTGGTTTTTGCTCTTTAGCATGAGCAAAATCAATTATCATTCGATAGAGAAGTAGTTGAAGTTTAGGTAAAAATTCCTTGGAGTAGCTGAATCTACTTAACCAACAGAATAATATTTTAAGGGTCATTTAGATAGATATGAATGTGACTTCTATGGCCAAAAGTCTTAGTGCTTTAGTCCCTTGAAAATGCAGATGGTCCTGACCTCTGGATAGGTGTGCTTACTGCTTTATATTAGTTGGCTCAGGCTGGTGGACTTTGAGCATTTTGACACACTCAGTCTTTGTTTTCTGTAGTTGATAGTCTTACTTCACTGAAGCTAAGCAGCTTATTGACACTGAGCAAGCTCAGAATTTGTGAACTCTTGTGGCACTCCAGGTACACAGAGAACAGAAATAGTTGTGTGCCAAAATGGACAGTAATGTACAGAGAAAAATGGGTAAGTAGAGGCCAGCAAAGAAGGAAGTGTCTTTCATATATCTACTGGTACACCAACCCTTTTGTCAATGTCAGGTTTATTTGTCAACCAGTTACCTCTACAGCTATTTGTATTTTTCATAAAAGCATAAAGCTTAAATAAGCCAAATCAGAACACTTGTTGATTAATTGGGGTTTTTTAATTTCTCCTAGGCTTAGATGATTTATAAAAGCTTTGTGAAAACACAAAATACTGGCAGTTCCGTTATACAATCTATATACTAATAACCATTTACCTTTTTGTTGACCTTTACTACTTTCTTCTCCATTCTCTCCTAACACTCATGCTTGCTTTCTAAAAATGAAGACTAGGATAAGAAGCTGTATTCACTTAAACTGATGAAAGTGGATTTTAGGACAAGGTCAGTGTTAGTAGTGCAGATGCAAATTTAACCATCTGTCTGAAGTGATATTTCTATTGCATTTGTGCTTGCATGTGCATGATGTCTGTCTGCATGCAGTTCTCCTTGTGACTGTGATGTTTTGTATTACTGATGTGAGTAGAAAATGTCCATTGCTGCAGAGGGTATTACTAGCTGTGGAAATGGTGAACAACTGCTTTAGCCATTGCTGGTTTGACACGTTGTGTAAATTGCCTTGGTTTCGCAGAAATGAAACTTGAGAGATGTGAATGTATACTAATTTGAAAAACAGCTCTTAAAAACAGATGGTGAAACATTTTCTTCTTAACTGTGCCTACTTTGAACAATTATTTTTCTCACTGTCTAATTCACAGGTGCAACTAGTCTTCAGGTCACTTGTTTTTTGTTAATGAGGTCCTCACAGTTGCCTCTAGCACCGAAGACTTTGCTTCTCCAGAAGCAACAAGTCATACAAAGCTCTATTCCAGTTATGGCTTTAGTATAAATGAAATAAAAATATAACATTCAATCTAGTTACAGTAAACTTAGAGATCTTTAGGCCTGTGTATGTACAAGAAGCTTGAATTCACTAGTTTAGGTTTCTTCAGGATTTTGTTGGGTGCAACATTTCCATTATGACCTGAGAAATTACTCTATTTTTTCCCCTCAGTGTATTCATTTTAGATTACTCCCTGTAGGATCTGACCTATGAGACATAATTTCCCATATTGAGTGCATAAACACCAGTAGAATGAGGGGTAATATTTGTTCATTACAGCTGATTTCACAACTCTTCAAACATGTAGTGCCCAGGTTACTGAAAGGCACTGTATCTCAAGAGACTGGCTGCCTGTGATTGCAAAGTCAGGTGTACTGAGAGACACTACTGATTTCCCTTCACGGGTGTCTAAAGAAGCAGAAAAATGGCAGTGTCTGGATTGTCTAGCTTAAACCTGAAAATGCCACAAGACAAGGTGAATATGATGATAATATTTTCAAAATAAGTTCTTTAGGATTGATGAGAACAGACCCAAGCTTAGATAACTTTATTTTGTTAGGTTTTCTTCCCTTCTTGCTTTTGTGGCTCTGTGATTCTTGAGATTGCTTTGTGTCAGTGTTTTTTTTCCTCCTATGAATTACATGGAAAGTGTAATGGTAAGTTGGTTTATTGATTTAATGGAGGTAGTACAATTGAATTGCAGAATGGAAGAGCTACTTAAACATGATTAGTGTAACTTCATAATCAAAGTTAACATGGGAAACATTAACTGTTTCTGTTGTCAAGTAATTTTTTTAATGTTTGATAAAAAAACAGTCGCAATTAATGGTTTTCTTGCATAGTATAGGTATTTATTTGCAGGAGTTTTTGCATTCATCCTCATTTCTTCCTGCAAGGTAACTTATCTTGACTCTAGATTAATTCCTGTTATAAGTGCAACTCTATTTTATGACAGGATAAGCTTTCCTGTGACTGTCATAAGCTTCTGTCCTCTAGTAAATTATTGCTCTAAGCAAATTGGTGTTCTTGTATTAAAGCTTAAGACCAAAGTAATCACTGTCCTAAGAGTAACTCAGTTGTGTTTGTACTATCAAGATAGAAGACTTTATTATATAGACAAAGTTTTATCTATTAAAGGTTTAATCTCTTTGGGGCACAAGACAAATATTTCTGAAAATTCTAGATTAATACTGAATTTCAGTCAGGAAGCCATATTTCTGATGTAGTGATTCAGATTTTTTATTTTTATCGAGAAGGACAAAGAACTTCGAGGCCAGCAAAACGTACAGAGCAACCTGGGGAGATGGAACAGAGAACTCAGCAGATCATGTGATATCCATGCAACCAAGAAGTATAAATCGGCAGCAGCCTCAGACATCTGGAGGACCAAGTGGTGGATATATTACAAGGTTTGCTTGTTCGTATTCCTCAGTCTCAAATGCACAAATCCTCTTACTAGCTGTCAGCTTCTTTCACATGCATTTTAGGTCAAGTTGCTAAATGGAAAATTTTTTTACTATTGTTTGGAGGAATTGTTAGTTCTTGGAGAGGAGATGGCAGACACCTACACCCTTCAGTATTGTAGTGGTCATCTTAGACTTCTATTTTTTTTTTTAACGTAGTGGTGATATTGTCAGTTTTGGGATGTGAGTGCTATAAGGCTTATTACTCAGTTATTGAGGGGACTGTTAAAAATATCCTGGCCTATTACTGTCATAAAGTATATTTGAGAGAAACATCTTAAACTGCTGGTAACTATTTTAATTTTTAGGGCTATTTTTGTAGTAGTGGCTAGCTTAGCACTGTTTTTGGTGAATGCTTGCTTGAAATACAGGGAGTTTTAAAATGGGAAAAACATACTTTGGTTTTAATTCATAGTGCAGCAAACAAGTTCTACTAGGGTCAGTCTGGGCTAGATAACAGCGAGTTCTTGATTCTTGAAATGTTGTCTTAATTGTTTGAACAGGATAACCAATGATGCCAGAGAAGATGAAATGGATGAAAATCTTGCTCAAGTTGGAAACATTCTTGGGAATTTGAAAAGCATGGCTTTGGATATGGGCAATGAGATTGATGCCCAGAATAAGCAAATAGACCGGATAAATGTAAAAGTAAGTGTCCAAGGTGTTCTCTGCTTTCAGTTCAGAGGCTGTAACTGAGAGGTTATCAGAAACATGCAGCAAATATGTGATAAGGTTATGCCATCCTCTAGGCTGCAGCGATTTGAATAAGAGATGTACCGTGATACATATAGAGTATATGGCTTAAAATTCCAATGCTTGAGTGACAGGAAACCTAAATATACAGCAGATTAATACTTACTATGAAAACTAATAAACTTAATGGGATCAAAAGTACAAACAATTACTGGAGGTATACCTGGGGTATTGTTGCTCGCAGGAAATTTTTTTTCTTGTGGTAGGGAATAGGTATTTTTAACAATAGCAAGGCTCTTCTGGAACTCCTAACAAGTCACTATAACAAATGTAAAGTAAAACACAAGTAATTCATTGCCCTAATTCTTGTGGACAAATTAATATTGGAGCTGGGGAGACTTGGGAATAATGGGGTTTTGTAAGTGCACAGGGAAATGGTCTGCACATGAAGTTAGTCATAGTAACTTCCCTTTTTTTTTTTTAAGTAATTTTATTACTTAAGTGTTAGCTTCTCCAAACAGATTAAGCATATATAATATTTTTTGGGGAGGTTTCTTTCAAAGGGCACTTTAATGAGAATGCTAAGTCTATTTTAGAAATGCTCATATTCTGAAATGAGTAGAAGTTATTTTCAAGGCATCCTGGTTGAGAGTGGAAGCAAAACCTTTAGTGTATATATATAGTGTATATTAAAGATTTCAATAAGTACAAGTGAACACTGATTACTGTGAAATTATAGTATTAAGACAAAATGGGAATTAAAACATCTCACTGAAATGTGCAGTAGCGTTAAAAGCAAGAGGAACGGAATTCCTCTAGTTTGACAAAAACGCTCGTTGCACCTGTGTCAGCATCTCAATTTTGTCTACTAATTAAGGGGTTTTAGTATTGATAAGGCAAATCAACATAATCATATGGAAGATGCCTTAACTGTTCCCTGAAACTGCGCAACTGATTACCATGTTAAGAAAGTCAGACAGTTTAAAGTACACTTGAAAATTTCTTGGAGTTTAAAATGAGGTGTGAAATTCTTATAATTCATAAAGCAGACTGAAAACTGCTTGGTCAAATAAATTGCAAGTGGGGATTACTGTTTTTAGTAATAGTGTTTCTAGTAGATTCAAGCATCTGTTTTGACCTGATGCTCTTTTGGTTTAGTGATTTGAATAAATCTTGCTGATCAAATCTTACTAATTATTAAAATATGATGTATACAAGTTAGAATTGCTTTGCAGACCAGAATAAAGATGAAAGTGCAGTTCTTGGCTTTGAGACTGGCAATTTGTCTCAGGATATTTAAATTAATCCTTTTATGCCGATAGCTTCTTAAATCTAGTGCACAGTATGGAAACCAAACCAAATGTTGTCTGTAAATCTCCAAACAACAGTATCATGTAAAGAAACAGAGTAGTTTTAAGCTTAACTTCAGAATAGAATTGATTCTTCTGTTTTTTTCAAAAATTCTGACTCACCTTGCAAATAGGTGAGTGTGACTTTTGGTAGTATTATGCAGGACTCCTAGTCTGAATAAACTCATAATGAAATTCAGATTACTGGATTTTTCGTAGAAGAAGATCAGATAACTAGATTAGTGTTTCCAAAGTGTTAGCAGATTAGTCTCCCTTTACTATAGTAGGTTTTTGTCCCTCCCCTCCCCTTGACCCAAAAGGCAGTAAGGAGGGAAAGACTTGAACTGCAAGTGTGCTCTGCCCAGCCCATTGTAAGACAAAGTGTGAAATGGCTAATACTTGGCACAGGTTGAGCTTCTTAGGAGTTCCACTCAGGGTGAGGGCAGAGGCTGGTTTTGTGCCTCCTACACTTCCTGCACATTCCCCACAGCACACTGCATAATTGGGGAATTACTTATAAACTCCTTATCATACCTTTCAGTAAAACTGTATTTTGACACTTGTTCAACCTAGATACTGTGACTGGCTTTTGATGCTTTATTAGAGTAAATTAAACAATAATAAAATCTAAAGCCTGTTCTTACAAATATCATATTTTTACAGCACTAGGACATTGGAGGGAATGTGAATTGAAACTTTGGATCTGCACTAAGAAAATAAATCTGACTTCATGCCCATAGGCCCAGTTTTGACTATTACTTCTAGTTCAGAGCAACCTTGTTGCTCTGTAGAGGTCCGTAAGATGTCTAAAGACTGGGAGAGAATTTTTATTTCCGTGTTTTGTTAACATGCTTCCTGATCAGCTGAGGCAAGCTGCTGTTTTTTGAAAGTCAGCTGAAGAGTAAAGCCTTTTTCTCTTGGTTGTTTCTGCCAAAATTGACAGCATGTGATGTCAAGGGGAAAAAAAAAATTACTTCCAGCATATAGAAGTTGCTCCCTTTCTCTCTACCGCAATGATGATACCTTGTGATTCAGAAGTTCATGTCAGTTTGAATTTTTAAATTGTTTTGCATCAAGTCTGCAAATGACCTATGAATTTTTCTCTTTCAGGCTGATACAAACAGGGAACGCATTGAGCAAGCGAACATCAGAGCCAAGAAACTAATTGAAAATTAAAGCCTGCTGTCATTGTTCAATGACAGCCTCTCCAGCTGCAAGCCACCATATTCATGGATCTGTGAAACTTCTATTCTGAAATAAGAGGGGCTGGGAAAAATGAAGCAGTACCCCTTCTGTAGGGATTAGTTTTCTTTTATTGCTTCATGTAAACATGGCCTTGACTCCAAGAAAGCAGCCAACTTCCTTCTACTCATCTGCCTTTACTTTCTTTAAACTGCTCAGGACTAAAAGTGTTAGGGCTTTGAGAATCTTCTTGCATGTCTTCTTCCCAGTTTCTCTTTTTTTTTTTTTTTTTTTTTTTTTTTTTTTTTTTTTTCTTTTTTAATTTTCCTGCACCGAAAATTCAGTCCTTTATTTAAGTTGAACAAGCAGGGTAACCTGAATTCACAGTTGTGGAAAGTTGGAGAGGGCACTTTGCACTGTTTGAAATACCTCATAAGTTGAGTGTCTTCACTAAAATAGGGACTAGGTGGACATTGTCTGATTTGTATCTCTAGCATCTAACCATAGTTCTACAATCCAAGCCACACAATTGGTTTGGAGTTGAATTTGTGTATCATAGAATTGAAGAGGCCCATTACTTACAACTTGTGGGTTGAAGGTTTTAAAGCACTTCCTCACCACAGGAACTTTAAGGTAATGGTAACCAGAGGGATGTAAGGTTTCCATTTCTTTACAGTGAATTGACATCGGTTTGGAGGCCATGACTAATCATGCTGTATTGTTCTGTTATTTGTTGTGTGTGTCTATGTATCTGATCTAAACCCCATGCACACGAGTAGAAGATAAAACTGTCTCCCCAAGGTATTTATTTGGTGGGAAATTTTACACCCCTCACCTAAAAGTTAACTTTTGTTTGAATGATTTATCTGAACTGGAAGAAACTGAGTACAAAAACATGCAGTTTGCTTGCTTCCCGTATCTTATTTTCTTTTGGCCAGTTTTCACTGGAGTTCAGCTAATGCATTTCTCCAGTGCAAAATAATAATTGAGATCTGGTGCAGAGTTTGCTCTCAGCAGTGACTTTGGGGGTGCTTCTTAAGCCTACCAAAACCAGAGAAACTTATTGTGAAACTTTTTTGTCACAAGTCTGGAGGAAGCAATAGTTATTTGTGAACTGTATGCTAGTTCTAAATAAACTAGTTGTAAATAGATTTCTGACTGGTTTATTATTGCAGACTTTGGGACTGGCAATTGGAAATACTACATATCCAAGTTGCTTGCAAATAAAATGATCTTACTCTGTTGCAGAATAGAGGAGGTGACCAGGTGAGGTAAAGCACTCTCCTGTGAAGAAAAATAGTTTGTTTTTACTGTAACATAAAAAGATTTTCTTGAAATCTTGATTGTAATGAAATTGCAAGTGACTTAGATTATTTTACCTCCACCTATATTATGCCTGTTTTAAAGTTGAAAATGATGGACTAACCTGTGATACTCAGTGTTGGATAGCAAAAATCTTCAAACCAAATTGACAGGAGGAATAATTAAAACTAATAGCATTATGGGGTGCTTTTTTGAAGGACAGTCCACAAATACCCTGTAGCCATTAATATTGAACCCCGGAGTCAGAGATGACACTAATCCACCAAAATGCAAGACAGTGTTTGTTAAGTGTTCTGTTTTCTTTTTAGTAGAAATTCAGTCAGTGTTACCAGTATATTTTCAGTTCGTTCCCAGGAGAACTTGATATTTAAAGAAAAAAGAACCAAAACCAACAACCACATGCACAAAAAACCCACAACAACCCACCAAACAAAAACCCAACCAAACAAAAAAAACCCAAACAACTGACCAAAGGATGGGGCAGCTGCATGTAAAAATAGGCCAGTGGCAGTTTGCCTTGTGCCAATAAGGTAAAGTCATTTTTAGGGGACTAGATACTTGAGTAGTGTGGGTTGGCTCCTCTCTAGCTTCCGGTAATTGTTGGAATGCTAATGAATTTCAAAAGCTCACTAGCTACCCAATCAGTAAATGAAGATTATGTGCTTAAAAATGCAAGTAGCAAAGAAGTACTTGTAAGAACATTGCATAGTAAACTTCGAACAGCCACCTGCATAGGGACTTTGTATGCCCTTTTTTCCTTCTTAAAAACTTCAGAGTAACTTAAGGAATATTTGCTGCTAGTTGTGAAAGCAAAGTATATGTTATTTAATTATGATTGTCTCCTGGAACAGATCTTATTCTGCTTACGCAGTGCAAGCTTGCTCTGTAGCATTTGGGCATTCCAAACATCGGAATGTTTTTCTCCCTTGCCATTGCAAGTCCTTGTTCTTGACTTGCCTGAGCTCTAACACTAAATGAGCATGTTGGCTGATAAAATGCTGTGACTGGTATATCAAAATTGTAATATTGCAGTGAATATCACACAAGGAAATAATTTCTGAGACTCTTGAGTATTATCAGAGTATCAATACTATTTTCTGACGCAGCAGTAGCCAAATCTGTGAGGGAGTTGGTGCCTTTATGTTAGTCAAAAACAGTTTGCTTCTTGGATGTCTTACTGTTGTCTATAGAATAGATGCTTAATTTCCATATCTATGGTATGAAATCGACACTTGTACATCCTTTTTTGTCTGAATGCTATTAAGAATGAAGGTTTACAGTTTCTGCTTTTGATTGTTAAACTATATATTGTGCACAAAAATACATACTTTTATAACTGAATGTGTTTTAAAACTCTTTTCTCTTAGAAATGTCTTTGTTTAGTTTCCTGTCCTTGAAAAACTTGGCAGAACTAGTTGCTACTATGCAACTAGGAAGTTCCTCTTCTATTTTTATTTCACAGAAATCCCGATGCTAAGAAAGGAATGGGTGTGGTTGGGAGGAGAGGAATATTGTGGTCCTTAACACACTAGTTTTGATCCCCACATAATCAACATCTTTTAAATTCAGACAATGAACTGTGTCCATCTCTTCTTGAAAGATCATGACATACATGGGAGTACACTTGAGGATGATAAAGGAACAAAATAAAATAACCTAACATTTCTAGTTAAGTATTGGTAACAGATGCCTAGCAACTAATTAGTCCAGTAGATGAAATGTTGTGATTTAGCCTACTACAAATGCAGTTTCATTTGTGAGGCAATTTAAATTGTATTTTCTCTCATACCAGAACCTCAGATTCCCAGAACACTCTTAAGGGGGAGGGAGGTATGGGGGGAAATAGAGACTTCTGTTGACTTAAAACAGTTCTGAGCTGAAAGAGAGACTAACATACCTGGGAAGAGCTTGGAACAAGTATTTTTAATATACTATCTAATATCAACCAGTAATGAGGAAAAGAAACTAGGGACAACCTGCTTATTAACTAAGAGGCAACACATGTCCTATGGGTACACTTAAAGGACAATAATTGTTAAATTCAAGCTAGTCTACTTGATGAAAGAGGGCTTTTTAGCACAGCAGTAACTGTACTGTGAACTGCAGCACGTGCTGCTCGTACAGCTACTTGCACAACCCACCTCTGTGAAGGCAATATGGTGAAACAACTCACTGTTCACACCACAGTGACCAGCAGCTGCTCATTCACCTTTGCTGCACTTGAAGCAATGCAGTGTCTAAATGCTGGTGGAAGAGATGGATGAAATGTGTGTCTTACTGCAATGGAGAATAGGAGAGCAAGAGATACAAGTCTGAAACAAAATACACAAATGGTTTATATTGTTAACTAGGGTAATGTTCTACCTCAGTAATTCCAAAATTAAAAAGCTGCAAGTGTAATTGTGCATGGAATGAAAATGGCTTTATAGCTTCACTTGTAGGGTGAAAGGGAAAGACTTGAGAAGGTGAAACAGGAAGTCCCAGTATAAAACTACTGCTAGGTTAGAGTGCTGAAATGTCTAGAATAGTGTTCTACTATATAACTTAGTCACAGATCATTGCTGTGAGTTAAAATAGGTAAGGGAATCACCTAGTTATTTTTTCCTTGCTACAGAAATAGTCTTCCTCTGTTCTGGAACAAGTTTAGTTAATTAGAACTAACTCAGTTCCAATCAGTATTTGATGTGGTGCTTTCTCCATTTTGCTCTACAGAAGTTTTGATAGCTTTGATAGCTGTCATAACTCCAAGGCAGCAAAGGAGCCTAACAATGAGCAACAGAAAGGTTTCTGAATGTACTAGTGATAAAAAAGAAATGTTGACTTAAATACTTCCCACAATAGTAAATATTTTTGTAGCAATGCTAACTCCATAATTTTCAATTGTTCTGTTCTACCATCTCTTCTTACACATTGTTGAATAGAAAGAAAGAATCCTGATAAACATATGTTAAATGAGAGAAGCAGCATCTCTGAGCACAGATAATTTCAGTTAAAAAAATTAGAACAAGTGTGGAGGCTTTATTCAGTATTCAATTTGCATGTCCTAATCTGTGGAATCTGTTAGTATGAAGCTGAATAGATTCCTGACTACACAGGGCCTTGCATCATGGTAAGACACAAGTGTTTTTAAAGCGCTTCCCTGGTTACATCTTGCAAAACAAAGTAGTCTCATAAACATTGTCAGCTGTCAGCTACTTCTGTCAAGAAGCTAGTGGGTTTTTAATGAAATAATAGCTGCACATAAGTACAGCTGGTTCCCTGTTAAATGATGAATCACATCCATCCTTTGAACAAGGAGCTGATGTCCCCTAAAATACTCTTTTTCTAGGTATTACTGTGTAAGAATTGAAATAAGATGGCAGCTGGGTCAGGGAAATAAATGCCTCTCTGAGCAGCTCACAAAAGAACCACTTATTGCTAATCATAATTATGGTGTAATGTTGAAGTGTAGCAGTTACAACAACTGACAGACTCAAGTAGCTAAGTGAGGGCTTTCAGTGACAGCTCAGAACTACTTAATAAAATGACAACAGTTACACCAAATAAACTTGAACTGATTTTTTGAAAATAATTTACTAAAATATACAAGTACATTTTCCTTTTCAGTATAAGTTACATAATTGCATACATTTTTAGCTCTTTCTAGGTGCTTTTGGTAATAAGGCAGCAGCAGTGGGCTGACTACTAAAACCTTCAGCATTGCTCTGTACACAAGGAGTCAGTGCAAGGATATTATATTTTCTAGCAATATACATTTTTACTGAATACACAGAAGATGAACCTAATTTTTATTTGATACAGCTCAAGCAAAAGTGGACTGTAGTGCAATTCTTGCTTATGGGAAAAGAAAGCCTGTAGAGTAAAATATAAATTAAGGATGCTCAAACCACAATTTGTTTACTGGAAGCTGTTAATAAAACATTTAACTTAACCACAACTCTTTGTGCTTCCTGAAAAAAAAAACAAACCCAAACTTACACAGGTTATAAACTAAAACCTCATTTGTAAAAGTTCTTCTCTGCAGAACAGTGCTTACTGCAAGACGTACAGTGCTTTGGTGGTAGAACTTCCATGTGCTATCATGGAAAAACATTTCCAGAAGAAATAATCCTCTTACAAATCAACAGCCAGCTTCCCGACAAAAGCAAACTGGCAACTTTGAAATGCTTGTTCCCTTTCTCTGTGAAAGAACAAGCCCTGACAAAGGAGAACATGTACTGTGTTAAAAGCTATTGTGGCACAAAAATCAAAACTGGCCCCTGGGCAGGTTCATCAGTTCAATACCTATATTCTCTAATTCAAGTTTATTCAAGTGATCTTAACAAGATGTTTCAGACTACTAGAAGAGGAGTACTCTGATCATTTCCTTCATCAGTCTTGGTTCAAGTCAGTGAAGCAGATGCTTCTAGTCTAAGTCTTCTTACTGGTAGTATACAGGGTCAGAATAGTGATCATGCAAACTTCTTCTTTGTAGCTGTAAATCGCTCCATGTACTACAAAGAAAACAAAGAAATATAAGATTTTTTCAGAAATTAATAGAGGATTCATTACTAATAAAAGCAGCTGAGTTTCTGCTCTCAGACTCAAAAACATTCTGCAGCTAAAGCGTGTATTTAAATCCCAGGCATAACTATTAGAGCTTTAACATCAAACAAACCAAGACACCCCCAAAACACTTCTGGCATTGGCTGCAATTCAGATTAATGGTCAAATCTCCAGTGTTAAGGATGAATTAATATTAAACACTTAACGAATGCTGTATAATTGGAAGCATCCCTTATTTTTTGTCACATCAGAATGAAGACACACCTGTCATTATTAGCTATGCTTCAAAGGATGCTGATGAAAGAACACTGACCCCGAATCTTATGAGAAAGTTATCTTTGAAGAACTGCAATTATTTTCAGAGGTTAGTTATGAATCCAGTAGCGATGACACCACCAACAGACTATTCTGTGCTTTTATTTACCAGCATAAATGCTTAGTATTATAATTAAGGACTTCACTGGGAATTTCTTTCTTTAAAAAAAAAAAAAAAAGACAGAAAACCCCAAAATAAAACACAAACCTTGTCATAACCATCCAGTTCTCTGAGTTTCTTGATTTCAAAGAGGTTGCCTTCTACTGCAAGCAGTGAGATCTGGGAATCACTGAGGATACTCTGAGGCAGCATGCTGAGCTCTAGACAGTTTTCTTCTAAACGCAAGACTTTGAGGCGTGGACAGTGGGAGATCTGCACTGAGATCTGAGAAATCTTGTGGAAATAAAAAGAGAAATGGGATTAAAATGGTAGTGATCAATGATTACTAAGTGATCTGTTTCCAACTTATACAGAACAACTACCATATTGTAAATATAAACTACATTAATAGTAAGTACTTAAAAACAATGCATAAGTAACAAATTATCAAAAATCAAAATAATGTTCTTTTATTCCATGATGACAAGCAACCTACACATCTGTTTATCATATTCCTACTCAGGAACTGTTCAAATAATTTTCTGCATGACTAAATTCAGGATTTTTTTAGTTAATCAAATCAGGCAGTTGGATGCATACAAATTCTAGTTATGATTCCTCATTTGTGTTGTGTCTTTTAGCTATAAAGTTTTGATGGTCTCATCTTATGTTCCATGGCTGTATTAAGTCCAAGACAAACATGTCCTAAATCTACATTCCCACAACATCTCAGTTACCAGACCTGATTCTGATTCAAATTGAGTTCAATAGCCTGCAGTTCTCCCACCGTGTCGGGGACATTTTGGATCTGGTTTTTTGAAAGATCTACCACATCCAAATGGCGAAGACCAGAGAGTTGTGTAGGCACAGTCCGAAGCTGGTTTCCAGAAAGGCTCAGGGTTTTGAGAGCCGAAAGTTGTCCAAATGCAGCCGGTAGCTGCCTCAAGTGATTGCCATTCAAGTGTAGTGTTTCCAGTTTTTTCAGTTTACACAGCTCCTCAGGTAAAGCAGCTAGAGAAAAATGACAGAAAAATGTATGACCTAAAGAGCAGTAAACATTTAATTCAAATAAGCTTCTGCAGGGAGAACAGTGCTATGTTGAGTAATTTCTCACTGAATTTCTCCCCAATTTCCAGTGAAGGCACAGATCTCTGCAGAGAAACTTAAGCCCACAGACAACATGTGCTTTTTAATCACCATCCATAAATGTATTAAAAATAATCTGCAGACAAGGCAGACCTTCAAAACACGGTCTGAAATCACTGTTCAGAAGATTTTAGCCTGTCAGATCCAGTCCTTTCTAACATTCTGACAGCATGTTCTATGACACTTGAAGTACCGCAAAATTCACAGCTTCACTTTTGCCCTTTAAAGGTATTACTCAGCTTATAGAAGTCAGTTAGGAGATAATTCATACTGTGCCATGCCAGCCTACAAACATCACCAGGTAAGGTCTGCTGGCATCAGCCCATCCCTCTTTCCACCTACACGTGTGTATAACCTCTAACACTCCTGAGCTGCACTGTAGAGTCAATGAGGTTTGTAAATTATCTTTGTTTTCTCAAAAAGGCAGATAATACATACTTAAAGCATAAACCCCCTACTTTCTTCATTGTGATTTTTCCACAATGACGGATGTTTGTTTAACAGAAACAGTAACAATAACTGAATGGCCAACAACATTGTCTACATGTCATCTTCCTTACCTGTTCTCTAGGCAAGTACTAAACCATCTGGCCCTGCTAAACCCTCATGTCAGCCTAAGTCACAGCACAAAACCTCTAAGGGTTTAAGTACTCACGTGTCATTGTAAAATCGATAATACACTAAGTGGCAACTAGTTTTGTAGAATTTATGACTTAGAGGTTTTTCTCCTGTACATGAATTCCCAAGATTTCAGTTTAGGTGACTAAACACCCCATTTACATCTTGTGACAGTTAAACAATTAAATTTAGTTTTTGATCGAGAAAACAAGTTATTATTTAAATAACAATTAATTTCATTAATATTTTTAAAATATTAATTAGCAGGCATACTCAGTTTGTTGTTGTTTAGAGCAAGGCTCTTCAAAAAGGAAAATTTTCCAATGAGAGGTGGCAAGAGCTCTATTTTGTTGTTTGACAAGTCTATTGTCCTTAAGTTGCTTGTTAGCTTCTGCAGATCTTCAGGAAACTATTGGGGGGGAAAAAGATACAGCATTTAAAGAGTTGATACAAATTTGAATGTTCAAGTTCTACAGTTAAAATTTTAATTGTCTCACTGCTATATACTGTCATAAGTATCACAATGTCCAATCACCACAGTGTGATTAGCAAATTTGTTTAACTCATACTTTTAAAAATATTTTTTCATCTGGGGAGGGGAAAGGGGGTATAAAGAGAACACTAACATCTAGAAGGAGTAGTTTTTCATCCAAATAAGTAAAATGAAAACCATTACATTTTCATTCTCTCATGTGCTTCTCTTAAACATTCCTATCATTTAAAATACTCTACAGCCAGTTAATAACTCTATATTTTAGCAGAGTACGATGTGAAAATTTGCCTCCTGCTTTACTTTTTAAATAATTATGTATACCTTTTTCCTTATACTTATTTACATCCTGTACCACTTTGGTACAGAGTCTTAGCACTCAGGTGAAATGACAATCACCATCAAGGAGTCCTGGCGAATAAGCCAATGGTTTTGATCTTTCCTTGGCTTGACAGAGAAAAAGGGAAGAGAGGAGGTAGAACAGTGGAAGATGGTATGTTAGAAAAAGCTTGGAAAATTACTGCAATATAGAGTTATTTTTGGCTGTCCTGTGAATTGTTTCTTGACTTATGGTTCCAGGACATTCTGTGGTTCTGAGCCTAAATTAAGGTAATTTCCAATATAATAAACTTTTAGGATGCTTGCTGCCAGCCCAGTGATACAGCCTAAGTACCCAAATGTGACAAATGGTGGATATCTAAGTTACAATATGGTTATCAAATTTATATTGTCCCCCTCAAGTTTACAGCCATTTTCCAAAAGCACATCATAACTAGTATTTCTTAAACATATAAGAACTATAAAGCATAGGCTCATAAGCATAGAAGTACCCTGACAGAAAAATCCTCGATCAGAAGGCAAGCAAAAATGAAAAAAAATCCCCCCCCAAAAAAAGCTTGAAATATTTTCCATGAGTGCTTGTAAGAAATACATGCATGCAAGTGCATTATGAGAACAAGTGGGAATTTCTCTCCTCAAGTGTCAGTCACACACGCAAACAGCCGTGTTTCCCCTCCCAGTACATTACCTCAGTGAGTCCCTTTCCTGTTAGTTGAAACACACCAGTTTTCTGTGCTGTCTCCAGGTGGGCTTTTAGTGCACTATTTCCCATCCTAACAGTTCTCTGTCAAGCACACAGAGTCCAAGTGATGGTGCCAGCCAGCTTTACTCTGTGCTAGAGAACTGCAATCCAAAGCCTCTGTGATAAAGTAAATATAAAAAGTCATTTTATGTGCACTGTCCCCAACACTATAAGCATTCTGACACACTGAACCATTTCACTGCTTTGTTGTGATCTGCCTCATAAATAAAACTTAGAAGTCTAAAAGTTGACCTAGGTTTGCCTAGATTAAGGTGTCTTCCTTACAGCAGTTTGTTTATATTGCTGTATACATACTGATACTATGCAACAAGCACAGTTAGAACTAAGTGGGAAAACTGCACATTTTCTATATTTTGCCTCTTTCGAGGCCCCGCAGCACAAGGAGATTCTCCACGGAGACAGGCTGTGATTTCTGCGGCATCTACCAGCGCTGGCCTGCCCACACTCCTACGGTTTAATTCGCTTTTTCTGAGACCTTTACCCTGTTTAGAGAACTGACTCCTCTGCCGCGCCTATTGGGAGACCCACGACCCCCACCTTGGAACCCCCGCGGGGTTTAATCCCAGGGCGCACGGGTCCGGGTTCAATCCCAGGCCCGGGATTAGTGCCGCCTTCGCAGCCGGGCGCTGGGGAATGAAGCCTGGGGCACAGCACGTAAGCAGCCGCGGCAGGAGATACGCTCCGCGCCGCCGCGGTTGCCCCGGCAAGCGGCGAGGNCTCAGCGCCCGCCCGGAAGCGGACGCGTGTCAGCGCCGTTCCTGCCACGCCCGCCATGGCGGCCCCCCGGCGCTCCCGGGGCCTGCGGGACGCCAAGGCCCCGCCCGTGGCGGCCAAGCCCAGCCCCAGCCCCGGGCCCCGCGGGGCAGGCGAGCCCGAGCTCGACTCCGATTCCGAGCTCGATGGCGATCCCGAGCTGGAGGGGGAGTGCAGCTCGTGGCTCGGCGTGGAGAGCGATGAGGAGCAGGGCGGCGGCGCGCCCTGGCCCGAGCAGCCCGGGGAGCGCTCGGCGGCG
>VYXF01009643.1:241074-376007 GCA_013397295.1 Polioptila caerulea
GAGCGCTGCGTGGCGGCGGGCGCCGTGAGCCGGGTACCGCCGGGGCCCGCGGGGACAGCGGGGACAGCGCCGCGCAGCAGCGGCACTCAGCCGTGCTCGTGAGCGGTGCGGTGTGGCGGAGCGCGGGAGAGGAACAGCTCTAAACTGTGAACAGCCCTTAGGGAGCCTTTGCTCGGCACGTTCTGGCTGCTGATTGCGTTTTCTCTGTTGTCTTACTTTCAAAGGAGACCTTGGATTTAACTTGCAGAAGAATGCCATGCTTTGCGAAATTCTCAGAGATGGAAAAAATGGTAAACATGGAAGCTGAAATCAATGAGGTACAGCCTTTACCATTGTCAGTGTATGCTCAGCACTTTGATACCTGGAGGTAGTACAGGGCCTTGATGAAATATCAGTCTGCCACATGTCAAATTGTTTCATGAGGGGTTTGTTAACATTTCAGTTGTTAAATGGATGGCAATTTTTCACCCAGTGGACTGAGTTGTCATAAAGAAAACAAAACTCTGAAACAAAAGTTTAAAATATAGGTAGAAGAATTCAGCATGCTGCATATTTGACTAAAGTGTCACCTGAAGTTTTTCAAAGAAACTGAACAATAAAGAAGAATTTGTAGTTGGCTTCAGTACACAAAAATGTGTCTCTTTATAGGCAGTTTTGTTGGTTAGCAGGTGGTAACCTCAGACATTTTGTCCTGCCTTAATCGGCTGTTGCATTGTATTTTATAATGTTGGTTTAGACACCGCCGAGATTATGAAACTGCTTTGTAAGACATGTAAGTAGGAGGGTAGACTATTTAGTGATTAAGGAATTGGCAGGAGAAGAGCACTGGACCCAGCAGAAGGATGAGATGCCATTCAGAGGGACTGGGCAAGCATGAGAAGTAGGCTCGCAAGAACCTCGTGAGACTCAACAAGACCAAATCTGGGGTCCTGCACCTGGGTCAGGGCAATCCCAGCCATGAGTACAGACTGGGAGATGAACTCATTGGGAACAGCACTGTGGAGAAGGACTTGGGGTTTCCTGTGGATGAAGAGTTGGACAAGACCTGGCAATGTGCAATTGCAGCCCAGAAAACCAACCACATCCTGGGGCTGTATCAAAAACAGTGTGGCCAACAGGGCCAGGGAGGGGATTCTCCTCTTCTGCCCTTGTGAGATCCCACCTGGACTGCTGTGTCCAAGTGTGGGATCCTCAGGACAGGAAAGAAGTGAATCTGTTGGAGCAGTTCCAGAGGAGGACCATGAAGATGATCCAAGGCTGGAACACCTCTCCTACAAAAACAGACTGAGAGGGCAGGGATTGTACAGCAGCTATCCAGTACTTAAAGGGGGCTTGAGAAAAGAGGGAGAGTGACTTTTTCCACAAGCAGATAATGGTAGGACAAGGGGGAATGGTTTTAAGCTAAAAGGAAAAGAGATTAGATTAGATTAGATATTAGGAAAAAATTATTTACTGTGAAGGTGGTGAGACACTGGAACAGATTAACTAGAAAAGTTGTGGATGCCCCATGCCTGAAAGTGTTCAGGGCTAGGTTAGAGGGGCTCTGAGCAACCTGGTCTAGTGGGTGATATCCCTGCCCATTGGCAGGGGCTTGGAACTAGATGATTTTGCAGGGCCCTTTCAACCCAAGACATTCTATCATAAGTTCTATGTTTAGGAATAAATTGCAGGATCTGTCTTTTCCATCACAAATCTCCGAATTATATAAGCTGGTCTTTTTAAGCCATCTTTTTCTTACTGACCAAAAAAGTCTAGTAGTCTACTAGTCTACCTAGTAGTAGAAACTCCAGAGAGCAGGGTGACATGTTCTTGTGCTAATGTTTACTCTCTTTCACACACATGCTCTCCCTATGCTGCCACTTTCTCCCTTTCTACTTCCTCCTCCACCCCGAGAGAGTCAACAGTGCCTGGATAAGTACGTTAAAAATGCATTTTCGTTTGATGTTATTATTGTTGTAGATAAAACTGAAAACTGAAATGATGCAGTTGGAGAATGAGACAGCAGACATTACTCACCATTTTTACCTAGGTAAGTGCAGTTGTACCGTAGAAAAACCAAGAGTCTTAAATTAGCAGCAGATTAATGTTTCATCTGAGTACATGACACTTCTAGATGTTATTGCAGCAGTCATCCTGAATAACTTGTTAGAGGTGGTAGGTGTTTTATTAACACCTAAAGCAGGTTTCCATACTATTGGAACTTGCACTCCCTACTGTCTCATAGAAGCTCCATGTGTAACTCATTCTCCAAAACTGTGGGAGGTGTGGTCAGCTCCCCAGGGTCAGTGGGTCATCAGTTCTGAGATCATCAGTAACTGTTGGCCTGCATGTGCTACTCTGCTTCTTTTCCAGAAACTCAGTGTATTTCTGTTGCAGCTCTATCCCCCTAAACTTAAAACATTTTTAATTTTGCACCTGAGGAGCACGTGCATTGATTTCTTTATTATTGCACACTTTGTTCACTATGATTTTATGTGTGCTTAAAAACATTCTAGCTTGCAACTCTTGTGCTAGACTAGTGAAATCTGTCATGATACTTCAGTGCTATGGTATAGCTGACTTCATCTCAAAGAGAATTTACTTAAAACTAGAGATGATCTGAAACAATTACATCTATCTCTAAAAAAAGGTATTGTGACTTTGAGTGTGTGCTGATACTAATTCATGTATGCTCCAACAAAAGCTATTCTGATTCATGTCTCTTGAATCTCAGCTGCCCACTGCCATAGTTCAGTATTTTCCTTGTAAAGTTCAGGAGAAATTTTGCTCTTGTTTTAACAGGAAAATAGGTTCAACTTTGCAATTTTGTTTCATAGGAAAAAAGTGTGAGATTTTGCAAGATATGAACAGGCACCTGGAAGCCATACTGAAAGAGAAGAGGGATCTCAGAAAGAGGTTGATCAAACACAGATGTCAAGAAAGCCTGCCTATTGAGGCTACTTTTCACAAGTAAGTACACAGATAATAATTTTTCTTGTTTGCATGAGTCTCAATTAATTTGAACTAACAGACAGTAAAAATCATATGTTTTCAGTAATTTTTCTACTGATAAAAATAAATATAAAAAGTGGTAGCAGAACCTCAGCTAAAAGCTGATAGTTCACTCATTGATAAATTCATAGAAAGGTAGTGATACATATTTTATGAATATTTACTTAGGTTGTTGGTCTTGTCTTTAGGAGTCTACAGAACAAGTTGTGCTGTATTTTTTTAAACAAATGTGCTGCATGCTGGATTTGTTATGCTTCTCCCAAGCAGGAGTTGTTACTTTAGCTCTGGGTGTCTTCATTCCACTCTTGCTTGCTCAGAACTAAGTGTGAATGATTCCCAGGCATGTAAAGTGCATGTTTTAAAAGTATAGTCCTTCTTAAAGTCTAAAAATCTAGTCCAGGAACTGAAGGAGTGGCTATTCACTTCTGTAATTCCTGCCCTGCTTGTTGCTAAGAGTCATACAAGACGTGTAATTGTGGAAAAATTAATTACATGGTTAGGAACTTGCATAATGCTGGGAAAGGGGACTAAGAAAACTTGTTGTTTAGTGCAACTTTTGAGCTCATTTTTTGTTATAGGTGTATAGTAGAGTTGTTGACTGAGGCTGTGACTTTCATTGAGAAGCTTGAAGGCCATTTGCAGTCTGTGAGGAGCATCCCTCAGATACCGCATATGATGAACAATATGGTGAGTAGTGAAAGAACTGAACCTGCTGTCTTCTCCAGCATGAAAAATGCAATGCTGTGTGGTTGTTTAGGTTACTTCTATGTCCTAATATTAGACTGACAGGATGTATAGAGACTAAACCCAGTCCTTTTCTGTTTCAGGACACGACTTTGTCAAAAACAGAGATGCTCATGATAGAATTGGAGGAGCTGACAGAGCAAATACTGAAGTGGGAAGAACTGCAAAAGGAAGTGTATTCTAACAGTGTATGCAATACTGCTGATTTGGACTTTGGCTTATCTTTAACCTAACAAATAATTTTCCTCAAATAGGATGACTACTCAAAGAACTACATTCTTAGGGTCTTATGTGAAATTGCATCATAGGTGTCTTTTAATCCAACAGAGACTTGGTAGGTTGTTATATTTCTGTTATTAAGTAACAGTTCTCCAACTATTTACTCAAAAAAGTACAATGAACAGTAGCTCAAAGGAGGACAGGGTACTGAGAAGCCTGTTCCAAAAAGGAGTTCCTTTTCGAAATAGTGGGATATGAGTCCCTTGGAACCTGTATCTTTCAATGGAAAATCGTCTCATCATTTTTTTGCACTTGCTATTGTATCTTTTTTCATTTTTGTAAGTATCTTGATAAAACACTGTATTTTGTATGTTGCTGTAAAACTTTAATAAAAGCACTATATTTCAAAAGCTCAGTTTATTGCTTTTAATTTTGTTATAAAATCCTGTAATTAAAATTACAGAGCAAAGTCTTAGGTCCATGCTTATGCTTCTATAGGAATTTCTTAAATTAGTTTTGAATTACAGTTTAATACGACTGATGTGGATTTTTAGGAAGGCAGAAAATGAACTTCGTAATATAAGACAGGTCTACTGATTTGAAAACCATGCTTCAATGGTAGTGATAAATATATTCTTCAGATTCTCTTTTTCTGTTGCTTGCCTGATTTTCGGTGTCCTGCATAGAATAAAACATTTGTTCCATGAGTAAGATTGACAGATTATCAAAAGCAGTGATTGTCCCAGTTTGTAACCCTCAAGAAGAGATGGGTTGGTACAATGTCACTGGCAGGACATCTCTAAACCAGGATCGTTGGTTGTCTTTGGAGAGTGCCCAGTTTTGTATTCAGGATATGGAGTAGGCTGAAGTGGTGCAGATGTTTCTACTGTTGTATCATTTGTTATGTGAACATCCACCTGTTGATTTCTGTTGCTGAAATAAGAGCATTTTGCTTTTGCCAAGTAACCACTGGGTGGCTCAGTACCACAAAGATCGCCAGTTTATCTGATTATTGCGTATAAACTTAAAGCAGAATTAAGGGAGAAATCTTTGCCTCTTTGTTGAGCACACTCTGTTATGACTTACTTATATTTGGTCTATTTTATATTTGAACTTTTCTGAGAATCTCATTTTAATCTTTGTAACCATTCTGCAGAGCATGGTGACAAGACATCCAATTTAACAATTCTCTAGTATACTGTGTAAGCTGTAACTGACATTCCTCTGCTGCTGCTGCTGAGACAAGTTAAGAGGATAGAAACAATTTGAATTAGGTTTAGGCAGAATGTCACTAGGTAGAATCTAAGAATATAAACTGGCGTTCAGGTCCCATAAGTGTTAATGGGGTCTTTGTATCAACACTTACTATAGGTCATTACAGAATTTGAGTCCAACGTCCCACGTCACTGTTGTTTCAGATGTGGAAATGAAGGTCTTCCACACAACTGCAGAGAACCTGACATTTTTAATGAAAATGCTTTGCATGTTCTGTGACATGGGAGAAAACAGAACAATAGGTGCTCATAGGTTGGACTCAATGGGCTGAGTCTTTTCCAGCCTAGTTGATTCTGTGATTTTCATGAATCATCTTCTACATGTATTCTAGGCTTAGCCTCTCGCTCTCAATATCTTACAGTGATGATTTAGATCAGGCACATTAAAGCTGTTGTAATTTGATCATTTTAGAGCACAATGAAAAGATTCTGGTCAGTTTGTTCATTATAACTTTGAAATACGTGGTTTTGCCATATCCCAAAGAGTTGAGCGTGTTTTCTTCTTTTATTATATGTACTTTTGAAGAGTTTAGCTAATTGCCATTTGCCAGTGATGTGTCAATTAATTCTTTAGTGTGATTTAAAGGGATAAATCTACTGAAGTATACAGTGATTCACAACTCATAGGTATTCATATTAGCATGTCTGTGGTGGATGGAATGTTGGGTCCCAAGGATCTGTCCCATTCTTCACTTGGGAAAATTTCTGAAACGTGGTACCTTTTTCATTTAGATATAACATTTCTGGCGTTTAAGGCAAACTGTCTTATGTGTAAAGAACTATACTTAATGTACAAAAAAAGCAGTTAAAAGTAAATTTAAACAGAAATTGTTTAAAAAAAACATAGGACTCTGAAACTCTTATATATGATATTTAGATATAGCTCAGTTTATTATATTTTGAAACGCAAAACTAGAAGTCCATTTAAAAATTTGCATTGGCAAATGGAATTGTCAAAATCAAACAGGGCTTGCCTATTGAGCCTGGCACCTTCTTTATCCCAATGCTACTTCCTCTAGCATCTTCTTGTAATGTCAGTAGCTGACAGAGTATTCTAAAATGAGGTTTTTTTTTAAATTTCAGTGATTTTTGTATTACTCTAAGTGCGAAACTTTTATCAATGCAACAGCTAGATAATTATTTCAATTACATTTCTTCGGAAGTTTCAAAATTTTCTTTTAGATCCTAAGTACGACACACAAGAAGACAGAACGTTTCCAAAGGAATCGAAAACACTTGAGACCTTTCCTTTAGCATCAATAAGGAAGGGCTACTTGCCTTCCCTAAATTCCTGTTAACGCGGGGTGCTTACAGTGCTCGTCCCTAGCGAGCGCTTTGAGGGCAGCGCCCTTAAGCGCGCTGGCGGCACTGAACCCTTGGGTAAAACCCGCGCTGGTTTGCCGCGGGGCAAAAGAGAGTTTGGGGGGACTGCGAAATGACCGTCGCTTTCTCTGGGGGTGCCGCTCTCCCGGGCAGAGCTGTGTGGGGCGGAAAGGCGCGGTTTGGACGCTGGAGAGGCGGCGCACGGCCGCTCCGGCAGGCTTTCCCCGAAGCGCCTGTTCTCCGCGGGGCTGCCTGGGCCGGGCTCTCCCCGGCCCTGCCCGGCCCTGCCCTGCCCTGCCCTGCCCGGCCCTGCCCTGAGGGGCGGCTCCGCTCCTCCCGCTCCTCCCCCGCCGGGCGGGGGGCGGGATGCGGGGCCGGCGCGCGGGCGGCCGCAGCTGCTGGGCGTGAGCCGAGCCATGGCCAACGTCAAGGTCGCCGTGCGGGTCCGGCCTCTGAGCAAAAGGTGCGGCGGGGCGCGGGAGGCTCTGGGGGCAGCGGCAGCGGGGGCTGACAGGGTGCCGGTGGTGCTGTCAGCCGGGGCGGGATCGCCGCCCTGCAGCGGCTGAGCCGCGACCGAGGGAGGGACGGCAGGCGCTGGGGGCTCGGCGGTGCGGCAGCAGGAGCGGCAGCCTCTCGCCGCCTCGCTAAATAGCTTGGGAAGTTTGCTTAGAAAAGTCACGCAGTGGAGCTGTAAGGCTGACTTCCCTCTTCCCGAGCTCCCCAAAACACGACGATTGTCATACAGTGCCCAAGAGTCTTCCCTTCCCCTTCGGTTGTTGCTTTTTTTTCCAGCGGGAGGCAGAGCCGGATATTCCCATTGTCGCTCAGCTCCGCTCCCTCCCTGGCTTGCTTGGCTCCAATGGAAATCCCAAAAGCTACATGTTACAGCTTGAAGACAACTCCCACAAACAAAAAGATGCCGTAGTACAATGCTCTGGTGTTATTTGTGTATAATAGATGCTTAAAACTTTGGAGACTTTGGAAGTTCGGAGCAGAAAAGAAAGAGCGAGCAGCCCAGATGTCAGCGGCTGGTGATTTACTCCTTCTGTTAGAGAAATGCTGTAGCACTCCAAACAGGAATGGTTTGAAAAGTGGTATTTTTCAAATCATTCCTGTACTTTTCATCTCTGAGGGCCAGCCTTTGATTTGCTGCTGCCTTTCTTTTTGGCACGAGTCCCCCACGTTGTCTTCTGACTGCACGGACTTTTGTGATAAATAACTCTTTCATGCAGTAGAGAAAATGATTCTTGAAGAGTTGCCCAGCCAGAAAACTAGCCTAGTCATTTAGCTAGCAGTACTCTAGCATATTTTGGACTCTTTTGTTCTTATTTGGCCATGGATTTTTATTTTATTTTCAAAAAAAGACACCAGCAACAATCGAAGGGGAAGGGAAGACTCCTTGACCCTGTATGACAATCGTCCTGTTTTGGGGAGCTCGGGAAAGTCAGCCTTACAGCTCCACTGCGTGACACCAGAGGGTTTTGAATAAAATTAAAAATCCCACCATAAACAAGCCTGTGAGTATTAATAGAAAAGGGAAATGTACAAACTGATTTACAGGTTTTCAACACATTTTGCCTTTAAGTCAAAGCTAACTGATTTTAAAAATACTGTCCATAGTTTTGTTTTAAATCGTGCTTGGGTTATATAGCTCTGATCTGTTGTACAGTTGTGAATGGAACATATTTTAATTTATACTGGCCTATTTTAAGAAGAGTTGCAGCATTGTTATGCTAAGTTTAACCTTTTATTGCTTGATGTTGCCTTAGTGGTGGATATATTATTTGATTTTTATTGTTATCTTCCTCTCACTAAATCCTGCTTGGTGAGGAATGTTGTACCACATCTGTCTTAATGTTTTTCCTGGGTGGGTTGCTTTAAATAGTGCGTAATAGTGAATATGTCATTATAGCAATAAACAGCACCTGCAATTGTCAGATAAGGTGTGATAAACAGGAAAACCTTTGATGTAGTCAGTGTGGGCCGGCTGTTTGGTGAGGAGTGTAGTTTGGAGAGGAAGGTAGGATTGGCGAGGTGGGCAGCTTCCTTCACATGTGAGGAATTAATCTGAGGCTGAAACAAAAATGCTTGTATGGAGGTGAGAGTGGAAACTCAGGGGGTAATGCAGGGAGAAACTGTTAAGTAATTCCATCTCCTCAACTCATGATAGTGTAACTGATGGGATGGGAGGCAGAGACCAGTCTCATGGTATTTGACCCCAAAGGCAATAGACCTGTTGCTCCTTCTACTGTGCTGCCTCATCTGACGTCAGCAAAAGCATTTTAAAATGGATTTTTACATTTTATAAATGGGAAGAGGAAGTGGTTATATATTTTCTGTGAAGGCTCTGACTGGAGAACTTGCTCTCTAGCCTTGAACAAAATTGTTCAATGTAATGACTTAGAGGCAAGTACCAAATATATGAAGGCTTTGAGTAACCTTGATAGACATTGGAAAAAACTCTCAGTGGGCTTAAAGGTCTGATCTCTTCCAGCTTCTTACACTGTTTCCATACTGTCCTCACACAAACCTCTTGCTTTCTCTTTACACACACTCTGAAATTGCCCCAACAGGGTACCCATATTGCCACAGCTTCTATAATCTAGTAAGTGTTTTAAAAAGGGAGACTTCCTGCAGTAGAAAATTTCAGTTCAACTGGATTGAAGTACTGTAATTTGTACACTCCCAGTTCCAGCCAAAAATGCTAAACCTGGCTTTTAAGAGTACCAGAAGCTGGAAAATTGCAGGCAAAGGCTAGAACTCATGGATCAGTTGGCTGTTTCTAGAGTATCATGCATTCCTCATTGCTGCTCTTCATTTAATTTACAATGGAAGATGAACATTGGTTTTGCATCTGAAAATTTACTGAAAATTCAGATGTTAAAAAATGTTAATGCAGGAGCTGTCAAAAATTTTGTTATTTAGCATAAGGCAAGGAGTGGTCTTTTTGTTCTATGTCTGGATGGTGCCCATCACAGCGCATTCTTCGACAGAGAACTCCTATGGCCAAATAATCTATATGTATAAGAGAGACATAAAGCAAGCATGGTTACACAAAATGCAGTTTTTTCTTTGCCTTAAGTTTAAACAGCCTGCAGCCAGTGTTCTTCATGGTGCTATCAGTCATTCTGTAACAGACTAAATGAACTTTTTATCACCAAAATATAGTATTGGATGTAAATTCAGTGAAATATTTTCCCTGGAGTAACATTTAAAAGTCTTTATTACAGATTTACTACTCTACATACCAAAAAAGATTTGTTACTTTGTGGTTAAATGGATGCTTGCTCTGCGTAAATAAGTTTCCCCTTTAGAATGAAATATGGAAGCCGGAATGGATGCATTAAATTGTCTATAGCCATAGGTAATAATCAAGTATTAAATAGGAGGTGGGAACTGATGAAATCCCTTTATGGGATCTAAATGCTTGGTCTATTGGATTTCAGACTTTTGTAAGGGAAGTGTAATGTTATTTTTGGCTGCCAGTCAGAAGTTGTTGATGGAAACACTTTGAATGCTAGCATGTAACTATGTGAACTCGGAATGTTGTTCCTCTTTCTTTTTTGATTGCTCTGTGGAGGATGCCAACACTGCAGTCTGCAGTGTGGGGCTGTGATAGGAGACCTTACCCTCCAGACTTGGAAATTGTGGGACTGGCTGAGAAAGTATTCAAGTATTTTAGTACTGTGTCCAGGGCTCTCCTTGTGCCTGGGTAGCTCTCTTAATACTGGGTAGGGTATTTGTATGCAGCAAAACCCCCTGCAGTACTGGACATGTGCTTTTACTTTTTTATGTAGGCCGTCAGAAACAAATGCTAATTTTTATGTCCTGCTAGGTTCAAACACCTTGTCCCTTTGCTATGATAACCCATCCTTCCAGTACCTACTTGGGGCTGCTGATTGCTCTCATTGATAATCTCAGCCCTGTGTTATATAAGAAGAGAAAGAGAGAGGGTTATTTGTGCATGGGACCCCTGTGGGAGGGGGGTGACCCACATGGTCAGGGCAGTATCGTGCTGGGACCAGGATGGAGCAGAGCTGCCTCATGCCTTTCCCTCCCTGATCCACTGCATCCTGTGCCCTCCATCCAGCTGGTCTCAGCTCATTTGTGTGTACCCAGGATTCAGTCCTTTATCACAGTGTAGTTTGAGAGCTGCTGCATAGGTCAGAGAGAGGAAACAAGAATTTTTAAAAAGCTGTGCTCTATACCACAAGGAATAGTCTCATGCATTTCTATAGGATTCTTTTCTTAATGTGCACCAGTGACCAGAAGTCATTACATTCCTTCATGAATTGTGGATTGAGACCTGGATAAAATCATTCGCAAATTTGTTTGGTTCACTTGTAAAGTAATATTGTTGTTAGTTAGAAACTTGACATTGGGGCATCCAAGTTGCCTTGTGAGGTTTTTGAAATTTTAAGTACTTTGTTTCAGGGATAGCACCCTGATGCTTGGGAGTAACTTGAGCAGGACCAAGCAAAATTCCTGATATATTCTGCTGTTGAAAATACCTCCACTTTTCAGCTGCTTCTCTGGCCTGGAAAAGGAGAGAGCTCTTATTTGAGAGAGTCTTTCCTGGTGTCTTTACTAACTCACAAATGAACTTTCCCCTCCTCTACAACCCTTACAGGCAAGTCACCTGAAAGAGCTGCTAAACAGATTAATTGATCCAAAAGCTGCCCTTTGCCCTTTTTCTGCTTTGCATGGTTCCTGAGCTGTAACCTGAAGCCCCCTGGCCAGCTATGTGTTCCCCAGTCCCCTCAGGAGTGCTTGACCTTGTTCTCCACACTCTGGCAAACAGAAGCGTCAAAGAAATGTCTGGGTAGTGCCAGGTGGCAAAGCTGAACCACTCTTCCAGCTGAGCAGGTGTTTGCTATCACAGTCTGAGCTGCAACAGTTGTTTTCCTCATTACTGCTGCTCTGCATGACATATTCCCCTCCCTGCAATGCAGCAGTTAATGAGGCTTGAGGATAGGATGGGAAGGAGGAGTTAATTTTGAGGTCATAAGAACCCAGGTGAGCAAGCCCATGCCTGGGAGGGAATTTTAGGGAAGGTTTCTCACTCAGAGTTTCCAGAAAATGCCTTGGTGTGGGAGGCTGAACAGTATGTGGCCTGAGAGATATGCTGAGCATGGCTTCACTAGATGGCTGAGAGAGGAGCTCAGTTGATGGGTGCGTCATGATGTGAGTATTTTAAATCTATTTCTATTTAAAAGGAAAGCTATGTGGAAAAATAAAATTACTTTCAGATCATTTTAGAAATGCTGTAAAGTAAATCACTGTTGATTGTAACTTTGTTAACTAGTCTCTGCTGTGCTCTATCTCCTTTGTTCTTTATAATCACATTATAGAAAACAAAAGAAGGATTACATTGCAAGGAAGACTTATTGCTGTTTTATAGACAGTGCTATTCTACATGCTCATGTGTAACCACAAGAAATTAGATACAGCAATGTGGTGTACTGCTGACAAGAGTGAAAACTTGTAGTAAATTCCGTAGAAAACATTCCTTGAATCTTATGCATAACAGATGCTAAAAGCTTTACCAAAATAAAATGAAAGTAACAGCAGATTGGAGCTTGTTGTTCTCCTTCTTGTAAATTTTCATATATATATTCCTTGTGATTTTGGTGCTGTTGCCCTCTCACACATAGAGAAATGGCAGACTTTTATCTGCTTTTATCTGCTGTGGTAGTTGAGTGAGTGTTGTTCCTCTGTGTCCCTCTATAAAACGTGGAGTTTGGGATTGGTACCTGATAGTGAGAAAGAGCTGTCTCAGGCCTCCAAGAGTCTTTTGCTGTCTGAAAATCTGTATGAACTGCATTGTTTATGCACTGCTCATGATTTTAAGCTTCTTTTCCAAAGCAGAGCTAGTATTTTTAAAAGAAAAGATGGTTTTGTAAAAAAAGTCCCTCTCCAAATAAATGTATCTTAATATTTGTGTATCCTGCCAAGGTTATATTGACATCTTTTCCTCCCTCTGTTAAATTAGTACTTTTCTTTTACTTAGCCTATTATTTAAATTTCATATAAACTATCATTGAAGTGGCTGCTCTTTTCTCTTGACATCTGTACTTGGCATTAGCAGGTGGTTTCCATAAGATACACCTGTGACTTTATAAGGGTACTGCATCAGCAGCTTTTCCCAGATGTATTTTTCTTGAAGTTGCATGAACCCAGTTTTCTAAGTTTGGTAAAGGGCAGACTTTCTAGCTTCTTAAAAGAGCAGAACTCTGCTCTGAACCCTGAGATGAGCTCAGTTGGTCTGGGCATGGTGCTGTTAACACCGGGGCTGTAGGTTTGATCCCTGTATGGGCCATTCGCATAAGAGTTGGTCTCAAGGAATGAAAACTGACTTCTGTATCCACATTCTGGTCTGCATGGACAACATGGCATTTTTACAGAATTCCTTTGATGCAAAAGTCTGACTTATACTATGTCATTGCTCAGTAAACAGCTGTGAAATGAAGGGTGGATGAAACTGCACTGACTGGGCTGTAGCTTTGTTTTAAATCCTCCTTGTTTCATGCTTCTTTAAATGCTGGTGGTATGACATAGGAAAAAGTCTTTTTCCTCTCCTCTTCCCTCCTCCCCTCCATGTCTCTGCATTAAAAGAAAACATCATTATTCCACGATTCAAAACACTGCTGTATCAGGAATATTTCTGTCTTGGATTTACCAAGGAAAACGCCTTGTGTTTATATCTGCACCAAATGTTCATATTTTCATTGCTATATAGTATTTTCAAATGAGAATGGGGAAAACCACACAAGAATAATAGTAATCACTAAGACTGGGGATTTTTGACTTTCAGATTTGTTAGGCATTATGAGAGCCAATGAAAGCTCTGTGCAGCTGGGAGTAGCCTCAAAAAATTACTCGAGCAGCATGTCTCATATAGCAGCATGCTGTCTTGGTGAACTCTGTGTACTTGGCTTCAGTAAAGAGTTTAGAATTATTTATAAACATCTGTTCTGAATTTGGTAGGAGGATTGCTGACCGGGTGTGCACTCCCATTTGCAAGACACAGTGAAACAGTTTTGACTTAAAGAGAAATATCCAGAATGTTATTGGGTAATGAGGATAATGATTAGCACTGAAAATGAATCTTAGATAAATTTACTTGATTGTTAATAATTTATTTTTACATACTAAAAACAATCCTGTATTGGCCAAAGTGAGGATATTCGTACTGTTAACACCTCACCTTGATAGGCCACAGCAGCAGGTATAAGGATACATATTATGCTGGTGTTGTGGAGGGATGCTGTGTTTGGGAAAGTTGTATTTGGAGGTACCTTGACTCGTCAGTAGAGTGCAGAAGCTCTAATGACTGAAAGCTTTGACATTCTCTGCAATTTTTGATGGGGCAGCATGGACTTAGTGCTCTTCTCCTTGCCCCCTCAGTCTCCCTGCATGTATATCCTCAACCCTTTTTCTTGGGATGGTGTTCTCTGTCGACTAGCAAAGATGAGAATAAGCCCTGTATAGTTTGTTGCTTTGTTTCCATGACCAAGGTTGGTCAGTCACTGAAGAAGTGCAAAGATGGCAGCTTCTCAAAGATGCTTCTGCCAAGGCTGTCAATAAGAATCAGGGACACTGTGCAACAAACTGTTAATGGAAAGAAAATATAAATCTGACTGACTGAGGTTTCCCCCATAAAATCCTTAGACTTCATGACCAAGGAAATACTTGGGCTAGATTTTCTTCAGGTTTATACATAACCTGCTGGCATGGTGATTGCATAGGTGTGCCATTAGATGGCACAAAGTGTCCCCAGGTACAAGTGGTCAACATCTGCCTTGCTTATAGGCTGTCATAGGAATGGGCCACATCCTGGGAAGTGACAGTCCAAGAGACAGCAGGAGTAACTGCTGGCATACATCCTGCCACAGAAGGCTACTTTTTTTTCTGGAAGAGCCTTTGCTAGAGGGGAGGGATTGATACTCTTGACACACTAATTTTGAGGCGTTATGTTTCAGTATGGGTTGACATTGTGTTTGGAGTTAGCTTGAGTGGTGGGAACTGGCAGGAAAGTATTAAGTACTTGCAATGGTTACATTTCAGGGTTATTTTTCAAGATTATTTAAAAAATAATTTAAGGATACAACTTGAGTTATGTATATTGGCTTTGGTATGTTTGATTACTTTGGTGAGTACTTTGCTGACCTGTATTTGTAGAAGCTGTCTTGTTGCATGATGTGTCTATTGCTAATGACTACAGTGTTTTTGCTTTATCACATGTACACGTTCCTAAAACAAAGAGGCAACTTTTTAGAATTCAGCTTCCTTTGTTCTCCAAGTGCCTGACTGTTATTTGAGAGGGTGGAGGAGAAGTGGGGTAAATTTTAGAATGTCTAAAACAGACTACTTCTCCCTTTCTTTCCACCCACTGCTTCCTCCAGCTCTGCATATCTCCTTGCACTTCTGTGCTCTGTGTCTGAGCTCATCTCACTGAGATTCAGCAAGCTGTGGAAGTGTTCCTCTTTGGGGTCTTGATCCTCCCATGGTTCTTACCCACTGGCTCATCCTTGCATTTGTCCCTGGGGGGTTGCATTAGCTTTACATCTTGGCTGCAAAAATGATTTTTCATAGCAACAGCAAATGGTATGAGATTCCATTTGGGCTGCCTGTATTTTCTGGACTGTTGTAGCAGCTTTGTTTCTGCCAGGTCTCCCTGTAGCTCCCCACTACAGCCCTGCCACTCTATTCTGTACTTGTGTCACTGTTCTGTTGCTGGGTCTGCATTTCTCTAAAGCTTTCTGTGACTGAGAAGATGCAGGTCTTTCCTGGGACAAGCACCATTAAGTGCTGTTTCTACAGCTTTATCTTTGTAGAATTATCTTTTTTTAATGGAAAATAATTTAAGGGAGGCATTTCCCAAACACAGCATGCATTTTTCAAGAAGTGGGGGAGAAGAGAGGATGGGGAAACTAAGTGTTAGCACCACTTCTGAGCAGCAGAAGTCAAACGTGTTACTAGAGAAGTGTAGCTTGAAGTTGATTTTATTGGTGCAAAAAATTACAGTTTTCATACCTGTGGAGCAGAGCCCCCATTCCTAAGGATGATGGGTTGCTTTATCATCCAAATGCAAACTGTTGCACTTGTGTGTGTGACTGTACTGAAAAACACGGGTTTTGCTGAGAGAGTTTTTGTAGCGTTTGCAATTTGGAATTAAGGTCAAAATATCTAGAACAGCTGTGTGTCTGTTTTCCCTCCTGGGCTTTAGACAGGAAACTGTGCTTTCTTTCCCCAGGTTCTCTGTTCTGTGCCTAAATGAAGCATGGTATAAATGTGTGTTTACAGGGAGTTCAAACACATGGTCTGTAGAGCTGGCAGCCACAGGTTGCTTTGTCCGTGCTCCCTGGTCTCTGGCTGTAAGCTGCAGCAGAAGGGGAGGCTCTCCATTCCCACCACCACGTGTTCCTGCCCTTTCCCTTGCTTTGGCTCAGCGGGTTGTGTGACTGCTGGGCTCAGTGCTCTGGAAGGGCTTGAGAGTCCTGTGACACCTTGATTATTTATTTTGGTGTGGGTTTTTTTTTTTTTCCTGATCACAGCTGATCTGAGTCATTGCATGGGTGTGTGATTGCTAGAAAGTAGAAACACATGTGGGAGGTTGGAGCAGCAAAGAGAAATTGCCTCTTTCAACAACAGTCTGGAGTTTAGATAAAAGGCTGGGTGCTGTGAATATGCACTCAGAGCTAGGGGAGAGTTTAGTTTTGTCCCTGTTTTCTGGTGGCTTTCTTGTTTTGTGAGACTCAAACAGAGGTACTTGATTGCTGCATTAAGCTTTATGGCTGCACAGTGTGGAATCTTTGATACTCTCTGCTAAAATGTGGCAATTTCATTTTGTGCTGTTTGTATTTTACTGGGTTTATGTTTAATATAAGTAGATATGTAAATATGAGTATAAATTTTTTTATATCCAGATTTTTTTTTGTATCTCAAAGATTTTATGTTTGGAATTTCTTCTTTATCTTTAATCTTTAGTAATGACTGTAGCCTGTGAGAGCATCAGTCTAGAAGAACCAAGAGAGTGAAGTCACTTTTTCATAGGATTATGTGTAACATGTGTGGACTGAAGGCAGTGAGTTTTATGTAGTTATTAGAGCTTGGGTTGAGACCACTGTTTGTTGTTGAGGTTGCCTTACTTCTGCAACTAGAATACCCTGGCATTTAAAACGATTAAAAGCTTTTCCAGATTTCACCCATTTGAGCACAAATGTTCTATTCATGAATGCCTGTTTCAGAAGAGGTTGCTTAAAATTATTTTTGAGCTTCACCCAGAACAGTTCAGCTGCTGCAAGAGGTAAGGTTATGGGGAAATTGTGTTCTAAAACATATAAAAGCTACTCAGGGGGACCTTTTATATGCATTCTCAAATTGATTTTAAAATTTGAAATCTGATGTAATTCCCATCTCAATCTACCCATTTTTGTCCAAGTTCTAAATCATTAAAACTCTTTAACGTGCTCAGTGAAGACTTGTAATGGTGTAGCAGGTAAAAATTCTAAGTGATCTGCTTCCTCTACACTTGAATTCTGTAGTGCTGACCAAATCATGCTTGCATCATCCCCTTAAGTAAAAAAAAAACCTCATTGTTTAAGCATTGCTTTAATAAGTTGAGCTCAGTGTTGTCCAAGTCACAATTGAAGCCCAGGAAAGGGACCTGAGAACAAGGTCTTCTCTCTGATTTATCCTCAGTAATCTGTTTGCTGACTTCAGCATGCGTCCAGGGAGAAACACCAGTTTACTTGTGGAGTGTACAAGTAAACTTGGGTTAGACACTGGAGGAACTGACAGGGAGAGCAGGATTACGTATCTTTGGAGCAGAGATATCAGCCTATGACTGGCTACATTGCAGTAGGAGAAGACACGAGACTTGCAGAGAAGTTGAAGGCTGCCCTGGGCAAGATGGATGTGATGCCAGTGAGAACACAGAGCAGATAGCTGTAGGGAATGACACGTGTGCATAGGAGGAGAAGGGTAGGAACTCGGTGCACTATTTAGGCTGGCAAGACTGGAACATTAAGGACTGAAAATTAAGGATGCTCTTGGGATTGGGAAGCAGGCTAGGGCCAGGATCATACTTGGGCAGTGAAGGAAAGAGTACATGTAAATGGAACAAGCTCTGTCCTAAATGATTCCTCTGGTTTTCTCTGTCTTCTGCTGTTCTTTAAATACTGTGAAATTCTGTCAAAATGTCCTCTTAAATCAGATCTGCTCTACACAGTAATTGTCAGCTTTGTCCATTAGTTCACCTGGCAGAGATTTGTACGTGGCTATCAAAGTCCCCAAAGTGACTTGCATTGGAAACCTTTTGCTTGTCAAAACATCTGTAAAGTTACACATGTCCAGGTTAAATGCATCAGTTGCATATTTCTAGCTTAGGTACTCCCAGCCTGTATCCTTAGGCACTGTTCCTTGTTCGTTTTTTCTTTAGGGAGCCTCATGAGGCCTCTGTTCTGCACTCAGCTGTATGTAATGCAACATTTGGAACCCAGCTGTACATAATGTGTTTCCCTTTCTCTCGGGATCTGACTTTGGGCTTGGGTGACTGACATGTTGAACAGCTGAACACTCACAGCTTAACTAAAATCTCTGGGAGCTGCCCTTGTATTTTCTATCTGAAGAGTCACATGTGAGTGTGTACTACAGGAAATACCAACTTCAGTCTATCTCAAGGCAAGTACCTCAAAAATCAGTAATGTAAAGCAAAGTGGGAACAGCTACACTCAGAAATGTGCTTAAAACCTCTTTATGCTTGGAAAGCTCAAATGCTACTCTGATTGTCTTCATGGAAACCTTAAGTGCCCTAAGGCATTGTTTTGAATCTTGTTTTGGAACAGAAAGCACAGGGTAAAAACTGAGTAGTGGAGAGACTCAAAGACAGGGGATGATGTGCATTGGGCCACCTGGAAGTTGGAACTCTCAGTGAAAGCAGATTGTAATTGGTGTGGGACTAAATATTTCTGCACACATATAAAGGAATCTGTTAAAGGTCTAGGGCTGGGAAGGAGCAGTTGTCAGCTGGGTTTGAATTTTCACCATCTTGTTTTATCTGACCTAGTTTTTAACTGACCTCATGATACTGATCCAGCACCAAACCCCAAATGACAGTGTGTCTTCAGCTTAATTTTAGTAAAATTCGACAAAACTGCACTAAGGACAAAATTGTTTTTATTTCTAAACCAATTTCTTACAGCTTTACAAAGCTATTAGGATTCATCAAAACTTTATTGGAAAGTTGCTTCTTACAAGATTTGTCAGTATCAGACCACAAAGCAAGATACAGAGGAAATAAAAAACATCTTTGTTTTGTTCTTAGCTTCTCAGTACCAAAGTTGGAGAAATAGGACAATGACCTCTTCTTCCTCTGTTCTATCCTACTATGTATTAAAAAATCCATGATAATGATTGAGAGGGATAAGTAAGAGCATCCTTATTTTCAGGTAACAATCCTGTTGTCAACTCAGAAATAAGATGAATTTGGTTTGAGGTTTCTGTTTGTTGGGGTTTGTTTTGTTTTGGAGGTTTTCTGTTTGTTTGTTTGTTAATCTGTCTTGGGATTCTTTGGGGGATTTTGTAATTTGTTTTTTGTTGGTTTTTTCTTTGTCCACATCCTTTTTTCATCTTTTCCTAATGTGACACATTTTGGATGTGGAAGTTGTCTGTAGCAGTCAGTCCTATCTGCTTCCAATGACAGATTTAGACAATATATGTGAGTGCATGGTCCTTTGCACTTGAGGAACAATCCTGTCCATTTATATTTCAGGACAGTTTTTTGGTTTTTATTGTTTGTTTGATGCTTTTTTTCCCTTAAGTGTACTTTTTTGAGGACTACAGCAAACACTTTGGATTAAGTTGGAAAAATCAGACAGTGCAACCTAATTGTGGCTCACAAGTCTGTGACATGGATCCCTACCCCACAAAGCACAGCCAGTCTACCACTGCTCCACTCTACTTCCTTGTAAAAGTAATTTAAAGCAACAACTCTTAAATAGAAATAAAACCCTAGCAATGTATTTAGGAAAAACCATTCAAATCACCACAGTCTTGGGGTTTTTTTAGGACCTTGTTATTGAGATACCTGAATGCAGATCTGCAAATGCTATTTCATGTCACAGTCTTATCTGTGTATATCTGAAGTTTTTATTTTATAGCTCTGATTTGCAGTTTGCTAAAGTAAACATAAATTTCTGAAGTTCAGACATTTGACATGCACCTTTCTGTTTCTTTATCTTTTAAATGGATTTTTAAAATGTGTTCTGTTTCCAGAGAGAGAGCAGAAGGAGGAAGAGTGATTGTAGAAGTTGATGACAAAGTGGCAAAAGTCAGAAATATAAAGGTATGCTTTTTGTTGTCTCCTCTTTCTCATATAAGAATACTGATATCCTGATAATTTTCTCTGTTTGCTTCAATATTGGATCATTCTAATATAAATACTAAGGGAGACATTTAAACTGGCACAGCCCTAGAATTATTGGAGTGAAAACGGGGGGAAAGATTGTTGTGGTTTGGGGTTAGTTTGTGTGTTTGGGGAGGGGGGGAGTAATTGAGAATGGACATAACAGGAAGTTGTCTTATCTGCATGTTATATTTATCAAATTATGTTCTGCAATTCTATTGCATGCCATCATTCAAAGCTGTTGGTAAATTGTTTAGCATTTTTGCATATCTTACTGTTCCAAACATCTGGATTATTTATTTCTCTGCATCTCTCCACCTTCCATATTGCCCCTCAGAGTGCAATTGATTTGCATTAAATAGAGCAAATTGTGTAAAGCTACACTTCAGGCCTTGGTAAAAAACCACTCAGTATAAGAATAAACTGAGTGTAGCCATCATTTTCCTTGAGAGCTCTGGAGCCTGCATGCTTTTTTTCTGCTTAAGTTAGTGTGAATGTTGAGGTTACAAAGTTACTGATTAGATCAAAATTACATGTATATGGTGTTAATTTTGTATCATGTTTTGATTTATTATTCTTCTCCTTTGAGTATTCATAATCTAATCTGTTTTATTACCAGTCACTTTGGCAAGATTATATGGAAAGACTTACACAATTCCTTTAATTTCAATAATTGTTGACTGTTGTGCTAGAAGGGCTTCACTGTCTTTGTTAGTAGCCCATGAAGGTTAAGTTTGGACTGTGCAGTCCCGGTGACAGAAGCATTAGCTTGCAACCACTACAAAGCAAAGGGGAAATTGGGGAAGAGACCTGCATGTTCAACTATGCAGTGGGAAAATTGTTTTCTTCTTGTCACTTGGGGCCTCATTTCTGTGATGTGGTTTTCTGTGAAACAGAAGAATTTCAGATAAATATTAAAAGGCTTATAAAGCTTTCCTGCCAATACATAGAATTAATGAAGATTACCTGAATTATGTCTGTTGTATGTGTCCTGGAGAATCTTATCTGTGGTAAATGAACCCTTCAGTAAAAGTGTTCTAGCAGGTTTGTAATGGATGTCTCCCCCTCATTCTAAGCACCAAAGAAAATTGAATAAAGAGATTTAACTCTTTGCCATTCCTTTTCCACAAGACGGATCCTAGATGAACTTCCCACTAACTTGGAAATTTTTTTGGGGGGGTCAGCTTCAGAGTGACTTGATCTTTCTATCTTTTTCCTTCTATTGCCAGGTTGACAGTAGGCTTGATAGCAGCTGGGACTCGAGAGAAAAAACTGTGGCCTTCAGCTTTGACTACTGCTACTGGTCAGTTGATCCTGAAGATCCAAAGTATGCATCTCAGGAGATGGTGAGTGATTCCTTGTGTCTGTGTTCCCATCCCATTTTGTCCTTTATAACAACAGCTTCAGGAAGACATTGAGATGAAGAGTACATGAGATCACCTTTTGCTCTGCTCCCATCTTTTCATTATTTTGCCTGTAGTTCCACAGTACTCAGTCCTTTTGCCTGAAATAGGTGCAGCAGGAATGCAATACTCTTGTTTGTCAACCAATTCACACTTTCCTTAGATATGTTACATTTGGTAGTGATCGTTAATGGTGATGATCTGAGGACTCTAGCTTAGAAATGAGAATTTTTTTCAGAAGCAGATGTCAGGATCTGAGAAGGTAAGAGTGTTGAGGTGATTCTTCTGAGAAGATCAACAGTGAAGTAATCACATCTTTAATGGTAGAAAATTTTACTTATACTATATTTTTGGAGATATTTTCCTTGATAAAGCATCAGAAATCTCCTGTAAGTCGTGGAGACTCCTGTCTTCTGATCCAAGCTTTGGCTGACTGATTAAAAAAGAAGATTGAAGGATTTAGTAATAAAATATGATGGTATTGCAACTCTCTTAATAAACAAGGAGTTATTAAATCTACAAATAAATACAGTGCATAGCAAAGCTATCCAAATATTTCATTATATAAGCCTACATATTTTGGCATTAAAATCACATTTTACTGCTGTTTTGTCTTCAGAATTATAAAAATTTCATTTGTCTGTTGTCAGTACAACTGTTCCTGAAATTTTGACCGGTATAATTGTATTGTTTTTCACAGAAATTATCATTTAAGACGGAGTTAGTCCTGTAAAATTTGTATTTCTGGTTGTGATGAACGCAGAATTGTTTTTACTTTTGGGAGCCAATATTTAAAAAGCTGTCACATTTGGCAATTAGCAAAAACTGTAGGTGAAATTCTTGGCTATGCTTTATTTCCTTCCTGGTACAGTCGTGTGGAAGATGCTTTGTGAATTTGGGAAGCCTATTTAGTGTTTAAAATAGGAAATTGTCTTTCTGAAGTAAGAAAGGCTAGATGAATTCCTGTTTTAGGGATTACAAAACCCAAATCTTTAAACATTGATCTGTTTGGGTTCCCCCCAACCCCGCTTATATTTTCTTATCTGTTTTGACTTTGTGTTCCTTTTGAGTTTGTCACATAATACAAGTAGAAACTTGCTTCTTAAAACTGTTGAAAATATAGTTGGCTTTCCAACTGGAATGGTTTAGCAGATGAAATGCTGACAAATCCAGCCTGCCAAGCCAGTTTTAGCTCTAGTCCGTGAGAGAAATTATCAGAACTGCCAAATGAAAAATACAAATATTGGCTACAAATGTAAATTTTTGTTCTTGTTGTTATTAAATAAAAGTGTGACTGAAAAAGAATGCAAAATGTAATATAAACAGTGGCAGCTCCTTGCTGGGGTTGAGTAGTTATTTCAGACACTGTGGAGAACTTTGTATTATCGTGCAATATCAGAAAATCAGTTTTATCTGATAAAAAACCATGAACTCCTGGGCCATAGAAAACTGAGAAATGGGCACTGGTTTCTTTGCTTGTGCCTGATGCTGACTGAAGGGACATCCAGGGCTGGGTTACTGAGCCTTAGACAGATGTCTTACATGAAATAAGGAAAACCAAAAGATGTTCTGGGGTTTGGAATGGCTTGAAGTCATGAGGGAATTTCTGGGGCTTTTTGCCTTTGTGATTGCAGAACCAGTAAAATGTACTTCAAATGTCCTTGAGAAGAGCAATTTTACCATGCTTTTGGGCATTTTTCTGCCATCTTACACTGCATGAACGAATTTATTGTACTAATGCCATGTTTGGAATCATTGCTTCAGTGCTGAGCTGACAACAACGATGTTATCAGCAGCCAGAGGAGGTTCAGTACCACTGTCATCCTGTAAAAGCTCTTTCATGAGCTGACCTTGGATCACTTTTCCCTTGAAGATGTCCTGCCAACTGTTATCATATGTGACTGGTGTATTGGTTGAGGATGAAAAGTAGATAAAAGTATCTGTCTTGTGATTTATTTTTGTAGAATGCTGTCTTTTAGTAAACTGTCTGGGTTTTTTTCCCCTGTAGATGGAGGAATAAAAATCAAGTCCTGACAGTTTCATCAGTTACAGAGTGGATTTGTTGGTGTATAAGCAGAGTAGTGAAATCATGAAACACCATAAGGGAAATCTTATTGACTAAATCAACCAGACCTATCAGCCACCAAAGGAAGAGGGAAAGGAAACAGATCTGCTAAATCCTTCTAAATAGGGAGAGATGAACCACGCACCAGGGTTACAGGCCAGAGAGAAAGAAAGAAAGATCAAATATTATGTGGGACCAGAGAAAGAACAGGTAACAAATAAATATGGGTTAAAGACAGGGACAGAACATTTGATGTGCAAAGTATGAAGTGAGAAACAAACTGAAATTCTAAAATATTATAGGCATTTAAGAGGTGCCTGGTTTTCTGATCTTAGCTCTGCAATTTGTTACATGCATTTTTCACAGTTGTAAAAGAGTGAATGATTTTCCAAAACATCACTGTCAAAATACAGTTATAGTCTTAAAAAAGCAGCCCTCCACCCCCAGAAATACCAAATTTAAAAGAGGAAACAAAACAAACAAAGCTCCCCAACAAAACAAACAAATGAAAACAACAAAAAAACCCCTAAACCCACAAAAAAGTGTAATGCTTGAGGTGATGTTCCTTTTCCTGCCATTTTTGAGACAAAGTGTAGATTTCCTCTGTCACAGGTTGGTGCAGAATTAGTCTCACAGTGGGAAAATGCTGATTGTCTGCACCTGGGCTTTACCACTCGCAAACAATGACGTAGGTTTGGTGTGTCTCCCTTGTACTAAGGTTTTTTTGGGAAGTGATTTTTATTTGGTATAAAATCTTCTTCAGTTAAGGGAGGCATTTTGTGTGATTATTGCTTCCTTCCTGCTTCTTTTCTTCCCAGATGTCTTCAGGAACCTGTGTGTAGTTCAGGATTGTTTTCCAAGGACAATGTTGGAAATCCTTTGCTCTTTTGCCATTATATATTTATGGGACTATCCTGCCCTAGAGATTCATGATATATTTTCATTTTGCAGTAAAAATGCTGTGTGATAATGTTATTTTACTGTTATTTAGGGTTATAATTTTTATTCTTACAGGTAGACTCAGGCTTGCTGTTTCTTTCTGTTGGTTAAATGTGATACTCAATATATAAGTGCACTGAGACATTTATAGTTGTCTTAGAAACAAACATCTAAATTTAAACTTACTCAAATTTTTGTCTGGCATAGAAGAGCATGTGTCAATCTTTTGAGCTTCCCTTGTAGAACATAAAATAGCTCTTAATGAATGTTTCCTCAAATCTGTTTTAGCTCCAGTAAACAAAGGAGAATGTTTAAAAATGTTGCAAAACTTATATAACTGCTCATTTAAATGCTACTGATGAAAAAAATTATATTTCAGCTTGAAAAAGAAATACATTTCAGAAAGCACAGTTAAGCAAAATCATAAGAGTATTTTGCAGAAGAGTAAGAAACACAGGAACACGTGCAAGCCCTAAATATTCCTGTAGCTGGCTGCTACAGCTTCAGTCCTCAGCTCCCTGTCTGGGTGTTGTGCAGGCACTGGGCAGGCTGACCCGCAGGCTCTGCCAGCAGGGACATCACACAGAGCTGCCACAGACAGCCCGTGGGGAGCAATCTGTTCCTTTTGATAACAGCAGCATGTCCCACTAACAGGCTTTGAACGGTGGGTAGTATGAAATCCAGAAAGGTGTTTGTGTTCCCAGCCTGCGCTGATTTCAGTGGGATCTAAAACTCCAGCTGGGTTTTCTTGAAACACTTTCTTGTAGCTTAGTTTTTTTGTACCTTAGTGCAACAGTTTCATGGAGATCACAGTGTTTATAAGGGAAATAGTAATTTAGACTTCAGAATTTTTTCCTCAGGCTTCCTAAAGAATTAAGTAAATTATATTCATGTTGGTCAAAGAATTTTACACCTCTGGGCTTGACTTGGTGTGTTATTTTGGTTTGACACAATATATTGGATTTGTGCTGGTGTGAATATTCCTTCAGTATTGCTCTGGATATCATAATTTTCAGTAATACTGTGACTCTCGGTGGCCCTTCTAAGATATACCCATAAAAGCCCTTGACCAAAAAGGGCCAAACAAAAAGATAACTGTCTTTGAGGTAAATCTAAGAAGCATAAGAGTTCACAGAGGTTAAATAGCTGAGGGATTACATACTCTTGACTATTTTTGCCTGAAGGAATACATTGTCTTTTTTGAAGAGAAGTCTCTGCCTATCAAAGGAAAAAAAAGAAGCATTGTTTTCAAGATTTTGTTATGGATTTCCCTATACCTAGAGGTTGCATAATGTCTCATGTGAAGAGTATTATCTTAATTAATCAGGATGATTTTATAGTAAGAAAGCAGTAAGCATATAAAAGCAAATCTTATTGCAAATCTAGTACCTGCTCATAATTTCTGCTTCACCTTCTCACCCTGTACCTTCCTATTCTTTACCACTAGTTTACTTATTCAAGTGAGAGAATAAAAATTATCCTTTTTTGGGTGCACTTCCACTGTGCATTTGAACCACTGGGAGTTTTTCAAGATTGTTCAAAAGCAAGACATGTTCAATTAAAGGTTATTTATTTCTAAACTTTATACAGCAAGCAACAGGCTCTCTTTGCCTGTCTGTCCATTCCTCATGTGTAGCTAGGAAGATCTCCTTTCTCTTCAAACACATATCTAATTATTTCTGTCTTTGTTTATAAATATATTCATTGGAAAAATTATTCTTTGCTCTGGAGGCAGAAATGATGGCTCATGTGATAGAATACATATGAGCCCTTTAAAGAGTTTTTTTCATTCCTTATTTGTTTAAAAGGTATCCTAAGTGCTTTCCATCAGTGCTTTCGGAGCATAGTTGGGTTTTGTACTATTTCCAGCTAAGAAAAGTAGTCAGGGAAAGGGGCAGACAGGCTTTTTTTTTTAGTTGCTTGTCAGCATAACTGAAAAGTGAATAAAGAAACAGATGTTTAGGATGCAAGGTTTCCAAAATGGTGTTAGAGTTTTTTTTTGTTTTTTGCTTTTTTTCCAAGAGATTTGTTTATTTGTTTTACATGTTAGCTGCTTAACCTTAGAAAAGTTACACAACAGTATTGTTTAGAAGGAAAATATTGCAACATACTTTCCAACTCCTCATCAAACTAAGTCATTGTATTCCTTCCTTTTATTTTTAAAGTGCAAACAAAGCCCTGTGCTGAAGAACTTTACCTGAGAGACCATTCCTCTCCAAGCTGAGTTTGTGACACTTCCATGCCTCTCTGCATTCCCTGCAAGATTCAAGTTTTAAATTGTCTTGTAAATTATCGGGACAAAATAAAAATCTTATCTGTTATATGAGCCTATTTATAAAAAATATAATACGATGAACTTCTAATTTAAATATCTTGGAAAAGTCTTCAGGTTTTTTCCTCACTCTGTCCTCTCCCCCTCCTTGCCTTGTAAAAGAAGGGAGAAAGAGAAGGCAGCAGCAGCAGCTGTGGGTGTAAATGGCATTTTCACACAAAATATTTGAAAAGCAGTAAGCATTCCATCCACAAGATTTTGTTTTCCTCCAATCCAGAATGAGACAGAAGTGAAAAGGAGAGAGTGCTATAAGAAAAAGGCTTTTTGTGCAATAATTGGATCAGTAAATAGCAGATTATGATGGAGGCAGGGAAGCCACCATGAGTGCATGTTATAAATCTTCTGCCAGAAGCACAGCTGCTGTGTTCAGTTTGTGATCAAATAAGGTCATTCTTTCTGCCTATACCAAGACTTCTTTGCTGAAAACTTCTCTGGGAACTATTGTGAATAATTGCAAACTTCAAAGCAGGCTTTGTTGGAAGACAAAAAGAATCAAGTTGATTTTCAATTTATTGAGGTATTGAATTAATTTATAAAAATAGTTGTGTAGTTGTATACATTCATAGGCAACTATGGCCTAATGCAGATATATTTCAAACATGAAGCCTGAACAGGAGTACTCAAGAAAGGATTAAGCTGAGGGAAAGCAGTAAACTGTTTAACAAACAATGAAATGAACATTTTCTGACTATTCAATCTGCTAATGCTCATACTCACTAATTGTTTCCCTGCTAGTCACTGGCCATTACTTACCAGATACACAGAGCACATGCTTTGCAATAGGCACTCAGTATAACTCACTAATATTGAAAGGATCTGGAAATGCCTTCAACAACTTAAAACATCAAGTTCTTTGGGTTGTCAGGTGTTGTGCGTGTTTGCAGTGAACCTGCACATTCTCAGTCTGAGTTACTTCTAAAAACCTTGTGATTATTGCAGGCATTACAAGTAAAACCAAGAACTTGTGTAATGATCTGCAAACTTTCTGAAGTCAATTGCAAAATATGTTTATTTGGATGGATTATTTTTTTTCCTTTTTAAATTAACTGTTGTTAAGGTTTGAGATACAGATGTTCTTAAAATAATATTTTGTATAGATGAGCTGTATGTGGATGTTGGTTGTTCTTTCTTACTTGCTGATGGACATTCACAGTTTAAATTCCTCTGTGTAATCCCATCACAGTTTTTCCTCCATGTTCATAAGATAGTGGGATTTTTTCCTTCTATTAATCTAAGGACTATTCCATACTCTTTCTGTTCCCTTGTTCATCTGTGAGAACTTCCACTGCATGGCTACTTACAGAAGGGGAAGGTCATATTCATGACACTTTCAAGGTTGCAGATTGATCCAAGATTAATCTGTAACTTGGAGTGGTTTTTCTCCAATCTTATCAATGCCATGTGAATAACTTCGGTTAGACTCGTCTTTTGGGAGCTGAAATTACTGAAAAATTAGTCTGAACTTCAGCTAAGTCTCCAAGATCATGCAGGTCTGTGAGTTCTATAGTCACTGGATAGAAGGATGTTCATAGACTTTTGCTGGGAGACTGGGTCAGGTTTGGAGATTTTATTCTCTGCGTGTGAGGTTTTATTCTCCTTTAGCAGACAGCTTCCTTATGAAAGACTTTTTTGGGGCAGGACTGTGCTAGCACTGGATAATGAGGTATGTTTATTGCAACAGCTGGGATCAAGTTCCATGCAGCCAGTTTGTTTATCCCTGAAAATGAGCCATGTTTCTGACACATTGGAGGTGTGTGGTTGGTCTTGCACATGTAAGTAGCTGAAGTCTGATAAACCTAAACAATATGCATGTGTCACTGTTATTAAAATGTTTGGTATGATCACCAGTTGTTCCTTTATATTACAGCAAAAAGTAACCCTTCCCTTTTTTGTAAATTTGTGCTCATTTTCTTTATCTTCAGTAGTAGCTGACTTTTATATTTTTCTGTTAACTAAGATGATATGCCTCAGGCAGGTATGTGTGTGTGGCCTTGAACACAAACTGAATGAATCATCATTTTAGCTATATCTGGGCACCTGCATGTTGACTCCCTATTCAGCTTTGGTTTTAATCAACAAAAAAGCCTGTCCTTGAGACCTTGTATGTGAAAAGCAAGATTGACACCTCCATTCTGTTGTGGCTTTTCTGACAAAGTGGTTTCTGATGTCAGTTCCTTTATGTTGCATAAGAGAGAGTGAAGGTGAATAAAATTAATTCAGTCTATAAATGCTTACAAGTATCCTCAACTCATCAAAACTGAAATTCAGAGAGTCAGTGTAGATTTCCTTACCCTCAGATGTACACACCAGTATGGATGAGTTCTCACTCTTTTTAACTTCAGTGTCATGATGTTAGGACATTCTCATCTGAAGGAAGGGAGATGATGTTCTGGATTTTTTTTCATTTGGATTGTGAGAGCCCAAGTTACTTGTGCAAGACTGCTTTACACTTTTTGGTTTGGTAGCTGAAATTTTCCAATTCCATAAATGTTCTGCAAGTTTTGTCTAGATCTTGATTTTAGTAAAAGATCTCTCACAGTACATTTAAATTGGGCATCACCCATGAAAAAAACAACTGCTTTGGAGAGGAACAGAACCAAGGGAGACATGTCTTATCTTGTGTTGGGTTTTGCTGAGTGTGTCTTTTTATGATAGCAGAGAGTGAATTTGAGTAACTGCTTGTAGATTTAGCAATAAATAGTTTTTTTTTTTGCTGGAGTATCAATGTTGAAAGTTTCATGGGTAACACATGTTGTAATCCTCACTGTGAAATTATGAGATTTCCTGATGGATTTTAAAAACAAAAAACATCTGAGCAATGACTGACTGTGTTTTCAAGCAAGTCCTATTGGGACGGTCTACAACCAGGACAGGAAAGACCACAATAATCACTTTGCCACATGACCAGTCAATAACCTGAGTCCTTGAAAGAATGACCAAAAACCTTTCTTACATAATGTCCCTGAAAGCTGAGGTGTCCCTTACATGGTGTCTCCCTGGGACAGGGACAGGAGAGGTGCATCTCTGAGTTCCACCTGCAGGATAGGGAAATGCTCCTTCAGCTGTTGGCATTGTGGTGCCCATGCTGGGCTTTGGAGCTGTACCTGCCTGCACACACCATGTCCAGGACAAACACTGGTGGTGAACTGAGGTTACCCTACCTCAGGCATGCCATGCATGAGGTCATCATGCTGCTTTAGTAAGTGCTTTAAGGCTGTTTTTTTCCCCAGTTTCTAATTTTGATGATCTTAGTTGAATCCTGTTTCTGAATGACTGGAAGTAATGGCCAGTGTCGTCCATGAGTGACTAATACATTCCTTATTGTGGCATGTTGTAACCTATTTCCTAACAGAACACAAGTTCTGCTTTGAAATGTATGAGACTCTGGATTTACTGACCTTTTTATTACCTAAGCAAGGTTTGAAACCTACCTGCTTTGGTCTTTCTTATGATTTTTCTTTTTTTTCTTTTTTTTTTTAATTAGAAGGAAAAGCATTTCTCCTAGCTGTTTGAAGTAGGAGAAAAGATTGGATCATGTTAAAGATCAAGAGAGAGACTTGATAGGAATTTATCATTGAAGCAGTGATGATTTTTCTGTATTCTGGCACATTCAAATACCAGTCAAGAGAAAGGGTTTGGTGAAGCTAGTTATCATTTTAAAGCCAAAAATAATCTCATTTCTGTAATGGCTGGGCAGGGTTCTAGCCCACAACTTGGGGCTGTTACTTGTTCTTTTTTGATTTTTTTTTGACAGCTAACACTGCTATATCTTTTAGTTATTTTTAATGTGTCTTACAACTCCAAACCAAGAAATTGAATCTCAATTTTCAATTCATATTCAGAAAATTAGCAACTGTTTTAATTTTTATGAGTGGAAAACAAGATAATTTAGCCTAGACTCGGTAGCTTTTATATTTTTAACTTAAATTCAGCAGAAACTCAAAAGTTTGAACTGTCAATGTCTTGAAGATACATTTAGTCTGAAAACATAAAGATTTTGGAGGATTGCAGAAACTTGCTTTCAGTTATTCCTGTCTTCCTTTACATCATTTCTGTGTGTTTCACTCTTCAGTACACCACAATGCTTTTATTGTCTCACTTCCTACTGCATGTAATTTGCATAAATTTGTTGCTTATTACAATATATGGAATGTAATCTTTTTCTATTCCATTTATTATGAATGCAAGAGGCTTTCTGCAACTGAATTTCGTTGGCATGTTGAGTTGAAAGAGGAAGCAAAAGAGATTAGAAGTTCATTTTGATTAGAAGGTCATCTTTTGCACCTCATTTTATCAGTTAAGAGTTGAATTTTTTTAATTTTTTTTTTCCTTACAGCTAACTGGAGCTTTATCTGTGCAGGCCCTGCTTGCAGTGAGCAAGCACTGCAGCTTGCTCATCCATAGTGCTAAACTGCTAGAGTGGTTCCTGGGGCTGTTTGGTATGGGGTAGCTGGTACTTCTTGTCATGATTTGTAGGCACAGCCCAGGAACTGGCAGGGACCAGGACCATTCCTGACTGGCAGTTTTCATGTGGCTGCCCTGCCTTGAAGGCTGAGAGTCCCTGATAGTCTGAACATGGGTTCCTCTGGGCCATGTGGGCTGGGCATGTTTAAATTGCTGCTGATGAGAGCTGGCTGAAGAGTTGTGGGTTGTGAGTAAGGGGTGGAGAGTTGATTATGGGGGCTGAAGTTTGTTGCACGCAGCTTGGCACCTTTTTTGCATAGCTATGCTTCATAGTGAGTATCAAGAAACCAAGAACTTTTCTTTTTTAAAATATGTGGCCCACAGGAAAACCAGCAGCATGCACATTGTAATGTTTTTCTGGGGCTGATACGGTCGGGAAAGAATCTCAGAGTCTGCCTTTCTTGCAGTCAGACTCTAGTTAACAGATTAATTTCTAAAAATGAGGAAAAGGACTTGGGGAGAAAAATTATTTGACAACAGAACTAATTTGATAATAGAAATAGAGGAAATAATCTTACGCATAGAATAATATTGTAAAAGTATGCTTTTAAAAATCCTTTTCAAGTCAGGCTTTGACTTTTTCAAAGTGATTGAGGAACTAAAAAACAAGTGTTAAAAGTGAACTGCTTTGACCTGTACAGTGCACTGTGCTACTTTGACCTGTTTGGGCAGCTTTGATCAAAGCAGGCAGCCATTTTTAAAGGATTTGCAAATGCTCTGGCCTCCTTTTGCTGTGAGAGCAGTGTATACAGATCTTGAGTGTAAGAAACACCCAATGCTTCTGCTGAAGTCATTACACTGAAAAGAAGGAAGTGTGCACTGAATGCCCAGGGAGATGGATGGTCATCTTAAACAGCACAGCTGTTTGGAAATCACCTACTAACTTCAGCATGGGGTGATTATATTCAGTAGTATTTTGAAACAGAAACAATATTCTCTAGTCTCTATTGCAGAAAAAATATTCTCTGAATTTGTAGCTGAATCTATGATGCGACTGTTCTCTACCTAAAAGAAAAAATAGTGCAAGTTGAAATACAGATTAATAGATTGGCATATTTGAGAACATCCTGAGGTTTTAGGTGAATCTTTTTCTGAATCACTTTATTGTAATAAGACACTTGTATTAAAAAAGAACTGAGTCGTATTGATTTAGCATAAGCTCAATACAATAAACTTACATTGAGGTAGAACTGATAATTAAATTGTAACCATAAGTGACAAAATTTACACCTCATCATAGACTATTGTATCAATAAGCTGAAAAGAATATGTAGAAGGGTGGCTAGTCACTTAAATCCTGCAAATGCATTAATGTCCTGAATTTCAGGCTTTTGTAAATAGGTTTTCAGAACATCTAGCTATCTGCCTCTGCTCTTTGCTTGTTCAATTCTTGCCCATTTTAGTGTGCTGTGTAGCATAAAATCTTAATTTGTAAAGGAATAAAATTTAATGCATCTTCAAGAGCTTTCAGTGGTGATGAAATTTCTACATTCTCTCATTTTTCTGTATCACAAAGTTTCATGTATTTTATTAGTTTGGGGAAAAAAATCTGGTTTTTTTAGATCATCAAATATGTTCTTCTGAATATTTTGAAAGCTTTTTTTTTTTTTTTGTACCCCAGAAAACATCATGTCTGAGAGGGAACCTCCAGTAATTTCTTCACAGGCAGTGCCTTGCCATAATATTATGATTTTTTTTTTTTTTTTTGACAGCTTGACAAAGGGTCTGTGTTCATCTTGGTAGTATCAATGATTTGGTTATTACTAGGTTTTTAATGACACACAAGTATGTGACCTTAATTGGGACATGGTGATTCCCTGGTTCTGATGCCTGGGGGTTTTTACTGATTTTTAGAAGATCTGCATGTTTTAATTTCTGAAAATATATGGCGTTATCTTTTGTTCTATGGGAGTATTGGGATAGTTGGGTTCTTGTTTATTTTACAAACACTCTTTAGAACTTTCTCAGGCGATGTGAACCATCTTGCTTTTTGCTTTATGATAGTTAAACAAATTATGGTATGAACAATTGAGCCATCTTCATAGTATGCCTTGCCAAGTTTTGAGGCTGGTGTGGTATGAAGTGAGTGGGGAGGAGGACAGTATAAAGCAGCAGTTCTGTTCAGCCAGAGTAGTTTCTGCCCATAGGAGAGCTGAAATAAAATAAACTGATACTCTGCACCATTTTTTTTTAATGTGACATTTCCAGTTAGGTGAGTGGTGGCAGCTTTAGCTGTTAATATGCAGTCCTTGTAAATTGGAAGTGAACAGAGCCCCAGTGATCTTGCAAAAGAGCAGAAATAACAATTTACTGAACCACCAGCCCTGTCAAACTCCATTCTTAATATATTGTTGAGAATAGGATGCCAAAACCTCTCTCTATGAACTCATTATTCACCTTAAATTACATCCTGTTGTTTGTGTTCTCCTGGAAACTGCGAAAAACCATACAAATTTAGAAAAGACTTTTTTTCCTAAGGATTTTGTACAGATCCAAACCATTTTTTATTTTTAAAGTTGTGGGACAAACCATGGAAAACATTCTCCTTTTTTCACACTTAAAGAAACCAAACATAATTCTTTAATATTACAAGGATTTTTGAAGAGCTGAATCACAGTCAAGCTAATCACAGTGATTCTTGATCTTCTCAATGTACATTGAAATCATATCTGAATTCATAAAAGTATGTAGATTTTTTCTTCACATCCTTTTTGTGGACATCAGCTGCACTTTTAGTTCAGAGTAGTCAGGTAGGTGTTTCAAGACATGAGCATAAAATTAGTCCCACTGCTGTAAAGCAGTTTACTCAGTGGAGACATCATTCTATGCTTATTGCAGAACGGGTGGAGTAGATGATCTTTAAAGGTCCAAGCTATTCTACAGAATTATTAGGGTCAGAAAAGACCCCTGAAATCATTAAGTCCAACTGTTAATGTAACACCACCTTGTTCATCACTGGGCCATGTCCCCAGTTACCACATTCACAAATCTTTTGAACACTTCCGGGGATGGTGACTGCATGACTTCCCTGGGCAGCCTTTTCAGTGAAGAAAATTTTCCTGATATCCAATCCAAACCTTTCCTGGCACATCTTGAGGCTGTTTCCTCCTGTCACTTGTTACATGGGTGAAGAGGCTCACCCACACCTCACCACAGCCTCCTTCCATGTAGTCTTTTCAGACTGATAGGATTCCCCTCAAGCCTCATTTTCTGCAAACTAAACAACTTCAGCTTCCTCAGCCTCTGATCATAAGACACAGACTCCAGACCCTTCACTGGCTCCACTGCCCTTCCCTGGACCCACTCCAGCCCCTCACTGTCCGTGTTGTAGCAAGGGGCCCAAAACTGGGCACAGTTTGGTGTGGCCTCCGCAGTGCCGAGTACAGGGGGGCAGTCACAGTCACTGCCCTGCTCCTGCTGGCTGTGTGCTATTGCTGATCCAGGCCAGGATGCCATTGGCCTTCTTGGCCACCTGGGCACACACTGCCTCATATTCAGCTGCTGTCAGCCAGCATCCCCAGGTCCTTTTCTGCTGGGCAGATTTCCAGCCCGTAGCCGTTTCCTTCCCAAGCCCGTAGTGCAGAGTGGGTTGGTTGGACAGGACCCAGCACTTCATCTGTTGAACCTCGTACACTTGGCCTGGTCCATCCGTCCAGCCCGTCCAGATCCCTCTGCAGAGCCTTCCTGCCCTCCAGCAGATCAGCATTCCCACCCAACTTAGTCATCTGTGAACTGTCTGAGGGTGCACCCAGTCCCCTCGTCCAGGTTGATGAAGACATTAAGCAGGACTGGCCCCAGGACTGGGCCCTGGAAAACACTGCTGGGGACCCAACTGGATGTCACTCCATGGAATGTCACTCTCTGGGCCTGCCCATCCTGCCAGTTTTCTACCCAATTTATGGTGCACCCATAAGCCCTGCAAATATTTTAAAAATTGTCCCTGTCAGAAGGCCTGTACTTTTATGCCTTTATTTTAAGTAAGCAAGCGACAGAAATAAAAAACTCTGATGATTAAAATATATAGTCCTAAATCTGTTGCCTGCAACTAGGAGGATGTTTTTCTTCCTGTGAAACAGAAGTAGAAGCAACTGCTATGTATTATAATGTGTCCTTTAAATCTTCTCATCTCCTCAATTATGGAGAAATAATTTCTTTTAAACAAGAATCTTTGCAGTGAAGTGCCAATGCTTCTGGTTTGTGCGGTGACAGCATAAATGGAGTTTTTTATAGATTACAAACATTGCTTTATTAAAAAAACATGCTGCTACAACTTGTTTAACATCCCAATTTATAAATAGAATATATGCCTATATTGTAGTGTAGAATCAGGTTGGTTCAGGTTACAGGTTGGTTCCAATTCAATTCATCATTGCAATTGTAGAAAACTGAAATCTGAGGTACAGTTTAAGACCAACCACTAGTGAGTTCCATGAACACTTGCAAGGTTCCCCCCAGGTTAAATAATGCCAAATAGAAAAAATTTACTTCTAGAGGCATGATGTGAAGCATATTAGGTTTGAGTACCATTGAAATGCAGCCATTGCTGATAGTTTTATGAACAGAATATGCCTTGAAGAATTTTTGCTGGCATTTAAAAAGAATCATTGATATAAATAAATATTTTCAATGTCTTGTCATCTTTTGTTTAATTTTTGCTTTCTTTTGGTCTCTTGTATGAAGGTGAAAAAATTAGCTGATTGCTAGGAAAGCACGTTTTGTAGGCTAAGAATTGTTTTCCAGTGTTGTAATTTTAAGAGCTGATGATCTAATAGCAAAAATATCTAATTGAGCTAGATGACATATGAAAAGACAATACTAATTTCCAGCTGAAGGGAAAAAAAAAGCAGAAATCTGTCTTGATAGAGTCATTGTGCTGTTGTCTGAGTATTGCAAAAATTGTTAGCTCTTACTGAATTACCAAAAAATTTAGATCACTACTTTTTCCTTCTACCTCCTGGTAATAAGGTCAAGGAACAATCTTTTTTCCATCTCCATCTTCAGTCTTCTCACAAAATTAAGGGACTTCCAAACTTGGAAATCTCAGAAATTTCAAGAGAGTTTATTTGGTAAAGGCAAAAAAAAGTAATAAAGGATTTTTGAATAAATAAAATTGTTGCTTATTACAGGCATAGTCCACAAGCATCAACATTGACAAGTCACCAAAAGCAATCCAGTTTTACTGCAAAATATTAGGCTAAAGTTAGAATACTTAGATGAATTCCCACGGCTAATAACCAGGACCAAAATAAAAAGACAATTATCTTCTTGCACAGCACGATTTACAAATAGCCTTTAAAATACTCCAGTTTAATGAAAGTGGAAAAGACTCAACTGAAGCAAAACACAGAGCCAAAAGCTACTTTTGACCACGGAACCAACAAGTGACTTTATAAATGTTGAAAAAACTCAACAGCCTGATTTCCATTGTTGATTTGCCATGCAAACAAGATAAGGGAAAACTTCCTGATCAGTAGATAGAACGTTTCAGAGCATCAAGACAACTGCAGCAGCTACAAAATGAATTCAGTATTAAAGAGGTGCTGTTATTGACTATACAAATGAAATCACTCTCAGCCAATAGGCCAGGGCAGTTTGAGTAACTGCATGAAGTCTGAGGCTCAGTCCTGCAGTATCAGTTTGCCACTGCAGATATGCTGCATCTCATATTTGGTGTGTTTTCTTTCCAGAGTCTTCCTTGCCTCAAGCTGCTGCAGTTTGGGTGACAACTAAATTGTGTTTAATTAAATTGCTGCTACATCACGAATGTAGCATCCAAGACTCAGATTTAAGGTGAAAAAAATATTTCATTAAATAGAATTATAAAGAACTAAGCCATTCCTGCCAAAATAATGAAAGCCTTCATCCCACAGTCTTTGCAAATCCCTTAAAATTAATTTAAATAAAAAGGCAGAAAGAGAATGCAAGGAAGGAATATGTAAAAACAAACCTAGGAGGTTGTTCCAATAATGCACATGTTTTGTTTTAACAAATATTAAACAAATGTCAGCCGAGGGGCTTTCTGTACATGGCCAGAGAAAGCACAGGCAAAGGGAGGCACATTATGCTGATCAGTTGTCCCCTCTGCTGTGACATTTGGATTACTTCAGCAACATTACTTCTTGGTCTGAATGGGATAAAGCGGAAGGGGGAAGGCATCGGTTGGTTAGTTTGGGAACGTTTTTTCTCTCTTAACAAGAGGGCCACAGCTTTACAACCAGGATTATTTCTTTTCCTTCTCTCTATCCTGCCTTTTCAGTTTCTTTTTCCCAGTCCAACCGGAAGCAGGGCTGTGAAAGGGACGCCTTCTCTCCAGCTCAAGCAGCTTGGCCCCTGGCAGAGGCATTTGCACCAGAACTTAAGAGACAGTTCTGTTCTTGGCTCTGCCAACAGACTTCCTGTGTGTCCTTAAGTCCCTTTGTGTTTTAATTCTCCCTGTGAGACACAATAATGATTTCTTTGTTCATCTTATCAGGTGTAATTTTTTTCCTGTGGAAAAACTGTCTGCTCTGTGTGGTAACACACTGAATTTAACAGCATGAAAGTTCAAGCTTGAATAAGGTATTTAGGAGAAAACATAAAATAAAAATACTAGAGAAACTCACAGATAATATGTGACAAATCTATTCTTCTGGGGGGAACATGAGGGAGAATATTGGATTTTGATTAGGCTGAGGAGTAGCTTTACATTCCTGTCATTTTATCACTGAATTATATAATAATGAAAATTGACTCATTAAAAAACCTCTCATTTTGAAAAAAGGGAAAAATCTGTGCTAACCACATCAATCTAATATCAAAATGTTCTGATAGAACCTGAACTTTTAAAAGTTCCAAACTGTTTTGTCACCAAGAGCACAACTCCATTCTCTATTTCTTTTTTTCTTTTTTTCTTTATAAAATTGCTGGCATTCTGCTGTAAACATTAACTTGTGTATTTTCATCTAGCTGTACAAAAGCACGTACCTCTTATCTCTTTTCCTTTCCAACAGGGATTCCTATTGTGTTATCACTGATTTATAGAAGAGCAATTTTAATGTAATAGCCACAGAATTCAAACTCCACAGGATCTGACTCTACATCTACATTGATTTTGCTCAGTCCAGCTGTATTTATCAAAATAAAGCTTTCTATACTGAAAAACACCTGACATTTTTTTATTTTATTAATGAATACTTTTAAGATTCACACATAGCATTTTGTAGTTTTGGAGTCTTTAAAACTGGATAAAAACTTCAGTAAGCTTCCTTAGGGAAAGGAAGAGGATTGGAAGTAAATGGCCAGCTACACACAACTTGCAACACTGTCTACAAACCACTTGATGAGCAGATGAGAAACTGAGTGGTTTCGTTTCTCTGTCCCAAGACCTGAGACTACAGGTTTGAGGGCTGGGTTGGATGCCAGAGGTACAGATTTAATTTCTGTGCTGTGCATCTTCAACAGCAGAGCAGTGCCAGCAATACTCCACGAAGGAAAATTTTTCCTGGGGGAATTCTGGGCCAGACCATTCAATAATGGCACCGTGGTGGAAGCTAAAATCTTCAGCTTTTCCAAAGGTCTTGCAAAGGCCAATGTCACAGCTGGAAGAAGCAACACAATATTCTCTACAGTCCCGCTGTTTTACTCCACAGCTAGATGTTTCACACAGCTCATTCCCCTGCCTCAGATATTACTTCATGCCAGAAAAATAATGTAAGTTGTCACTTTAAATGTTGTGATACCATCATTATCTGTGCCTGAATGACTACTGAAAAAAAAATTTTAAAAAGGCAGAGCAGTTTTACTGATATCCTCTTAAAATGAGCAAAATAAATACTGTGAGAGTTAAGTGGGTTTTTTTTGTACTGAGTGATCTCTCTTTTGCAATGAAGAGAGCAAGGAATAAATAATGGATTATAATGAAGTTATAAATATCCTGCATTTTCTCCCACCACTGCTAGCTCTTGGCTAGGATCCCAGGTCATTAGCGGATGTCTGTGATTCCATGTGAAAGGAAAGTAAAGAAAAACAACATAAAATTACTTTTTTTTTTTTTTGTACAAGACAGCAGAGATAAATACCAGTTTTCATCTGTGTCTCTGAAAATAGCTGCCCCTAACGTTACTGCTGTACATTGACGGTTTCAGACATCTCATTCAAATAAGAAAATAAGTGCTGTCCAAATAAGACTTGATAAACTATTCTATTAACTTGTTGCTCCTTAAAGTTGTAACTTCCTCCTTCTGCTTTCCCCTCCCTTTTCCTCTGCTTCAGTCAAAGTTGGTCCTTGCTTGTTCATTGTTCTCAAAGCAAAATGCAAGTATTATTTTCCAGAAATTACTTAGGGGAAAAAAGCCCAAAGTGCCAGAAAATGCTTACTTATCAATATTGATCCCTTCCATTTGCAAACTTGGCAGTACATGGTGTACCTGGAAGTTTACTGGATTTTTTTGTTATGTGACTCTGAGACTTAGCTTGAATGAATTGGAAAAACATTCAATTTCCCAAATTGTTAAAGCCCAAAGCAAAACAGTCAATTTACTGTCATTTAAAACAATTGCTTTTTCTTTCTTCTTGCAATCCAGGTTCTAAAGGGATTAGGAAAGGAAAGTTTTATGGTCAAGAAATTTATATTGCCAAACCTTCATTTCTGAGCGAATGACCCCATTATCCTCAAAATTAAAGCATTTTTAAATCTAAAAGGGGCATTATCAGAGAATAAAGAGAGCTCCTTCCACTTACAGTGTAAAATATGTATTTGTTGTCATCACCTGTGCTAGGTGTGTATCTATTCAATGCATAATAATTCAAAGAAAAGTCAAAGGTACTGATAGTAACTGAAACTTGTGTTACAAGGTCAGTAGCATTAGTTTGAATCTCATGCATTAGAGAACAGTTTCATTATCTCCAATCTTTTGGAGGAACAAAAGAAAAACTGACAGGCAACACACTTGTGTCTGGCTTAGCGTGTGTCACAGAGAGGTTATAGATTCAAGGGATTATCCACAGGCTATTGGTTTGATAATAACTAAGGAGTCAAAGAATATGAAAGGAAAAAATGTCTTTATAATATGCACAGGCAGTTGCTAAATTTCTTTTTCAAAAATAAATAGGCCTTTTTAAAAAGAAGAATTTGAGAACAAAATGCTTCACACTTTTAATATTTCAGCAAAAATTTCAATGTAAACTGAAGTCCCAAATCATTACTGTTAATAAAAGAAATCTGAAAATTCTTTCACTTTTGGTGAGTAACTGGATATGCTTCATGCCATATTTTACTTCTTAGCAGTAGAACAAAATATATTCCAGAAAAATATACAGTCATCTGTCTGCTAATGCATACTTATACACAGACATTCAGGTCTTTTGTGATAAAATGTGATATAATCTCAGGCTAATAAATAAGGTATTTTTCAGTGTCTTTAAAATTCATTATTTAGGAAAAAGGTAAAAATACCACTACAAATCTTGACTTGTGAGCTAGCAAAGGAGAGCTGAGAGATTTCTGAGTCTGCTGTCCAAATGGGAGAGAATCAGAACAGATTACTGCTCACCTCTTATAAATCTCCTGATAATGAAAAAGACTCTTATGCTTATTACTCACAAATCTAATTGCAAAACATGTTTCCAATTTCTAAAAAGAAGAATCTTACTACTTTAGTATTGTGAAACTCACTTTATAAGGGTTCATGTTTTGGGGAGAAGAAATGTCTTCTGTCACTTGGTCATCACTGTTTCTTAGGACAGGCAGTATTCTTCTTTGAAATCTCCAAGACTCCTCCAGTTTTTTTATCTTTTGGTTAGGCAAGGTGTATTTCCGATTGATATTCCTCATATATCATTTTAAAAATGAACTGTGTGCAAAAGTTAAAATTCTCCAGCATTTTGGAGAAGCTATGCAAAACCATACCTCAGTTCATTCTACCAAATTTTATTTTGTTTTGAATTGAGTAATACATCCTGCTTTTCTTGTTAGGCGTGACTTGATACTAACTGCAAATTTCTGGTTTGGATTTACTTTGTGTTCCATGTTGACTTCAGTTTGTAATTCATAATTTTTGATTTCCAAAAGAGTTTCAGAGATTGTTTGCAGAGTGGCACATTCATTTAACTTCTAATACATTTGTATTTCATAATAAATAAATAGTCAGTCTTACTAGTCTTCAATTTTAAATCGGATTAACTCAATCATGATAATTCAACAGTTGCCTTATTTCAGAAAGGCATGCCTTTTTTCCACTGTTAGCACTCCTGACAAATTATAAATTGCAGAATATTTCACAGATCACCATGGGATATGGACCACATGCAGCTGGGCAAGTGCAGGGAAAAGGCATGGCAAAGCCAGTGAGGGCTTTGTTGAAAGGCTCATTCTTGCATGGAACAAATTGAGCAGTGCCAGTCATGCAGAGCAGCCACGCAGGGAAGACAGAGTTGTCTCAGCCAAGTGGTGTGTTCTCTGCAGGAAACCATATCCAGCTCGTGTTCCCTGAAAAACCTTGTCTTCCTGAAGTTTCATTTCAAATGTGAGACTTGGAAGAATAGCAGAAAAATCTTCTTTTCCCTTCCATCTCCACCTCGTGATCAGCAAAATCTGTCATTCAATCTATTGTACCACGAAATATGTTAGTACCTATGCCCAGAATGATTAATTAGGGGACATTTTGTATAATCTGCAAATGTTATTGCTGATGGCTATTTGGACTAATGCCTTGATATTAGAAAAAGCTTTGATTTCAATTACTCTCCTTCCTTTATAAACAGGGAATCAAGTCATTGCTGTGCTTCACTTCTCCATTTTTTCTGCAGTACACCAAAACAAAGAGGCTTTTCTGACTAAATTGAGGCTATATTGAATTAATTTAATTGTAATTTATCTTCAGAAAAGGAGAGTAATTTACCAGAAAGAACAAAAAAACACCCCAGTACAAATCAACTTTTAATAGAAGTTCAGTAAATAATTTCTTTGAACTTCTTATGCGTCACCATCCTAGGGTTACGTCGCTGTTTTCGGAGTATCCAGTTTGCTTGTATTTTATGTCTTCTCTCAAGGCCTAATTAAAAGAGGTCTGATTTGAAACATATTTGAATTAAAGTGTCTGAGTAACAGAGTAAATGTGCCAGCTTTAACTGAGGCTGTGGAGTTAGAGGCTCTTCTTTCAGAGAGTCCAAGGTACCCTTGGAGAGAGGGCATGCCCAATAATTTGCGCAGTTGGCTTAAATTGCTTTGGATGTTCTAAAATCACAAGGAGTTTTATGAACACTAGTGAGAACATTAGATCTTCAGCTAACAGATAGCATTATTCCTACTTTTTCTGTAAAGAAATGGAACCATGAAAATGCTAAATGAGTTGCACAACGTTGTACAAAAGTTTCAGCAACAGAGTAAGAAGTAAAATGCTGTTGTTCTAAAATACCAGCTTCAGTGTCCAGATGGCATTGATTAGTGTTGCTGTACTGAAAGCTTGCCACCTGTGAAGATTTTATTATATTTAGCTCAAAGATCCATTGTGAACCTTCAGAAAGGAGGAGAGCACTTAATGAGGAAACTATCTCAGAATCAAGATACTTCTCTAGGCTGCATTTATCTCTGTTGTAAGAGGTTCTACTGTGTGAAGTATGGGTTTCTAAATTGATATGGAGTCCTCCAGCTGCTTTGAGTACAATGAGCCATGCAAATTTCCTGAATTTATTCCATGTTGATTCTCTGAAATACTTTGACAGTATTGCTTTGCTCCCCTTACTTCAAGATAATTCATCCTGTTTCTTAGTCCTTTATATTGCTTGACTCAGGTCCTCTGTCAACCTTCAGAACTAGTTCTTGCCTTCTTGAATTTCGAGCAGATTCTTTCCTCCTGCCCCTTATATTCACATTCTCAGCTACTGATTTCATTGAGATGCTCTCATGGGAGGAACTTACTCCTTTGAACTAAAGCATTCTGTCTTAGAGATGTCCTGCAAATTTTGTGTGCTAACCAGGTAGGGAAGAGATCCTACTGGTGCCTCTACTGAGGGAAAGTTCAGCGTTCACTGGAGAATTCACACAAGAATAACTTTCTCTGGACCTTTAACCTCTCTGTAGGGCTTTTACTTGCCTGATAGCTCAATTTGCTGCTCACAAGCAAATGTGCATGTGCTCAGACGCACCCCTGCACTGAATCCCTTGACCAGCAGCTTGGACTCTACTCCTAATTAATATTCTTAATACTCCTCACCTTAAACATTCCTTGGTGAGTTTTACACAGCCCTGCAGACCCCACTCAAATATCCCAAATTGTCCTGTTACTTTTTTTCCCTCCAGATTTTTGGCTGTGAACTCCAGGTTGGCCCTCTCCAAAGCTCCACTTCAGTTTCTCAATGGCCTCCAGTAGTGACTGGAGAGTTTGTCTCTATCTTTTTTTTTTTTTTTTTTTTTTAATCCCTTGCCTATTATATTTATATCCCTGTGTTTTGTTCATGGCTTTCTCTGCATTCTTTGAATGGAAAAGTTTCTTGAGCTGATGATCTCAGTGAAGCAAATGTTCTGACATGCCATATACCCTTACAAATAAAAAAGGAGCAGTCAAATTTTGCCAAATAGGGATGTTATTGATACTTCAGCTGGAAATTAACATCTTGGCCTAGTTTGAAAACTAAAAAAAAAACTTGAAAACTTTGAAAACTTGTCCTAGATCTGAAAACTAAAGTCTCAGGAGAGGATTTTCAATCTGCTTTCTGAGCAGTTTAGGTAAAGTGGTGATATCTATGATTTTTTTTTTCTATTAGTTTTTGTATCAGTTTCAGTACATTTATCTGTCCATTGGAGAAGCAAATGACCTGGCAGTGGATGAGATTATATGAGCACTGAAATCCTATGCTTCTCTCTATATATATTAACCAGCTTTCTATGTGAATAACAAAACCATTAATGATTGTAACATCTCTTTAGCAAGGCCAAAGAGCTCAGAGGGGTTGGCAGCCTGCCTGCTGGAGCCTTCTGATTTATAATGTACTTCCTGGCAAACCTTACTAGGTGTCTTTCAGCTGGTTTAGGGCAAGGCTTTAATGTCCTGAGACTGTGATCACAATGTGAGTCACCTGTGGATCAAAAAAAAAAAAAAAATTTTAAATGGAGCAGGACAAGTAGAAGGAATAACTGGTCAGATCTTGCTGTATGGGTAGTTTGGCAGAGTTGGCCAAACTTTAGCAGCCACAGTAGGACCAGTGCAGGTTTTGGAAGTTCTGAGAGGCTGACAAGGATTTGGTGGTAACAGGTCCTGGCTCTGTAACACAATGAGCAGAGAAAGTCACATCACTCTGTGTTTGGTGTTAAGGGAAGATAAAACATGAGCCTCTGGCAGTGTCACTGACCAGATGGGTCAGATAGAAATATTGCTTGGGTGAAATCTGTGTGCAGGTTAGACTTTGCTTTGCTTTGCTTCTGATCTGTAATTTTGATACTGAATTTATGTAATTGCATTGAAGAGCCTTGATTATGCCTTTCTGTCACATTTTTGATGAGAACTGTAAATGCTCAGGGTAGGAAAGATCCTCAAGAATTCCCATAGTCTGAATATAAAATAAGAGACAGCAGGCAGAGAAGCACTTAAACATTACTGCTCCTTGTCAGCACTATGCTTGGTATGCCAGTACCTTGAGGAAGATCTAACAAGTGAATGCTGAGCACTCAGTATTGAGTCTGATAAAATAGAAAGACAAATGTGTAAAGATCCTTGTTCTGATGGAGTTATTAAAGGAACAAGGTCTGCAAGCAATGAACAGTGTTTGCAGGAAGGCATATTATTCATGTTTTATTTCTCTTGGTCTTTTCAGGTGTTCCAGGACCTTGGCACTTCTGTGTTGTCTGGTGCATTCAGAGGATACAACATCTGCCTCTTTGCATATGGACAGACAGGTTCAGGAAAAACTTACACAATGATGGGAACACCTGTGAGTTACACCATTCATTTTAAACTTAGGGCTCAGGGCAGGATGTCTAGCAGATACATTGCTTCATTTTTAAGCAGTGGTTGTGGTGCTTGTTGAGCAGAATGCTTATACATGTTTTATTCGGTTTTTGAATGTATAAAATGGGAGCCTTTACATTTAGGTAAAAAATAGAATATCAGACAAAAATATTAGAAAGTATGCTGTGGTTTAAATATTTATTATTAGATAGTCTTCTTACTACATGTGAATCTTATCACAGAGTCAGAGGACAAAAAATATTCAATACCCCAGAATAGTTCTGGATTTCAGAAACTGTAGCCCAAGATAATACAAAGTATTCAGTCCTATATGATATTTTGGCAATCTGACTTATGCTGAGATTAAATTGCTTTCACAAATAAAACTGGATACAATTCACAGTAATAGTTTTGTAACGGGCTTGATTATTAGTTGTAATACTGGCCTGTAGAAAGAATACTTCTTTCCATACTTTCCATTACTTAAAACTTTCAGTTTTGACATGCATTTGAATGGAATTTAAAGAAGCTGTTACATTTAAACATTGTCTACCAGGCATCACCTAATCTTGCTACTGAGATTGATGGAGCCGGTTGATGATTTCCTGTGTTTTGCTGCAACAGAAGGCAATTCCATTTTTATCCATGAAATTCTTAGATGTTAGTGAAACATACTACTAAAAAGAAAAAAGAAATAATAGTTTGCCTAAGTGGACCAGTATTTTCTGCATCCATGGGATTCAATTTTTAAGGTCAAATAAGGGCAAAATGTGTTTAAACCCCAAAGATAAGAGGCCTGTTCTAGCATAGTTTGTTGTTTTGACAAGAGTTTGGATTTTAAAAATTTTATTTTCTCAATAGACATAAACAATGGGATTTAGTTACATTATTACATTTTTACATTATTATATTATTCTCTAATAATTTCACGTGAAATTAAGTTTTATGCAATGAAAACCTGAAGAATTGTTAAAAACTGGGTTAATAGGTGGCAAACTTGGATATTTATATTACTCTGTTTTGAAAATATCTTAGCAATGCAGAGTGGCCACAACTTGAAATTATCATTATTTTCAAGGAAATTTCTGGTTGTTGTTTTTCTAAGAGATTTCTTGCTTAAAAAAAAATTATTTCCTTCTCCAATGCAATACTGCTTTGAGTGGATCTTTAATAACATACATTCACTGTGAAACAGTGTTTTAATGTTTGGTATAAACAGAACTTTTGTCCATGGTGGTCCACTTGATGAACCTGGATTTTCTTCTTTTAGCAGAGTTTCAAGTGTGCCTTCTGAAAAAAGCCTTTCATGCTATTCAGCAAGCAGAATCCACCTAAGGCCTGGTGTCTTTCCCAGGGTGTGTTGGCACTGCAGTCACTAAAGTGTGAGCCATCGCATCATAAGGAGAGTTCATCACACAAAACCACACTGTTACTTCAGTGCTGTGGAGACTGTTTGGGCAAAATTTAAATCACCTAGTCTGGGTATTGTTAGCAGCCCCATATTCTGTTCTCTCTGAGAGACAAAATTTATAAATCTAGATTATAAAGCTGTTCCAAGGCTCCTCTGTGATGCCATAGCATGAAGAAATAAAATCAGAATGAGGAAAACCCAAAAATATTCATGAGTAACCAAACTAGTTTCAGTGTTGGCCTGGCTTCATCTAGTCTGCCATACCTCTGACATAGACATGTCCTGTATCATTACCTCAGATAGCTTTTGGATTTAACCCAAACCTCTAAACTTCTCATTGATGCTGCACACATTGCTCTAAAATTACTTTTGGTATAAATAGCCATGCTGTTCTGAACTACACTGCATGGCTGTCTGCGTTGTAATCTGCAATACAGTCATTACTGCACCATGATACCTTTTCTTAAAACTTGGCTTTTGTTTAAAAATAGGTTTTGCCTGAGTGTTAGAGAATATTTAATTTGATTTTTTTTCTGTTTCTAATTTGAAGGCATCCATTGGGCTGACACCTCGTATATGTGAGGTATTTTTATTTCTTCACTTGCATTTGTTTAAGCAATTAGATTTTCTTACTGTATTTTAAATTTACATAAAATTCTCATTTGTGAAGGGCCTCTTTTCAAGGAAGGATGATTACTCAGATCAGATGGCATCATGCAGGGTAAAGGTCAGGTAAGTGTGTCACTGTTTTGGGCAACACTGTGAAAGCATTAAACAACATACTCCTGTGATTGAACAAAGTAAAGACTAGTTTATTTTGTTTCAGCTTTCTTAGAAGACAGTAGTTTTGGAACGAGGGGAAAAACCCAGAGGAATGATGAAAAAGTATTAGTTTTAGTTTTTCATCTAAGTATAGTTCTTTGGATGCTGTCTGTTCACTTTTGTATAAACAGCTGAAATAGGAATGCAGGGAAAATTTACTTGCTTTGTTTAGCTCCTAAATTGAGCCATATTCCTACATTTTGGTCTTATTCATCATTCCCTCGGACCTAATAAAGCATTGTGTTTGGAAATGCGGGGATCTGAGCCCACTAGTGCAAAAAAATCTATGTTAAGAGTCAGTTACATTGTCTAAATATACAGTTAGTCCTTTTGTTTTATTTTTAGTTGAGTGAATTAACCCTTCCTTTTTTTTTTTCCTTTTCAGTTTTCATGAAATCTATAACGAGCGTGTCCGAGACTTGTTGAAGCCGTCAGACAGAAAGAAACCTTACACACTTCGAGTCCGAGAGCACCCTGAAACGGGACCCTACGTGCAAGGTGAGAGTGGGCTCCACAGTCAGCACCTGAGCTGCAAGGGAATGAGTGTCAGCTGTGTGTGTCTTTGCATGAACTCCTGCAATGATCTTAATTGCCTCTGCTCTTCAAGCCTTACTTTTCTCAAATGTTTTTCTTGTTGTATGATCACCTGTGGTACACTGGAAGCTTTGCCTCTGTTATCCTACTGGCTGGAGATCCTGCGTTGTCTGCCTTTCCAGCCATATTATTTTTCTTTTTTTTATTTTAAAGAAAGATTAACTACCAACATTAGCTCTCCAGACCAGCCTAAGATCCCTTCATACCTGTTTCATACCCTGGCAGCAAAACATACCTTTAAAAAAAACAACAACAAAAAACCAACAAAAATTCAACTGTTTGATGTCGCAGGGAGAAGCAATGAAAATCTCACCCAAATGAAAACCTAATAATCTTGATTTTCAGTTGTCAGCTTTTTCAGTTGTCTTTCTTTAGTTCTTACCTTCTCTCTCATTATTGTTCCACTTCCAGTTTATTTTCAGTTTTGATTGGTGCTTCCACCTCAAGGTCTCATACAACTTTAAATTGCAGTTTTGCCTTTTGTGAATTGATTGGCTCCTGGTATAAAGTTGCCAATTACACTGCCATGTAGATGACCAACAGCTGACAAAAATCATGTCTCAAAATCAGTGCACCAGTGTAAAATCATGCACAGTAGATTTACCCTGGAGATCAGAAGGAGGCGTGTTTTCCAAACTGGGAGCTTGTTTAGAAAGTAAATGCGTACATTTCCTTTTCTTCTTGCCTTATATCCAGTGGACAGAATTCTAGAGCAGCCTCTGGTATCACTGACTCTGCAACGCTTGGCTGGCCACCAAGTGAGTAGTAATACCTAGGGGGTATGCACTTAGTACACAAAATGCATATTACATAGAATTTTATGGAACCTGTCACAATAGAGCAAATACTGATCTGTCCTGGCTTCTAAATAGAGTCCCTGTCTCTGTTTAGCGAATTTCTCTTGCTCTCCCTGGTTGACTTTTCTCCCTGTTTTTCTTTATTATGGCATAACGCATCACATGATTTTCCTTCCTCCAGAGGTTAAAGGAGGATGTGACAACAGATAGAGTGACTTGACTGTGTGATTGGATGGAGCCTGACTGAATGGAGCCTAGCTCTGGTTACTTGCACGCCTTGCTGTATTGGTCATAGTACATCTAACAACCATGATTGTTACCAATTCCTCCTCTCAAAATTTGAAATCAGCACTTGCAAAGTGTTGAACTTTCATGATTCTGTACACAAGGGCCTTTCAGACATTCTGGTTGTTTCAGCTGTGCTTTCTCAGCACATCAACACCCTGTTTTAGGGAGAATTGGAAAATAATCGGTGAAATGATGGTCTCATTAGTATGGTAAACATAATTCTTCGAAAAGCAGATTTCTTAGATATTTGTCTTTTATCGAGGGCTCTCCAAGATTCTCTTTCTACATGCTTGTTATTGGAGAACTGCAGTGTTGATGGAGTTTAGATACTAATTATTTTCTTTCAGCAGCTGTTCATTCACTACACAAGAAAGGGTCTTTAAACTGTTTCCTTCCTTTGCAATTTCCATCTCTTTTCTCACGCCTTATATCCCCAGTGATTCCTTGGCTGCATGTAATGGAGTTTCCCTGTTTTAAAAGAAAATAAAGTTGTAGCTTCTGCCAATGGGCTGGGTTGCCTTTTGTCACTGTTTTGTCTTCATCTGGAACCTTCCAGGCCAATTCTGTCTCTTCTATTTCAATTCTGTTGTGGCTGTTGTTGTTGTTGTTGTGGGGTTTGTTGGGGGAGGATTGTTTGTTTGTTTGTTTCTATTGTGCTTTTTTATTTACCCATTTTGAATAAGGATTTTATACTTGGACACAACCAAAATTTTTGACTGGAACAATTTTATGCTAGAGTTCTGAAATATGCCAGTAAAATTCCCATTTGATTAGATTTTGTAAACTAAGAGGAAAACATAATGGCAGAAGATTACCCTAAATAATATTTACCACTTTTGGCCACGGTTGTAAATTCAATTTGAATAATTTATTTTAGATTATTCACTCCCTCTGTATATTATGAAAGCTGCAAAAAACAATTGCGTTAATGCCTGTAAGAAAACCTTTATTTTCAATGGTAAGTGTAATTCAGGTTTTGTTTTTAAAAAAACCTGATCACATGCATGAAAATGAATTAATTTCTCTGCTGAAGACAACATGGGGTCCAATTAGATGCTGTTGTGAGAACATGTGAACTGAAGTAATTTCAGGCTGATGAGTCAAGAAATGAGATAGGGCAAGAGATGAGATTTCTTTTTTTTAGGCATGTATGCAAATATATATTATTACATTTGCCTATGAAGTTTATGCAATTGAGAACTGTGACAGTTTGCTTTACTTGAGACAGCCCTAGGGTCTGTTGAGGAGAGGGAATAATAAAGTGTGATGGAACAGCATTCATTAGCTCACATCAAAAATAAGCAGCAGTGACTTGAATGCAAGTTTGAAGCATAGGCAGCTTGATTTAAATAAGATGAAGTTCAAGAAAGCCTCTTGTGAAGAGGTTCACAACACTGGTACAAAATGCCCTTCTCAACTCCACTAATGTATTGCTGCAATCAGAAATTGCTGAGCTCTGTAATGAGGGTTTTCTGCGTGCTGAAATAGTCTTTGGCAATTTTATATGTAGTCTCTCTGTGCAGGATCAGAGTGCAAGAACAATGTTTCCAATAGCTAGGCAGCTAAGATCAAAATTATCAGCAAGTTTACTAGGAGAGCTTGTTTGTGTTTCACTTCCAGGCAATTTACTGTATGGGATAAGTGAAATTGGTGAACATCAGCAAAGCTCAGAAATTTCCCATTGTTTTCCATAGATCAAGCAAGTTAAGGACCAGCATCTGTATTTGCATCATACTCCTTGCAAGCAATCAGCAATTTTAAGGTTTGCTGACCCTTATGAGGAGCTCCTCACTGTACATTAGGTTTAGTTGTGTGTTTGTTGTCAGAGACATCCAGAGTACAGTTAGCTGTGGATGAAGAATAGAGAGAGAGGAAAATCAGAAAACTCAATCCCCTTAAGGACACTTAGATGCTCTGGGCAATGCATTTTCCATTTGCAAGTCCAGTCAGAAAGTCCCAGCACTGAACTATAAGTATTTAAAAGTTTTCCAACCCATCGTTTTTTCACATAAAGGCTGAGAGATTGTAGCCTTTAAAATGCTGAAAGTGTTTCAGTGCTTTGGATTGGAATCGTTTCAAACTTCCCCCTCACAGATGGTTGCACTGTTAAGGAATCAGCCTCTCTTAAACCAGGAAATGATGCAATCTATTTTATTACTCTGAGGCAGATTTCTGGGGGAGATCCTTTCTTACTCCAAGGCAGATTTCTAGACGAGCAAGGGGTTTTGATCTTGCTATGGGACTTGAAAATGACCTTTCTTTTTCTGGCAGCTAACAGAACACTTCATCATTTCTTTTCAAGCAACATTTAAAATATTTCATTAACCTTATTAGAAAGCTAACTGTTTTAAACTCTCTGCTAGATTCACAATTGCAGTGCTTAGGGAAACGTAGGCAGGTAAGAATTTCTTCCATGCCTCCTTTCTATAATGATATTTTTATTCAGTTAAATAAGACCCTGAAAAGGGGTCTGGGAAAACAATGTATGATAGTTTCCATATTCTGAGCTTTGAACATCCCAGTGCGGCTGGAAAAATAATGGGCCTCTTTCTCAAATGGAAAATGTGATGACTTCTGGAATTAATGCGTTGTAAAGAGACACCAGAGAGCAGAAGAAATATTTTTGTTTGAAAATCATCCTATACTTTGTGTGCATGTGAGTGTTCATGCACGCACACTTCAGCAAGGGTTTTTTTTTTTAAAGTATGGATGATCCAAAAATCTTTTTCTTTTTTTTTATATGTATCTGTTATTAATGGACTAAAGTAAGATCCCTACTTTGTCTTAGGTTTTGCTTTCATTTAGAGTTAAGCCAGCTGTTATGAAAGGATAGACTCTAACAATATCAGAAGCACCTATTTCAGTCTTGTTGAATTTCATATTAGTCTTGACTTTCATTCTAGCAGTAGACAACTTATTTGATCCAAATAAATCAACATTCTTTTCAGCACTTTCCCTTCACCCACACTTTCGTGGTCTGTAGTAAAGCAATCCAAACCTAAATCTGTGGAGGGAGAGGAATTTGCCCTGGATCCCAGCTGTGAGATAAAACATTCTGCAAAGGGGTGTTTTGCTGACTATGGTACGACAAAGACTTGCTTCACGACTCGGGTATTTTTTGAGGAGTCCCTGCAGCACAAACGATAAATAATCCTCGGTGAGGAGGCACATTAAACTGGGTTTATGGGAAATACAAGCCTGCTGAGGCTGATTTGGTGCGTGTGCCGGGATTTGCGTTTTGCCAGGGGCTGGCAGTGCAGTGCAGTGGTTGCTCAGCACAGCTCTGTGAGCTGTCACCGCCCTCCGCTGGGCCCCTCTGGGGCATGAGCACCCCTCCGGCACAGCAGGCTCTCAACGTGGGCTCCTTCCTTTCCTTCGGGGGGTCTCCCCCTCCTTGGGAAAAAAAATCAAATTTAGAAACAAACAAATAAAAACGACCAAAAACAAACTGGAAGGAGAAGACAAGAAAAGGGTAGATGATTCATGTCATTATTTGGGGAGATCCTTCAAAAAGCTCTCTGAGGAGAAAAGTGCATGAAGATTCTCAAGTGCAGGCTAAAACCTATTTAACTAAGTGGTAAATATTCGCAGAGGTTGGTTCCTAGTTCAGTTAGTTGCATGAGCAGAGCCATCATCTAGAGGAAGTTGCCAAAATCTTTTTTATAGGATCTGTACACAAGTAGAAGCAGTGATATAGCTGAAAATTTATTGTGGACTCACGGTTATATTGGTTTTTTAAGTACCATTGTTGTGCAGATGGAAAAGTCCTGATCTTTGAAGATATGAGGTGTTTTTTATGCTCATGTCACTGCATCAGAAGGATGAACTGGAATTTTTTTCTTAATTTTTGAAAAAATGTAATAGTTGTATTTTTTAATAAAATTTACTCTAGTTGAGAGACTACTTGTATAATAGGCTGTCATCTCACCAGAACATCCTTATTCTCCTGATGTTGGGTAAATTGATGGATAAACTGAATGAAACTGCCTGAGAAAGCTAAATATGTAACTCTTCTTGAATCTTTGGCAGGTTTGACTCAGCATTTAGTTACAGACTACAAGCAAGTTGTAAAACTTCTAGAAGAAGGAATAGCTAAAAGGTATTTTACTTAACAAACCAGCTCCATCTGTATGTAACCCTTCTTTCACTGTGTGTTGATTTCATTGGTGTTTACTGTGCGGGTTGCCAGCGCTTTGTGATGACAGATTTTGTGATCCTGCACATGACACACACGGGAGGTGTCACCTATCATCATATCGTCCAGAGCAAGAGCTACAAGCACCCATGAAGTTGTTTCTTCAAAACCGATCCTGTGCTGACTTACCCACAAAATTCCACCATCTGTCCGTGATAAAAAATGCAAGCCAAGAAAACATTTTGCTGTAAACAGACATCTGTTTTTCCCCTTCACTTGCTCATGATACTTTAGACTGGATAGCTTTCAACTCACTTCGTCCTAAAATTCAGTGATTTAAAACTGCTGAAAATATAATGCATACTTTTTTATTTTCTAAAAGTACTTAGTTTACAATTATTTGGTTTCATTTTTATAAGCTCCTAGTCAAAATTGTATGTTTGCTGTCAGTGACCTGTGGGATTTGGAACACTGGTGAAGCCAATGATTTTGGCTCTCATTAATTAAGACACTTTTTGACAAGAAGCCTTGAATATCTTTACAGGTGCCATTCACAGTAATGGAAAAGAGTTACATTTGAAAGGATCCTCCAAATCCTAATCACAGTTCCAAAATTGATATTAAGTCTTAATATGGGAGTAGTCAAGGTTTTAGAATAACAGTGATGCTGGGAAGGCAATAAAAATTAAGCTGCATTATCACAAAAAAAACCCCATAGAATATACATGGGGATTAAGTTTTGCTGTTTCTGCTTGCAGCAATTAATAGATGCAGCTTTATGGTAAAAAGAGACTATTCCAGAACAACAAAATTCCAGGTGAATACATGGGTTACATGGGTTGTGAGTAATTGAGATGTGAACTTGCTCTATAATTACCTTGTGTGTTGTTGGAGGGGAGGAGTACTAACACTTCCTCCTCCAAATCTTGGAGCACTCTCTTTTTCACTCTTCCTTTATAAACTTTGGTGCTGTGCCCATACATCCTCTGCCCACTGTAGGGCTGTTTTCTCTTTTGGCCTTTACCTAATTGTTTGTCTTCCTCCTCCAACATCTGGAGACTAGTTCATGTTCTCTTGCTACCTCAGCTTTGGCTTGCTTATAACCTTGATGTGCTCAGTTGCCTATAGCTTTTGGCAGTGGCCATTCCCATGACTGTGGAGGGAGTGTAGGAAGCAGAGAACAGCAGGGAGCAGAGTCCTGGCTTTGCCCTCCTGCCCTGGGCACTCAGCAGCATTCACACAGCTGCAGTTCTCTGCTCTCCTGTGCAACTGGTCTCTGCAGTGCTCTGACAGCTGGGCTTGTAACAAAAGCACGGTACCACAGTCCTTTTCTGCACTACTAAAATTTCCTACTGTTGTTAAGGGCAGGCTTGGCAGAACTGGTGATCAAGGCTGCATGTATAGCTGATACTCAAGGCAAGCTCAAAGAAGAAAAACCTGTGTCCTTGCCTTTGCCCTGGACAAAATCCTACTTTCTCTGGGTTTTTCTAATTAAAACAACAATAAAGAAAGTAGAATTTCCAAAAGTTTGCATTACAGAGGCAGTGGGAGAGCCCTGCTGCTCCTCCTTCTGTGAGCTGTTCCAGCTTGCCAGAGTGCCCTGGGTCAGAGCACGGGAGCCTTTTGACCGGCCTGTCCCTGCCAGAGTTGAGCAAGTGCCTCACAGTGCATTGCAGTATTCATTTGGCACTCAATGGGTGGACTAGTTAATCTCACTGGACTGCCCTAGCAGTGTAGAAGAGCTGTATTGGGGTTAAAGAACCCCAGAAGCAGCGTATGAAGGTTTTTGAGCCCTTTGGAAATGCCAAGGGATTAAAATGGGGAAGATGTGCTGGGCTTGTACACCCTGTATTGAGGCTGAGCTGTTGGATGCTGTTGCTGGCTGTACTTCTCTGCTGTGTTCCATGCTTATGCCACACCTTATACCTGTGTTGCTTTAAGATATCTCCTCAGAGTGCTGCTGGTGGAAAAGAACACTTCTAATTGATCCTCAGTTTCCACCCTTCCATGTTCACTGCCAAATGCTCAGGGATCAGATCCAAGAATGCAGCCTGCCATATTCTCTAAGTTTCACATTTTTTCATTTATCTGCTGTATTTGTTGATATTTATTTCCTTTAATACAGGGGAATAACCCTTTGTAACTGAATGGTTTGTTCTTTTTTCTAGAATTACAGCAGCTACCCATATTCACAATGCCAGCAGCAGATCCCATGCTATCTTCACCATCCACTACACTCAGGTTTGCTAAAAATAACCCAACTTCCTCTTCACTTTCAAAGCATTGTTCACTGTGTTGTGCATTGTTTACTTGTCACTATTTTGTGCTGTTTGTAGTAATGGTGGAAGCTGTTACTTATTTCCTTTGTACACTGCAGATGTGTTGAGTGTTTATTGAAGCATTCTGTTCCTTTGTGCAAGCTTACAGTCAGAAGTGATGCCAAAACCTCGCTTTTAAAAGAAATGTTTTCTGTTTTTATCAGCCCTTTGAAATGCAATAACCCATCTCAGATGCTGTGAAAATTACTTGTGAATATGTTTGAGGTTATGTTTTATCACACTTGTTTAGGATTAATTAAAGTACAGCATTAGCTTACACCAAAATTTTGTATCTGTCCAGCTTTTTAAATGTGCTCATCTCTTTAGCATTTGGCATCCAGTACTCTCCCTGAGACAATGCAGCCTTTCTCTGGAGGAATTACATCCTTCTCTGGCAGGGAAGTCGTTCAGTGATCCAATAGACCTTTTCTATCTCACACTTCTAACATCCTGTAATCACAGAACATTTTGGGGTATTTTTCCTTAGTTTCACAAAAGACCTTTGGAATACATTAGTGGAAAATAACTCTGCAAGGTCTACAAGAAAGCCTTTCACAGTCTCTAGGCAGTAAAGGTTTTTTTGAGAGGAAACTGGCATAAGAGGGTAGATTCTCTGTGGGGTGAGAAAACTGTTGAGTTAGTGGTTTGAACCTAGTCAGAGGGTCAAGGTCACAAACAAAGGCAGTGAGACAGTCATATGAACAACTCAGTTTCAAACAAAAGACCACATCTATTTTATTTTCATTAATTAATTAAGGAGAATAATCTTCCTTATTGATTTTTTTTTCTTCAGGCTATATTGGAGAACAATCTTCCTTCTGAAATTGCAAGCAAGATCAACTTAGTAGACCTTGCAGGCAGGTAATAATATATTGAAGGGCAAAGAGGTAATTTTTGAAGTTTAATATTTTAAAATTTCATTGAACTAACAGTAAGCCTGACTTTCTTACTATGTAACAGGGAATATTAAGCTAATATTGTCTTTGTTAATAGTTCTTCTGTACCGGGTGTTGGTTTTCATTGGGGAAGGGAATCTGTGGGTCCTCAGAACCAATACTGTGCTGTTGCATACAGTTAGGGTAATTCCATTCAGCTCTATATTCTTATTAAGTGGCTTTTCTGGTAGCTGTTGTTGGAATTACTAAATCTGAGCATGAAAAGAAAGGGGGAAAAAAAGGAATGTGTTCCTCATGGCTGCCTAGCACAGGCAGGAGAAAATAGTTCTATCTCACTGTTTATGTTGTTCATATTCCAGCAGTTCCTAAGTCTCTGATCTTTGCTATTTCAGTGAGGAACATGTGGTTGTGCTGAATAGGACAGAAAACAGAAAGATGGAAGTTGTGCTGAAGAATTATGGAACAGTCATAGAAAAGGATTTTTTGTTTTCTCGAGAACATAAATTACCATGCATGTATGGTCAGAGAAAGTGGCATTTAGGGAATATACAGACTTTTGTATTCAGCCAGTCCACCCTTGTGGGGTTGTGAAATGAATATTGTTTTTTTAAATTCAGAACCACTATAATTGGGTTGCCCAGTTCAGACTTGAGTTTGTGCTTTGGTGGGTCTTTAACAGTATCTTGCACCAACAGCCCTTGCTCATGGTCAGTTGGGCTTTCTGAAATAGAGGGCAATATAAAATATTTAAAATATATGAGTTTTTAATTCTAAAGCTCATAATTTCTGTTTTCTTGTATTGTTTGAAAACACATAATGTTTTCATATTGACTATATGATATTAATTAAGCATTTCTGTTTATTTTGCATTGTCTTTTTCATGCTTGCTTGCTACAGTGAAAGAGCTGATCCCAGCTACTGTAAAGATAGAATTACTGAAGGTGCCAATATTAACAAGTCATTAGTTACACTTGGAATTGTCATATCCACTTTAGGTAAGCACATTAGTTCTTTATATTGAAGGGTAGTGATAAGAGCACATGACTCACTCACCATGTGTTGAGTGTAAATGTTTATTTGTATTTACACCGAAAAGCTCAACAGAGTGGCTGTGAGTAGGGACATCTAAGAAAATTAAGTAGCCATGACAGAAAAAAACAACCCCTTTCCTGAGCTCTGTGGTATTTCTCCCTCAGCACAAAATTCTCAGATGTTCAGCAGCTGCCAGAGCATTAACACCATCACGAGTGAAGGGGAGAGCAGCCGTGTGGACAGCCCTCCCTCCGGCAGCAGACGGCCGGCTTACATCCCGTACCGCGACTCCATCCTCACCTGGCTGCTGAAGGACAGTCTGGGGGGCAACTCCAAGACCATTATGATTGCCAGTGAGTTTGGCTTCTGTTAACTGTTCAACATTTTGCACTACATTGTGCCTTTAATGCTCACCTCTGCTGCAGTGAGAAGATAGCTATAATGCTTACAATCTGTCCTTTTAAAGATTTTCATAAATACTTCATAGAATACTCAAGGAAATGAAAATGATGCTGGTTGTGCATTAAATTATGTTTGAGAGTCTTACCAAGGTCATAGCTTTGACTTTAGGAGATTCATTCAGTTATAAATACAGTCTGGAAAAGACATTCTCTCTGAGTTTAATGAAATAACCTAGGGTTATTTTTTTGTTTTTATCTTTTAAACAAGCAAGACTAAAAAAGAAAAAAACAACTTTTTGAAAAGTGATGTGTTAAACTGAATGTTTTTTAAAATTGTGTCATTTGTTTTCTGTCCGTAGCTATCTCACCTGCCAGCTCCAGCTACAATGAGACCATGAGTACCTTGAGATATGCTGCAAATGCCAAAAATATTATTAACAAGCCCAGAGTAAATGAGGTGAGGCCTTGAGTTCTGCCTGAGGTAGCCTATGCAGTCACAATTTGTTTTCGTCTTGGTATACAAAATAATGAAACCTTTAAATACATGGGAATAATTTTGGCCACAGAACCTTAACTTCATTCATTGCCTGGTCTAGGAATGAGCTCTGACTTTATGACAGACCCATTTGTTTGATTATGCAGAGGTCATTCACAGACTGCACAAGTTAAAGGATTATATTAAGGAGAGTCAGGTGCTGCATTGGAGGCCTGAATTCTATTGCTGCCCCTGCTATCCCGTTCTTGTTCAATGCTAGATGTTCCAGATGCTTCAGGCAAACTTTCAGTGTATACTTTTATCTCATTTTCCACCCTTACAGTCAGTCCAAATTTATCAAATGTGAAAAATGTAAACTCTCTCAATCAAAGGCATAGTGTTAAAACAGGTTGGAGCTTTTAGATACTATAGTCAAAAGAACCAGCATTAAAAATAATTCATGGGGAAGTGCATAATTCTGTCTGCCTTTACAGCAAAATTCAAGCAGCACATACTGATCCAGATCTACAGTCACATATGCTAGAAATATAAAACTCTAGAATTGCTGCTCTGTAACTGAGCATTCTTGACCTGGAATTTTGCATGATGCTCCCTTTACACATGATCACATAACTTAAGGACTGAATCACAGTGCATCCATTTAAGAAAAATGCAATGAAATTAAGTTTTAAAAAAGTCTTGATTCCAGCCATTTCCTAGTATTTAATCCATTGATTTACAGCTTTAGTAGTACTCTTTCATGATTTGGCATGAGTGTATCAAGATTTCATTTTGTAGATGGAAGGATAGAATCTTGCAGTTGTACTTCACTATTTGCTTTCCAAAAAACACTCTGTTAAATTTGGGCAGAAGGCAACCCTTCTAATCCTAAGTTTCCCAAATTTAATTTGCATTTTAATTTCCAGTGCCTATAAGTAGTTTTCAGACATCAATAGTAGCAGCAACTGTGTGCTTGGTTTTGCCAGCAGCAGTTCTCAGCTCTGTGACAGGCTAAAGTCACGTTAACAATACTGGGTAAGGCACTTGTCACACACAGCCTCTCAGCCTCCCAAGCTGTGTACCCAACACTCTCTTGCACAGCCCATGCTAGACCCTTAACCTCAGCCCTTCAGTATTCTTCCCCTCTCTGCAAATTGACCTGGCAGCCCAGAGAAAGCTGGTTCTTCACTCCAGAGTTTGTCTGAAATGGCTGTAAAAGCTGTTTTCCAGAACCTGCCAGTGCAGAAACACTTACTCTGAAAGTGAGATAAATGCCTCCACACCAAGCAGACAGGAAATCCTTTATGTATCAGCTGTAAGGGCTTTTAATACCATCCTGAATGACATTCTGACTTTGTCTCCTCTGATGGGATTTTATATACGGGGATTAATATCAACGTCTTTCTGATGCAATGTAACTATTTTGAGGGTAAATCCTTAGAAGTAGTGATGTATCCATCTAGTCATGATGGAAGTAAATGCTGTGGTAGGTCTGTGTTCAGAAGAGAGATGGAAAAATGTTTATAGTAAAAGAGAATCTATCAAAGATGAGAACCACCTGTCTCTAGGCAGTACATCTCAAGGGCCTGACAGAGTGTAGCAAGGAGTACTGCTGTGAGTTTGTTCATTCTCCTCTCTTCCTGGCTGTTGGAATTTCTCCATATTGATTTCTTCAGCTAGAGTTTTCTTAAGACTGATTTTTCCAACAGTCTATGTCTCAATGTTTCAGGATGCAAATGTGAAACTGATCAGAGAACTGAGAGAAGAAATTGATAGGTTGAAAACTATGCTGATGAGCTTTGAACTGGTATGTAGCAACATTTCCTTACTGGAACTTTTGTGTCACTTAAGGTAGCTTACTTTCATCCTGTCTGTTTATCTTTCCATGTTTATGATAACTGGATAGAAATAAACTGTTCTTTGGGTGATTTTGCAATTATAAGGTTAACTGCTTGCCTGTTATTTCTCCTCTTTCTGTCGCTGTACTGATGAACCTGAAGTATAAATAGTCATGTAATGATTCAAAAGGATTTCCTTGCTTGTCCTTTGTAGTGTTGGATGGTTTCCCTGTCCAGAAATACCAAGAAATAGAAATATTTTTTTTTAAGAGTGTGGAAACTTCAAGACAGTAATTGATGTTTCACACTGCTTGCACACTCTTTTCACCCAAAAAAAGTTGTGAACCTCTGTGAGCCCTCACAATACAGCTGATATCCCTGGTGTTTTTCTCTGTTGGAATGATAATAGTGTCTTAGTTTTCCAAGCCATGGAGAGAATGTTTCCCTAGGAGAGACAGGAACTACAATTCAGGATTTATTTACACAGAACTATGTCTCAGTTATTGTTTTTTCCCCAATTCTTTATGCCAAAAAGATTGCATGCAATAGCTAGAGAGATGTAGGCTAGATGCTAGAAGGCAGCATGTGTATTTTGTCTTTCCCTCCTTGACTTCATCTCCTTGAAATGCTGAAGAGTGAAAGAAAATTCCTGCCAGTTGTGAATAAGAGAGCTAACATGTAGATCTTGGTGGCTGTTGTTTGTACAGAGAAATTCCAGTCCCTCATGGAGTGATGACAGGGATGGCAATCTGACTGAGCTGGTCCTTCAGAATGAAATGAAGGTGTGTATGATTTACTTGATGCTGTAACTGTCCCCTGGTCCACTATCAGGGCGATAGCATTGCTGTAGCTGTGAAACTACAGGGAAAACTCTTGTGTCTTAATCCTTTCATTTTTGCTCTGCAGATGCAGGAAACTGCTGTCCTTAATTCATGCTGAGTGTGCTCTACCAGTTTGTCACAAAAGTCTCGTGTCCTTAATGGGACACAGTCCATTGTGCATCACTAAGCCTGCACAATCTACTTCTTGTTTGAAATCTGTCTTGATATATCACAGCAATTCATTATACACAGTCTCTCCCTACTGACATAAACTCCAAAATATTTTACACTTATCAAAATTACTGAGGAAATTTGACCACTGGTAACCTGGAAATGTTTTGCAGACCTGAAGTTTTTCCAAAAGACAGGCAAAATAACTTGTTTGCATGACCAAAAAATAAAAAATAAAATAAAAAATTAGCCTGCTTAGTAAGTGAAACAGTTCTCTTTCCTATTCTTTAAGATTGAGAAATTGACCAAAGACTGGACAAGTAAATGGACAGACAGAAAAGCCATCATGGAAGAATACAGTGTGGACATCAACAAAGAAAAAGCTGGAGTAACAATAGATTCTAATTTACCTCATCTAATGGCCATGGATGATGATATCCTCAGCACAGGAGTGGTGCTGTACCATCTCAGGGTGAGATATGGTCACTTCTCTCATTTCACCATTTGAAAATATTTGTTTTTTTAGGGAATGGAGGGTGGTTAGGGTGGCATTACAACAACAGCTATCAAAACATGAAGGTCGCAGATCACAAGACATAATGGGGGGAAAAGCAGAAAATAATTAGAAACAAAGAAATAGAAGAATTCATGTATGAATATAATTTGACCTCTTATGAATACATGTGCAAAAGCAAAGCAAAATATTTAAATTAGTCCACAAAACATGAGGGCAGTTATGTGTTTGTATATGTGGAAATATAAAGGATGGTGCTTAAAGTATTCCAGACACACTGGTGCAAATTTTATTATGCATTTGTATACTTAGGACTGGAATATTTGTATATGTATAGATAAAAGTAAGGTTTAAGAAACAAAAGCTCACTTTGACAATGACTTCTGTACATTGCTTTTAATCCTGCGAGATCTGCCACGTAGATACAAGGTATGTAGCATGAAGGTTTATTACTTGTGATGCTGCTTGAGTGGCTGTTTTTTAACATCAGGCAGAAATCATGGCCTCATAGATACTGTTTTGTTGTGTAGCTGCTAATTGAAGGCGAGGATTTCACTAAGAAACTTTTGTAACATTGTATGTATGTTACTGCTCATTACTGCACATGATGAGCATGCCTGAGTCAGATAGTTTTGAAGGTTTCTTAGTTTTTGGTATGACAAGTGCTAGGCCAGACTTCAACATTTTAAATGTTGTTTAAATCAATCGAAATTACTGAATTATTGATGCTGCTTAATGTGAAAGAAACTTTGGATGAGCACTTCTATAGAGGTGCACTCCTTGCCAAAATATATGTTAAATACAGTTGGAAATCATGTATCTGTTAGCTAATGAAAAATCTTTATCTAGATTTTGTGGTAATTGACAGTTTAAGGCCATAGGATCTTTTATTCTTCTTTAAAATGACAACAAATAGTTAAAACAGAAATCTCGCTGTTCCGTGATGTTGAAAGAGAAACTTAACTAACACAAAGAAACTGTGCCAGGTAATTACTAGGGACTGAGTTTTTATGTCCAGTGCTGATCAAAATACAACTTCAACTACTCAACCCTACCTTAACAATAAACATTTATTGAAAGCAACTGCTACTACTTAAATGTTTTTCTGTTATGTGCCATTGGAGAAAGAGCAGATACTTTTCCATACTAATTTTGACAACAGCCAATTCAAACATATTAATTTTAATGGCATAACCTGGTTTGAAAGGTCACCTTCTGAAGTCATTCATGACTCTGTCACACTAACATCTTTGTCCCTTCTTTCTTTGCTTCTAGATGCTGCCTTTTCTTTTCTTTGCACTTTACATCTTTTAGTCTCTGGTGTCTGTTACCTTCATCTCAGCAGCAAGAAGGTAAAACATAAGCAGTTTCTTACAAATTAGGGCTTCACCACATAACAACACTTTACATTGTCCTTCTAGAGAGAGGTCACAGCAGCAGTTTTCAGATCATGCAAAATAAATATTGTGTTACTCCTTTACTCAGCTGATATTTCATAGTATTAATTGCACTAATCAATGCTGTGCCTATGCTTAATTTTCTGGCTTTCATTAATAAAAGAGATATGTTTCCCTGTGATTTAGCTGACCTTTTTTCTTAGCTTAAAAATATGAAATTTGTTTATTGTTTCAGTAAAAGGTGTACTTCTTTACATTTTTTGAAAATTGGAGTACTTCCAGAAGTGAAGGGGCAAAGCAAGCTTAGTCTTTATGGTTCTGTAAAGCACCTTGGGAATTCTACCCCCAGTCATGAGACACAGACAGAGGAGGTAACAATGCAAAAACACTTCAACAGATGTGAAGATGAGCTGTGGTGTGCACAGGTCATGATGTGCAGTCATTTAATCTGAAACATGTTTCCATTTTTCAGGTGGAATACTCAATATTAAATTAGGAAAGAACATAAATATTACCATTATGAGCTCAATAATAGCATTTTAAAAATTAAATCAACATGGTCCTGTGATATGGTTATCTGTGATTTGTTTTCTCAAATTGAGTTGGTTTGCTTGTATCATATCAATACCTTTGTCTCACCTGCAATTTTTAGTTGGGTTTAAACTCACCCAGAATCACTCCACTGACTGGGATGCTGTTGTAAATTTTCTGAGCCAATCTTCAGCTCAATATTGCTGAATTAAATTGGGTTACCAGAGAGTTAGTTCAGTAACTTGGAAGAGGTTTCTTTTGGAATTATAGTAATTATTTCATTGCCAAAGAAGAAGATAATATATAGTGAAGAAGATATTTGATAAAGAGAACTTCTATGGGTTGGATTACTTCTCTCTGTATAAAATACATGTTGCTAATTCACTTGATTGAGTGACACGAGTCAAAGGCCATATGGACCGTAAGTTTTCTGGAAGTTGTGCCAACCCAGGTGGATATTTTGCAGTTGAGTCTGCTGAACTGACATGGAACTTGGTAGTTTCTTCAAAGCAGAGCCACAATCCAGCCTTCAGCCTCTCCAGCAAATGAAGTCCCAGCAGGGCTCATGCTTGAGGGATCTCTTGGTTTGTTCAGACAGCTGAGCTCTGTGATAATCATTCCCTTTCTGTCCAGTGCACAAACCCATTGTGATTTACCCATAATTACCCAGAACTGGGGCACCTTGAAATAGTGCAGTTTCTCTTTTCCCAGTCTTCAGGCTTCCAATTACTACTTCTTGCTCGATCTTTAAATCTGGGCTTTACAATACACTTGGAGCAGAGGGTATATTCACTTTGCTCTAATTTGAATACAAAATCACATTGTTCACTGTCCATAATTAATTTTAATATAAATGAAAGGCTTACCAGTAAAGTAATTTTAGAGTGCATTTACCAATCACTTTACCATAGCCAATTACAGTGTCTCTTTAGAATTGGGAAATTATCTTGCTTTATTTTCCCAAGAAAATGCATAGAACTGGTAATGGAAAGTAGTAGACAGATGATAAATTAATAGCCTTTTTTGGCAGTTCTTTTTCTTATGATATTTTGTAAATGACTCTTTTTTATTGGTATTTGAAATCAACCATAAAACTGCTTTCATCGTTGACCTTTAATATTGTTCGAGTCCTCTTGTTCTGGGGACTTTTGTTCCTAGGCCATTCTTTTCTTTGAAGTTAGTGAATTTTCAGGTTTAGGAACATGCCCATACACCATCAACACCAGGAAGACTTTTCACAGATGTCATTTAAATGTCACAAAAAAGTTCTTCTTTGTAGTTAGATTAAAGAATTTCTAATGTATGACAAAGTGCCCTTACAAATTAGGAATTCTTTTTCATTTGAAAAGCCTGGTTAATTGAATCATTATTTTGCAGCTTCTTTCTTTCTGTGTGGATATTTATAAAAATAATTATCTCATTTCTGCAAACATCAAGACTCACTGTAAAAGTTCAAAGCATCAGGATGCATGTTCATATTCAAAATATTGGTCTTAAGCAAAGCCCAAATGTCATCCACTGAGGATTACTTTATCTACTGGAGTCATAGAAGCTGAGATAGCTGCAGGATGAAGAGTAATTGCAATGCTAAGGGGGACAGTGGGCTGAAATATTACGAGTACACAGCATTTACTTCAAACAATTACAATTGAATGTTTCAGTCATTCAGAAACAATTTAAGTATTTGTTAAAATGATGTACCAAAGCTCTTTTAAGAAGTATATATAGTATTTTTTCTATAACCAAAATTTAAATTAGTTCCTTTCTTGTTTTAGGAAGGAACAACCAAAATTGGAAGAAGTGACTCAGACCAAGATCAAGACATTGGTAAGAGAATGATACAACTTATTTTGTGAAATGATCAGGTTAAATAAGGGGTTTACATTTGTCATGTGTAATAGCTAGGTAGCATTTCTTTTTGTCAGCTTGCTTTATTGAAGAAGGTAAGTAGAAGAGACTCATTATTAATTTTTGCTAAAATATGTAATTATTTTTTGTTTAAGAGGCCAAACAATCAGTGGACTTGACCTAATTGAGACCTCTTCAGAATTTTCTTCTCACTTGTAAAATGCTACACTAGAGTTTAAAAATATCATCCTCTTTTATCCAAATTCTCAGATGTTCTGTCCTAAACTAGTGGCACAAGTAATCATGAGACATTGAAAATACTTTTCAACTCTATTTGTTCAGAATATTTTAGATATAAAGTCCAAAATATTCAGAATATATCTTATTTAATTTAGTTTCTGCTTTTAGTTTTAGCAGTCCATCTCAGGAGCTAGATACTATGACAGAGAACTGAAACTTTATATTGAAACTGGAAAATTTGTGGAATCTCAGCTTTGGTTCAGTTCTGCTAAGCTTGCTTATGTTTGATTATTTTTTACAAGTACATTAGTGAATTATAATGGCCTTAAGAAAATTCAACATAACAGAAGAATTTGCAGATCAGCTCACAAATCAGAAAGTGGTATGTAGTTTTCCAGTACTAGAAATAAAGAAAGAGTCTCACTATTTCCAACAGAGAATTTCAATAGTAAGTTTTTTCTGTGATTAAGTATTTACTAGCGGTATTTCTTCTCTTTGTTTTGCACATGATATGGGTCTCTGGGGCACCAAGTATGTGAAGTGGCAAACAGTTTGTGGTGCTCCCTTCTGAGGACGACAGGGCAAACCCAACCCCTTCACCTGGTGAGGTAAATCCCTGTGTTGTAGTTTTGCAGGGACAGTGGATTGAAAGGAATCACTGTTCGATAGACAACCACTGTGGGATCGTGACGCTGCGGCCGGTGCCGGGCGCGCGCTGCTCCGTGAACGGATGTGAAGTGGCTGGGTCCTGCCGTCTGTCACAAGGTGAGGGTTGTTCTGTCTGGGAGCAGGAAAGAAAGTTAAAACACTGGTGACGATATTCTGCCTCCTTTTGGCAACAGTAGTCTGTAGGTTTCTGCAAAGGGAAGGCGTGTAGTCAGAGACATTGTTGTGGAAAGTAGTGGAGACTGGCTCTGAGCCAGCTGGCCACTGAAAGGGTTTCTTGGCAATTATATAATGTGGTTGAAATAACCTTCAGCTTTTTCACAGTGTATTTAGGTGGAAGCTGGTAGCCACTAAATCGTAGGCTATGATGAATTAATTCAGATTATATGGACCAGGCTTCCATATTTTAGGTTCTTTAAAGTAACAGTCCAGCTTCTGGGAACATGCAGGGATCTAGATTCCTAAAAATATAGTGTAAAAACAAGTTTTCAGCAGTGGGTTGGTTATGGTTTTGGCATGAAGTCATGCTGGCCTTTAATATGAACAGGGAATTTACAGTTTTTTTTAGTCTGTAGAGATCTTCAAGATTAGTTTGCTTGGATGCTGTCGTTACAGATTGATAACTCTGCTATTCCATAGTGCAAATTTTAAAAACAGTTCTCTGTTCTGTGATGTACAGAAAACTGTTGGCCAGAGGTTTTTTTTTAACCTAAAATTCCATAGTAGTTTGATGAATTGTGTCTCTGTAAATGTCTAATTATTTTGTTTACACAGGGGCCCTTGTTGTCCTTGGCAAATCTCATAAATTTAGATTCAATCACCCAGCAGAAGCTGCTATTTTAAGACTAAGAAGATCAGTAAGTTCTAAAACTCTTTTTCTCTCCTGTTTTTTTCTTTTTTTTCCTATTTTTTTTTCTTCTTAAAAGCCAGCCTGATAAAGATAATATTTCATCTCATCATCATATTCACTTGCTTCATTTCCTCCATCTAATGGTCTGTAATGACACTAAACCTTTTGTTGGGGGGACATTAGCACTTCCTTCAGATGTGCTTAGCAAAATATGATGCAGATCCCTTGAATAATTTAGTGTTTCCTATTTCTAGTCATGGCTACAGTAGGATTGAAACAAAAAGGCAGAATGCTGCAGTGAAAGGACCAGTTAAGAATCTTTCCACGTTTTATAATTTTCTGAGTTATCTTTCAACTCTGTCGTTTCATTGTCTTCAATGAAGAAATGGAAAATTGATGGGATTAAGTACTTAAGTGTTGTTGACTCTGAAAGCAGTTAATTGTTACATAAATCAGAAAAAGATAAAATATTTCTTGTTATGATAAGCTCAGGAACGAATTACTGTAAGATATTATTTGATTGGCTAGTTCAATAATGTTTGAGAAATGAAATAATTTTTTAAATGACTGAAAAATATAACTAAAAATTTAACTTAAAAAAATATAAGTTTTCTCATTTAGGAGTTAACCATATTATCAACTGATACTAGCAAGAGTCTGCCTTTTAAAATGGGTTTTCTTTTACTAACGTTTTATACCTTCCACTCTTCCATCCTTTTGTACTCACTTCAAAATGAGGGGCTTAACTTCCGTTTATTTTCATTCTTAATTTCCTGATTAATGAAACGTACATTTAAATAGAGCTGCAAAAAAGATATGTACTCAGTAAAAAATACTTAGCAATTTTGCTAATTGCCAAAGACTAAGCAGAAGCATGAGATTATAAACTCACATGGGAGGTATTACACAGCCTTGCACACAATGGTTAACAGTAACAGTACTAACGATACCTTGGAAGTCCCTGGGTTGCTGTGATTTTTTACAATTCCTGTCCTTTGTTGTGTGCTTTCTGTAGATTAATGAAACCCCACCCACTCTGAGTTGTGGAGCTTTGGACTGGCTCAATTTGGATGGAAGTTGCATCAATTCTCCACACTACATCCTTTCTTCTCTCTACAAGTAAGTTTTAAACTAAGAAAAAAGCAACTGAACAATTTCTCTTGTGGGGTGATGTCTGAAATAAGGGACTTGGTTCAGACAAAAGTAGGCTGTATACAAAGTCCTATCACATTTTGAAGTAGTCAAATAAAAATGTCAGAGAAAATACATTGGCCAGCCGACTAATACAGAGCATGAAGATATATAAGCAACAAACCTGCAAAATAATTTATTGATGCTCAATTAAGAAAATGTCTCAGATGAGACTGTCATCCTTAATTCTGTTCACTTGGACATCTGCTTTACAGCTAATCTATAATTTTTACAATATTATTGCTTCAATGCACAGAATGGCCTTTTCCAGATATGATTTAGCCAAGGTAATTATTACCAATTGACTTTTCACTGCTAATCTGTTGTGGAAATCAGAAGGTTTGTTCATAAATTCCCTTTAGTTCAAGTCCTCATTGAGCCCTTCATCTCAGAAAGCCAATGTAATTCCTTGTTTGGTTTTTTTTAACTGAGTAGTAAATAAGGCACATACTGCTTTCAAAGTGTTGAAGAGCTTCTCATACTCAGTATTTAGTGTATGATTTTTATAGCAGAGACTTTATGAAATGGAAAGGATTGGTGTGATTAAGACAGTGATTAATATGTATCAGGAAAATGAATTACATTCTGTGATTCAGAATATTTGGAATGTTACAGAATTAAATGTAATTGGGTTCTTTTTCTTTTTTACTTCCTCTCAGCCTGGCACATTCAACTAACCTGTTAAAGGCAAGAAACAGCCATCTTCTCATTCATATCTGCTGGTGGCTCTGCTTCTTGCTAGAGTGTTTTTGGTGTGCTAACATACTGGGAATCTTTTATCTCTTTCTAGAGGAAGTATTGAATCTCATTTTTGTGAGCATAAAATGTTATCTCTGTTTTAAATATCCTTCGTGCTTCTTATCAAGTGGCTTGCTTTCCACCTTGGATACTGTGGTTTTATATGTTCTCCTTAAGGTGTCTAATATCTGCACTTGCTTTTCATTTGCTGCAGTGATACCTGCCTATACAAAACATTACTTCATTTTGTTTCTTTACTGAAGAACATTTTACACATGCTTGCTGTTCTTTTCTTAGGAAAAATTACAAATAATTTTTAAAATAAGGATTTGTCTAGTGATCCTCAAATGTACACACCAAGGTGCTCTTTATGTTGCTAAAAACATTAGTTGTGGAGCTCTTGTCAGAAGTTCTTTGATGAACCTAGAAAATCTTGAAGAAATCCAGAAGCCTTATGAACAGTTTATCACAAACTTGAACTTAGTTTTTTGCCCTTTTTAACCTGACAAAACTGCAGAACATTTCTGATTGATTTTTTTTTTCCAGGCTACATTCAGATAGAAGGTTGGTTTGTGTTTTGAGCAATTTTTTAATCACTTGGACAGGATTTTACAAGTAAATTACATTGCTTAAAGTTACCCTCATGCTTACCTAGAGGATTTCAGATAGCTACTTCAGTAAAAATGAAAAATGTTAAGGTATTGCATTTGCTTGGGTTTTATCAATGTCCGTCTCTTACAGGAATGATCTGTAAACCATGTCTTATAATAGCTGGTTTTCACCTTAAGTAATCCAGAGGTCATTTTATCCTTTTGCATGGTTATTTGGCACAAGCAAACTGAATTGATCCACTCAGGCTTGCTTTGCAGTAACCTATGAGTCTGTGTTTCTGTACAAATAGTTTTGTCCATTGAGCGGGTTATGGTTGAGACATCTAGCCTAAAATCTATATTATAGGAATAAAATTATGTATGTGGTGTTTCATGAAGAAAAGTCAATTTCAGGCACTAAAAGATGTGTGAGAGATACTTTGCAAACCATAATACAGAACTAAGTGGACTATGGGGAGTGTTTATTTGATCACCAGTAGAAAGTCCACCCTAATGCAGGGTCTTGTCTCTGTCAGAAAGAGATGCTTAGAGGAAAATATAAGAACAGGGAAAGCTATGTGTGTGTCTTGCTCTCTGTCTCCCTCTCACTTGAAAGTTCTTGGTGTTCTCCCAGCTGCTAGAAAACTGCATCTTCCTCTACTGAAGATTACAATAACGTGTGCAATAGGCTTTGGTGAAGTTTTCTTGCCTTTTTTCCCAAATATTTATGATATCCTATTTTTATTTTTGCAGTCAAAAATGTAGAAACTGTGAAGAAAACAAATGTTCTCTTGAGCCAAGGTAAGAATATTAATGTGTCTAAATCATGCTGAAATTTTTGACACCTTTAGCTTTGCCTTTCTCCTATGCTACTGTGATTTCCTCCAGAAGAGATGGAAGATAATACTTTAAGCTTTAATTCTAACTATTTTATCATATTGGAACAAGAATCTGTACATGAAGCTGACTTACAGGCAAGGCTCTGCAACCATATTCCTTCTTCATGTGAGATCTTGTGCAAATGGTTTGCACCCTTGTTGCATGTGTAGCGTGCATTTAGAAGCCTTAACTAGACTGAGGCTTACTCTGAAGTTGCCACCAATTTCCAGCAGATAAGAACCCTAAATGTATTGGATTTTGTGCCAATAATAAGTACCGGGAACACTCATTAGTATTTTGAAAATTGCTTGGATAAATTGGGTTCCCTTCTGGTGAGAATAAAATCGCTTTAGGGAAAAGTAAAAAAAAAAAAAATTAATTCCTAGCATAGAATGTGGTTCATTCATGCAAAGAAGCACATCAGCTGCAAACAGAAATTATTCAAAATTGTTGAGTTTCCATGGGTTTAAGTACATTTTTCATCAGGAACTGATAGTACTTTGCTTTCTTCTGGATTTTTTATTTCAGATCATTTCAATGTATGTATTACAGTAATGATTATTAATTATATGACTCTTATCTCCCATGCTGTCAGTAGGATGACAGTTTTCTCATCTGCCTTTTATGGGTTGAATTACCTGTCCAATCTTTAACTGTACATTAAAATATTTTGAGAAATGAGAGGAAAACTATTTTCTACTACTGCACACAAATACTAAAATTTTAGGCATTGTGAATCATTATACTCTTACGTGGTTGCTTTGTTCATACACTCTACTTATAAAAGCCCCAGCACTTCAAATTTCTGATGTTTGCTGTCAGCCAACAAACACACAGAAGGCTTGTGAATGGCATCAGTCATCATATTACAGCACCACCACAAATAAGTAGATAATAAAGATCTTTCTCCTGCCATTGCCTTAATACACATAAATAAAAATTCTGTTTTTATTGTCTTACTGGTTTAAAAAAAACCAACCCACTGGAGTTTTTCCATTAGAGTTCAGTGGTACAGCAGTACACTGAATTATTTAGCTACTTGGAACATGCCTCAACTCCCTTTCCTTGAAAATACCAACATTGTCAAACTGGGGAGAGGAAGGGATTGGAATGTGATACAGCATAACCAACGTATTTATTATTTTAGTGTGGTATAGTTAACTTGTCCAACTAATATCTGTAAAATACTCTGAGTTCTCACAGACAGCTTTCATTTGAGAATTTCAAAATGCTTTACCAAAAAGCAAAACAAAAAGGTTAAAGAAAACATCTGCATCTCTTAAAAGATACCTCAAATATTCTGTTTCACAAAGAAATGCACTGTGTCAGTTACAGCAACTCTACAATTTACAGCAGAATCATGTATAGTGGATTTGCAGAGTAACTAACTAATTCTATATATAATTGTCATTGTGAAGGGAAAACCTGAGTTAGCTGAACTGGAATTTAAAGAGGCAGCATTGACCTTAATTGGAGAATGTGGCTCTGTCTCGTGCCTGTGACTCTTGGCCAAAAAGAGGTCTGTTTTAGAGATGTATTTAAAGGGGTGCCTTAAATAAGTCATTGCTTTACTGATATCTTGGGGGCTTTGGCAAAGAAAAAGAGGTTTTGCATAGAAAGGCTAAAAAAATGACACATGAAATAGAACAGTGTGCTTTTTCTGTAAGCAAATCAGTTAATCAGAAATCTAAATGATCTTTCACTTGATGGTAACTTCTGTGAAGGGGATACTATGAGTGCACATTTCCAAAGATCCCTTATTTCCAAAGGTTTCTGGCTCTGCTGGCCATTTTGACTGATTTCTGGCTCCCACCTCCTCCTCACCACTCCCCAGCTTTTGCTTTGAATTCTGTGAGTGGCATTCCTTGGGAAGGCTGAAGGAGGTGACAATACAAGGTCTTTGTATCTCCTTCCTTGCTCTTCCCTTTGCTTTAGGGAAGATAGGGAAGGGGAGGGAGAGCTTTGGGCCCCTGTGCTAGGCAGAAGCAGGTGCAGATGCTGTGCAGCTGCGTGGTGCCTGCTGCTGCTCCGAGCCCCTGCGGGAAGGGCCCCGGATTGGACACAGGAACAGGGGGAGGATAGAGCTGGAGAAGGTGGGGGGAGTTGTGTAGATGTGAATTAGTGGATAGGCTTGTAACTCTAACTTGTGACTGCTCTCAGTGTGGGGTTTGCAAGGGCACAAAGTGCCTTGCCAACATCTTTTTTTCTGCTTTTTTGACTCTTTTTCCCTCGGGAAGAATAATTTTTTAAAAGGCAAATAGGACTTGAACACTAGGCAAAAGATGGGGATGTTAACTTGACTGATTTTTTCTTTGAGAAAACTGGCAGATTTCAGCTTTTACCAGAAGTAATCATTTTTCACTGTAGTTTCTGTATTTGAGCCTTAGGATTTTGTTGCAGCAGGTACTCAGCCTCACCACAGAGCTATTGCTGCCATAGTTACTGGAAGCTGCATTATGCTGTAGCAGCCGCCAGCCTCTGCATCAGCAGCAGAAGTGTTTGGGGAAGAGGGGAGGAGAATTGCACAAAAGGATCCCAGAGAGCTGACAACAAAACCGGCTGGAAAAAATGTGGATTTACAGATGGTTCATTTAGCATGCATCGTGCAAACTTTGGAGAGAAAAATGAGATGGAAAAGCAATCCGGCAGAACTGGTATAATATGAATGTTTTCGCAGTAATTTGTGATTATCTTTAGTTTAGGGTTGGTGTCTTTTTGTTGTCATTTTACTTGCAGCTTTTAATGGTTTACTTGAAGGAGGGGGTAACTGTTGACACTTCTTGCTGCATTTGGTGCACCCAGAAATCTGCATGCTTTTATGAATTTCTCTGCAGAATTGCTTTTTATTATATGCTGCATGCTAGAGTATGCTGGTCCTGTGAAACCAAGACTTCATGTATGTCTTGATAGCTACAGAAATGAAGCTGTTTCTCTTATGTTTGTCCTGAGGTTATTTTGTTTCTTGCTAGAACTGTACTGAGTGTAGATCGCTTGTGTGGAAAAGCCAGAATATGAGCAACAGCATGCTGTGCTTTTTTGCTGAACCTCATAGTATTCCAGTGTTTCATGTCTAAATTTAACAGTGCATGTGATTTAAGATGTTTCAGATGAAAAAAATTAGTGATCTCTCCTACTTATGACAAAATTTGGCTAAATTCTTATGTTAACTGAATAGATACTTGTTTTTAGTTTAGTCATTCAAACACATATTACACAAACTGATTGCTCTCTGAATTGGTTATTAGGTGATTTAGCTATAAAGTGTGTGTGAAGCTGTTATTTTCTTTCTGAGCCATTGTCACGTCATTTTTTAGTTTAGTTTATCATGTTATTTCCACAAACCAGCAAAAGTGTGCTGACATCACGTAGCATGTTCAAAGGTAGAAGGGGAGCATTCTGACTTCATGTGCTTGGCTTCAGCAGTTTCTGTGAGAGACAGATCTGTATCCCAAACTAGCCAGTCATTCTGCTCTCGCAGTCAGTGTTTCACAGCCAGAGGGAAAACATCCCCTTGCGTCCGTGTATTATGTAAGTGGCTCTGTGTGGATTTTCATTATCTTTTTGTTCCACTTCAGAAAACTGTCTGTAAGAAGCAGCTTCATAAAAAATTGCTTAACGTTCAGTCTCTGTATTCAGACCTGGCTTTACTGCTCTGCCTGATTTTTCTTTTGTACTACTAAAAATTGGGAAATGAAGCAGAGACACTGACATAACGGCAGAACTGCAATTTGTATATATACCTGGAACAACAGTATTTTATTACAGAGACTAACCTTACAGAGGGAGAATTGTACCAACACGCTACATCACCTGAACAAAAGCAGAAAGAATACTGCAGTGATTGCTGTGCTGTGTTAGCTTTTCCAAGGTTTTAAGTGGAGTATGGCTGTTCCTCTGTACTCTGCCTTTCTGGAGTGTAGTCATAATATGGAGCTGTGATTAATACCATCAGTTTGGCCTGCCTCGTGTTCTGCTCTGTGTGCAAACACACAGGGCTGTTGGAAAGGATCTCACAGTTTCGTGTGAGTTCAGCAAAAAGCCATTACCACACACGTGAGGGAATATGCCCGTGCTGCTGAGAACAATCAGCTCACTGCCACGTGCATTGTTTGTATTGCTTATTCTCTTCCCTTTATAATGGGGGGGTGGGGGTGCTTTCAGCAAGGTTGGAAAGTACAGGAAAACCTTGTGACCCCCTCACAACTGTAAACAGATGTTACCTAACCACCCCTGTGAGCATTGTTAGGTCTTTGGATTGAAAGGCAACACTGAGTTGTTTCATTTACTTAAATGTTCTGGGGTTCAGTTTGTAAGCAGTCTGAACTCTGATAGGTTGATTTTATGGAAGATTGGCTGGGAGCTAAAAGCCATGGTTAGGAAGAATGAGAGGCATTTTATCAGAGTAATTTTATCTAGTTTTAGTAAACAGTTGCAGAACAAGAATTCTTTCTCTACTCTTTTAGTATCATTTTAGTATCATGTTTCTTTTCAGCCTGCTGGCAATGATTTACTCACTTTCCTCAGTCTCGTGCAGAATGATGCTAACAATGATAAATTAATAGAAATCAGATCTTCTGATATTTGACTTTCTGATGTTTGATAATGCTAATGGATCACATCACTTCTCTTGGATGAATTTACCTTGCTTCCTTCACATGTGTCTCAGACTAAGCAACTTGCCCAAGGTCAAGTGAGACCAGTGACAAATTTAGATTCATATTTTTCAGCTTTCATACCCCCATAGGAACCAGAGCTTTCATATGTCTTTAGCAGAAGGTAAGACTATCTTGTCTCCAGACTCTGCAGAGAGGCTGTTAGGTTTAGTGCATGGGCATCCAGAGGCACTCCTTGTCCTGAAGATCTTGCAGGCCAAGGATGCAAAAGCACAGAGGTCATGTAACTGCTCCAAAATCAGAAGTGTTTTGTCCCAGACCAGTATTTTAACCTCCAGATTAGAAAATTGGAAAATGCTCCATTAGAAAATATGGAAGACAAACTCCAAGCTGCATTTAGGGCAAGCCTCCCTGAGAGTTACCATTGAAACCATGGGAGCTTCTCCTAAACAAGATACTTCAGATTTAAGACTATGTTTGGAAAGTGGTTCTTCTTTAGCCAACCAGTCTCGCTTTAATCTCAGAGTTTGTCCCCCTGTGGTTGGTGGTGTTAGAAATACCTGAACAGCTGGAGATCTGTAATTGCCATAGGAGGGTTCCAGTGCTGCAGTAAGTCAATTCAAACCTACTTCAGCTGAACGAGAAATGAGGCATCCCACTTCTATTTCCTGGGGATCAGTTAAATTTTGTCTAAGAGGGAAAAAATTACAAATCACAGGGTACTGGGATCTTTGTAACTGAGCCAAGGACAAACAGATCTTGCACCAGCATATTCCTCTAATTTGTTTGTGTGGGTGACAAATAGACACAAACCACTTAGCAGATGGCAGCAGCAAAGTTTGTACTGTGTTTGCACCATGACAGACAACTGAACAGAAGATACTCACTTTCAGTTACCCTCAGCATTATATTTGCATAAACATTAAAACAAAACAGAATTCTGTTTTCCTCATGTGAGCAAGATTCATAGTAATATTGTAAATTATTGAAAACCTTTAAGCTTTTATGTACTGAGGCTTTCCTACTACTTCTTATGAAGTGAAATGCATGTACCATGTAAAGGTATTCCAGGAGATTTGTAGATTTTGGTTGCTTAATTATTTCACCTGTTCTGTCTGCTAAACTATCACACAAAATCAAGTTTTTGCTGTAGAAATCATTGTTTTGAACACATGTTTACAGTTCTATATTGTGATGTTAAATTATTCCTGTGTAGCAAAGGTCAATCACTCTTCATACAGGTGACCTTGTATTGGTAGTGATTTTACAAACTACATGGTATTTCCAAATATTTCCTTTGAAATTATATTTTTAGAGGTTTTTTGACCTTCAGGGAATCTTAAAAGTTTTGGTGTCTTTGATTGCTTTAGAATTATAATAAATACATGATTTACATTCTTAGTAAAATATAATTAAAACTTTTTTTCAAGACTCAAAGGTTTAATTTTTTTAATCTAACTTTAATGTTAAGAATTTCATGATGATAGCACATAGAGAAGTAGAATATATATTCCTTTCATAGGGCTAAGGTGTCTTGATTATTATAATGCATTATGGTAAGAATAGATACTATTTTGATTGTTGTTCTGTGTGTTTAAAATTTTGGCACACAGTCAGGAGCCAAACATCTTGGAGAAGATTGTAATGCAGTTTTTCACAGGCTAGTCACTTTTCTGATCACAATTCTGCTCCAAATATAGAAGCAGTAACCTGATATATTTTTTGCATCCAACAGAGATTTGGGTGATCAAGGTCTTTCCTTGGCAGTGCCAGAGACTGTCAGTGTAATCCTGACAATGCCTGTAAATATTTTTAGGTTGGAGTTTCTGGTCTGAAAACAAAGGATGTTGGTCATTTCTGTAAAGCACTTTGAAGTACTTAGATGACAAATACATTACATTGTGTTTATAAAGTTTTATAACTCAAAAACAACCCCCTCCCCAGTTTCACTTACGGAAGACTGCAGCAAAATGAAAAGTGACAATATTTTAAATTTTTTTTTTTGCTATTATCTTCCTGGCAATGGAATTTCCTGCTTTACTACTAGAGCCTTCACATTTTCTGGCATTTATCACACTTAGAGGGTTGCAGCCTGCTGTGACATGCATACACACAGCTGCGAGTTTTTGTCATTATGCACCCTTATTGAGCAAAATAACATCTTGAATGTCCTTTAGTAAGACGACTTGTTTATTACAAGCAATATTTTTTTCTGATTTGAATTCACTGTCAACATTTCTAACAGCAGAGAAATAGATGCTGTGCATGAAGAGTATAAGCAGAAACTGAGAGACCAGGAAGCTTTCCACAGAAAACAAATTCAACAACAGCAGCTCTTTGTTGAGGATTTAAAGCAGCAGATTTTGAGAGGACAGATCAAAGCAGAGCAGGAATTAGAAAATGACCAAGCACTCATCAACCAGCAAATCCAAGAAAGTGAGTACCTGCCTCTTCCCCTGCTTCAGTTCCCTTCCATTACTGCATACTTTCATCCTCTCAACAGTTTTTGTCTAGTGATGTTTTTTTTTTTATGAGTGGAACTTTTATTATGGCTAATTACTGGATTTCTCCTGCAATTGCTTTTCCCTTGAGAGCAATTACTGAGCTTTGATTAACAGAACTAAAGGGCCTCCTTCGCAGTGCTCCAGCAGCAGTTTAATTAGCACTGCAGGTCATTGCTGGCAGGGACAGCCCCAGCTGCTCCCCTGGGGCTCTGTGCCTCTCCTCTCCTCGGCTCATCCCAATCTTGCCTCCCGTAGCGGCGGTTCTGGCGTTCTCTAGTTTGTCTTCTAATGAATTATTTGATCTGGGTTTCTTGATAAGCAAAGGGTGCCTATACAAAGGTGTCATTCCCACCTGGGAAAATCTGCTGTTTGATCCCGGGAGGAGAAAACTGTAAATTTTTGGCAATGTCTCAGACCAAAACTTATGCAGTCAGCTGTCTTTTAATTATACCAGCCACAACGAAGAGATTAAAAGGAAATTGTTTTGATGGCATACAGCAGAAGAATAGTAGAGAAGAGATAGTACAGAAAATCAGGAGAGTTTTCCCATAACATCTTTATTTTGTGGCTCTGTAGACTTGTTCTCTGCTCCCCTCAAGTTCTGTTCTTTTCATTGTGTTCACACAAAGCTTAGCCAGGCAGGTAGTTTTTGCCAGCCAGATACAATTCTTTACTTGGCAACCTACCAAAGCTCTTTGCCTTTTCTGTGCCCAGTGTGGCTCAGCTCCTGACAAAGGCAAGTTTGTGAGCAGAGATTAATTAACATCTTAAGCTGGCAGCTCTCTTGCAGGGAAACTGATCTGCCAAATATTCTGCTTGCTAATATCATGCTAAAGAGAACGCATCTAGAAACAAAGTGGAGAAAAAAAAGCTTTGTATGCGAAAACTAAAAATGTTATTAAGAAAAATTAACTAACATAATGACAAAAATGCTTCCCTTTTATCCATAGAGTAACCACAGAGCTAGCTACCTCTGTGCACGTGCTCTATGCAGAGGTACCAATACAAGCAGGACAGCAGACTCATTATGGTGGGGATCACTAATGAAGTATGTTTAACAAGATCAGTATTCATCAAGCAAGTGATACCTACAATGTCTCTGCACTAATGATTTCTTGCATTAGGGAAACTTCCAGAGCCCCAAATTCCTCTCTTGCAGCTCAGCTGTGCAGAGCTGTAGGTAGCCCTCATTCTTCACATCAAACTTAAATACCTCTTAATTCCTACATCCCTGAATAAGCAATGAAACATCACTTATTTAGTGAAGGACTGCACATTGAAAGTAAGCTCAGCCAGTAACTCAGCAGTGTTCTGGAAACTTTGAGTTTCTTTGAGAAATGCTCCACTTGTAAAGGAACCTGGCCCTAGATTTTTACATTGCTTGTTCAGCAATCGATTTTTTTTTATTTGTTTGCTTTGATAGTTGAATATGTATATTTTTATAGCAGCATAAAAGATCTACTTCATTAAGAGAACATCAAGCCATCAGACTTTTGCATTTAGCAAACAGCCTGCTCATGGTGATCTCAATAATACTTTGCCAGTCGTTTCTTTTTTTTCTTTTCTTTTAGACAAGTTAAAGAGGAAAGGATAGGAGCAAAAAGCATAAAGAAATGTTTGGTTTATAAATATTTGTGCAACTTCATCCTCTAGTTCCCTTGTTAGCTCTGCTCCCAGTGCACATACATTCTTTCCCATAGGAAGTTTCATATATGACTTCAGAATAATTAAAGCAGAAGTAGTAGCATACTTCACAGAAAAAAAAAGCTAAAGAATTCATCTTTCTCTACTGTGAATATATACTCCATGTCTGCAAAGTGTGCAGAATTGAACTCTGGTCTTTGTATTTTAACAAAATTGAGGTGATATTTGAGTGTAATCTTTGAGAAATTGACATCTATTCTAGATTTTTCTTATAGAAAGGGTCTTATCCACCAGTCTCCTTAGCTGTATTGACCAAGCCCCTGCTTATATTCTGCAGTTGCTGCCTGAGTCCTTAACCCAATGAAGAGACTTTTAGTTATCAATCAAGTAGAGCAACAGTACATTTTTCTTTAAACAGTGTGTCAGGTCTCTACATGCAAAATTTTGTCCTCAAATTACCTCTAAAGGCTGATTAAATTAAGAAACAAGATAGTAACAAATAATGTTTTTCCTATTATTTTTACTTTCTTTCAATCACCATTTTGTTTACAGACCAGCAGTGGCTTATAAATGAGAATAAACGTCTGGCTGCTCTTCAGCAAGAGCAGAGGGAGTTTGCAGTGCAAACAGAGCCTACCCTGTGTGCAGAGGCTGAGGTGCAGAGTACCACTGGGCTGGAAACCTGCCTTTCCCTGCTGCAGCAGAACAAGAAGAGACTGGTGCAGCTGGAGCTCTTGCAAAGATACTCCTTAAAAAAGGCTGAAAGAAACCTGAGACGGAAGAAGGTCAAGTTCCGGCTGGAAAGGATAGTCAAGAAGCAGAAGCTATTGGAAGCCAAGCAAAACCTAGAGCAGCTGGAAGCTCGCTGCTGGCTCAGTGAAGAGTGTGTGAGACAATCCCAAGTCCTAAGTGGTAATATTGCTGTGCAGTCCTCTTTGGATCATCACTTGCAAAAGAGGCAGAAATCATTTGGTCCGAGTTCCTTGCAGCACAGGCGTTTGTTCTGTGACTCGTACCTGCCCCAGGCACCCAGGTGAGTTAACATCTGCCAAATCCTCTACACGTGCAAAAGTAATGTAAATTCAAGGTATTTTCAGTGGCCACCTATAATCCTGAATACTTTTCAAAGAACAGAAAAAAATGCCCAAATCTGCAATATCAGTGAACCTATTATATTCTACATCAAGCTGGAGCTCTTTGTCCTTTTCCTTTGTACAGTACATTCCCTACTTATCTGTTTGACACAGTCTTTCTCATTTTTACATTTCTCTGTCAAGCCTTTCTGCACTTTTTACCTCTTTGAGAAGGCTTTTTAGAAGTGGCTTAACTTTTGTTGTTGCCTTGTTCAGACTGTTGGTAAACACTAATTTCTGCGCAATTTTATCTTGATTATCAGCAAACTCTCCTTCAGAATATCAGTATCTTTGCACTGATCATGAATCAGCTGGTCAGCCTTTCTCAAGCTAAATAAACATCTTTATGCAATGCTAAAATGTTGGGTGCTACAGTATCTGCCCAGCAGGAAATAGCTAAACTCTGCTAAGTGGATTCCTGTGACTTAGAACTATCTTTAATTTTTAATTAACATGTACAGCTACTTGAGCCTACAGAGATTCAATATGAAGCTATATCTCATAACATTGAGCCATTTCTTTGTGTGCAGAGCATCTTTCCAGATAGCAAGGGGATTTTATAATTAGTCACAGAATTTTGGTGGTTTTTTTATTCCCTGCTAGAATTGGATTATGAGAGTCATTAAGATTGTTGCTTCATAAACTGTTATTTTTATTTGCAAGAAGTTACAGTGGTGGAAATGTTAACTACATTATTCAAGCAAGGATTGGACTTTGTTTCTTCTTTATTTCCACAGCTGTTTTTCGAAGAGAGAGTCTGTCTCAAAGTTATCTACCTCACCAAATACTGATCAATACTGTAAAGGTAGTACAACAGAGAGGTTGTCACCTGTAGAATACCTTTACAGAAGTGGTAAGGACATTTCTGGGAGTGATGACCTTAATGATGAAAAGGGGATCTCCTTTTCAGTCCAGAGGCAGCTAACTGAAAAACAAAAAACATCTTCAATTGAAAATAAAAAAGGAGCAGAGAAAGACTCTAATGATTCAGCTATCATGGCTTATGTCAATAAAAATTATAAAAAAATTGAAAAGTTGGATGACAGCCCAGGGCAAGCTGGATCTCAAAACCAGACCTCTAAAGGTTCCTCTCCTGATCCTTTTAAGGAGAAAGATGAACCTAAAACCTTTATTACAGGGAGAAGAATGACAAAATCAAAGGTGCTAGGAGATTTAAGTCAGCCTGCCAGTAGCAATGTAGCACAAAATAGAGCTCAGGTATCCAATAAAAAGAATAGAATGGATATCAATGGAAAAGGCCACAGGTCCTCTCCAGAAAACTTTCCCAAACAAATGAAGAAAACAGTGGATGGAAACCCACCATCAGTGCATCTAAACCAAACAGTCAAGAACTGGAGGAGAGAGGCAAACTCAGCCTTGTCAAGCCAGGAGAAATCATCAGTGGAACAGAAAGAATTTCTGATGGCAGCGACATCAGTAGGAAATCTCACTAAGATGAATTCACAGACACCACTCTCTTATGTTGATAAAAAGTGGCACAGTGCTGAGATGCTAGGTGCTAGTGTGTCCAAGACAGCCACAGATGTGCTGGGGAACTGGCAAGAGGATGATGAAAATGAGTTTTCTGATACTGACAGTTCCTATTCTGTGGATTCCCTCTCCTGTGCTTATGCAAAAGCTTTCTCAGAGAAATTGAAACTGGAAGATGTGAACAGAAATAAATGTCTTGCCAACCCAGAAGATTCTGAGAGTGATGACAGTCAAATGTCACAAGACTCTCTGATAGAAAAGGAAAATAAAGCCAAAAAGCAAAATACAATCCAATTGTACAAGTTAAAGGCCCATCATGAGCCAGCTAAGCTTTACAAAAGCAGAACTGAGAACCATATTTCATCTTTGGTGACATCATATGCATCTCGTAGGAGACTGGGAAAGGCTGAAAGAAGCTTTTCTCTGGATAGCTTAGCTGATGGAGAAGAGATGCCAGCAGAAGATCTGGCAGAAGAATCCAAATCTGACTCATCTGATGAAGTGCCAGCAGAGATTTTCTGGAAGTTACAAACTCCTAAATTACCAGCTACACAGATGGAGGAAGATCATGAATCCAAGACCTGCAACAGAGATACAGAAGGGACCAATAATGATCTGAAGCTGAGCTCCTTTTACTTGAACACCAAGCCACAGACTGTTTCCAGTAATGCTTGCAAGCAGTTGCTGGAGGAGACAAAAGTCCATTTCATAGAACAAGAAAGGTCTCCTGAAAGAAGACAGTATTATACAAGTGGAAATCCTTTGCTTACTGATGATGCCTGGTCTTCCTGTGACACAAAGGTTGACATCAGCAGCCCCAGAATAACAGCATCTTCTTCCCATGAAAACTTGGAATTTCAAGATGCTCATCTGTGCTCTTTGAGCAAACCAGAACTTTGGCTAAAGAAAGATGACCTAAAGCAATCAGCTGCTGAGGTTTCTTTTGTTTCTGGCTCTAAGCAGATTCACAGCATTACTCACAGTCCTCATCATGTAAACCAAATAAACTCAGTTTTCTCCTCTGATACATTGGAAGTACCTTTACCTGAAACGACAATTGCAAGTGAGGCTTGTGAGAGCAGATCATTAAATAAGATTTTTAAGGGATGGAAAAACTCTGATGAAAATTCTTCCCTGGAATCTCAAAATGCTATGTCCTCATTTGTTAGCTCAGTAGGACCAAGTTCCTCTTTTGTTCCTACTTCAGCAGAGCATGATTATTATGAACATTCAAGGTCACAGCATCCTGAACAAGAACAACTGGGTGAATTGTCTACTTACAGGTCTGCTACCAGATGTGCAGAAACATTCTGCTGTTTGGAAAGCACCTCCACTGCAGACTGCTTGTCACTGGTATCTAAGAAAGAGGAGAACTCTCCCTCCCCAACTCATCCAGAGTTGTCAAAAGATCACACTCTGAGAAAACCACCTTTCATCTCTGTGTTACCTGTGCAAATTGTGGAGCAGAGGAACGATTGTGTAGAAGCAGATTTAGGAGATAACTTATTCCGAACTTTTTCAAAAGATGATCTTGACAATGACTACAATGAGATCTTCTGCAATGACTTGATGACAAAATCAAATATAACAGATTCAGGCAGTGGAAGTGCATCTGTCAGTGCACCTCCTGCTGAGTGTTCTATGGGACTTGCTCATAATATCACCTCAACACAGACATCCGCAGTAAAACACATCCAATTTGGAAACTGTGGGCAGCTTCTTCCAGTACAAAAAATACCCACATATTGTGGTGAAGGTTTCTTTCTCAGTGACTTAACAAACAAGAACTGCTCTCTAGTGAGCAGTTACAAGCTTCAGACGCTGGCTGGACAAGGAGCAGAATCAGCTGATACAGAACTCCCCAGGTCTGGGGAGAGTAATCTGGAAACAATGAAAGAAACAGATCATGAGCAAATACCTGCAGAAGTAACAGCAGAGACAGATTTTTCCTCACACAAGACAACATATCAATGTCACCCTTTAGTTGTTGCTGCTAGTGCAAGCTATGACCAGTCTGCAACACCCATAGAGATGTCTCAAAAAGAGAGAATCTCTATGGAAATAAGCACAGATAGCTTGGCAGACATTATGCCTGAGGTGCCTTCGTGCACAGATCATGAAGAATACATATCAAAGGATGAAGACTTGTCTTCACTAAATCATTATGAATTCAAACACAAACTTGATTCGAAGGATTATTCCCCTGAATGTACTCCAGCAGACAATCAGGCAAGTTGCTTATCCCAGCAAATTTCAGAAAACTCTATATTATGCACTGATAACATAAGAGAAGAAAGCAGTGAAAGCAAAGAACACAATGTATTGAATTCTCAGGCTGTAGTTCAGAAAGAATTTTCATCCAAATATGAAAACCTAGTGGTAAATGAAGTAAGTTATTTCATTCAGAATGTAAATGGGAAAAGCACCAAGTCCTTTCCTGCTGCTATTTGTGAGAATACAAATGATTTTCACCCAGAATCTAATTCAAGCCCATTTTACAAAGTTTCAACAGAAGCTAATCTTTTTCAAAGCGCATCTGAGACCAAAAATTATGATAAACTATTGGAGCATGTTGCAATAGTGAAAGGAGATTGTGATGCTACATCTGATCTTGCTGTGGAAGTCAGTGTCACAGAAAGTTGTTCTGATGTACATTCTGGCTGCCTTTGCCCAACGTGCTCTTCAAAATCAACAGGGCAGAAAAACACTACGTGCAAGACAACTGACATTTCTGCAGAATCTGATGCCTCTGTTCTCTTGGAAACAGAAACACAGAACAAATCTTTACTTGAATCTAGAGAAGAGAAAGAAGCATTTTTTGAAAGTGATTGCCCAGAGGATGTCTTTCGTGTTGAACATGATGCAAATTCAGAGTTGGGAAGGGTATTTGAATGCAACACAAATGCATCAGTTGCCATTTCTCAAGAGGAGAGTTCATATAGAAATAAAGAACCCAAAATTTTCAGAAGCAGAGAAACAAATACAGAAGTAGTCATGGCTCCTTATCAGAATACAGTGCCAGCCATGGATGAAGAAATAATAAAATCAACCAATAACACAAGCAACTTAGGAAAAAGTGCATTGGAAATCAAATCCAGACACACTGAAAGTTTACCTGACAGACCAGTAGCCCAAGTCCTAAGTGTAACTGAAGACAGGAGTGGAAAGAATTTTAAAGACATCAGTCTAACTCAGAATCCAAAGAAACCTACTGATATCACAGCTTGTGATGTTCACTGTGAGTTCAATACGAATCTGTGCCTGACACATGAAGAGGTGGGCAAAGATGAAATGCAGGAAGCCAGCACTGGAGCAGAACATACTCAGGAATCAAAAGCACTTGTGCATTCTGTCAGCCAACTTGAAACAAGCAGGTTTTGCCAAAAAGAAAAAAGTGAGCAAATAGAAATAGGTATTTATTCACCAGAGCTTTCTGTTGCTCCCAAAACCACTCCCTCAGCTGTGTGTTCCCACAGGACAGATATTATTCAGAATACTTTGGGAATCCCTGATACTTGCAAAGGGCTTTTACAGATGAACAGAACAACAGAGAATGTAGCTGAAACAGTACTAATGCCAAGGAGACAAGGAAATATTTCAGCAAAACTTGAAAATGAAGGACAAATAAATTCTAACAATTTAATTGAGCATTGTGTACCAAATTGTTTGCCCCAGGAAGACAAGGTAAATGAAGGTGAAGTGACTGTGAGTGAAGAAAAAATTCCCATAACAAACACTGAGGAGCTGGATATTATGAGGCAAGAAGACATATGCACAGATGAAAATGTTTATTTTAATGAACAGTCTCCAGCTTTGTGTCAAATGTATTGTGACAGAGGTGATGAAGAAGAAATTTTAGGTCAATTTAAGATCCCTGAACGGTACCTAATGGCTTCCAAAGTAGAACTCAATACACTGTCAGAAGATGATTCAGGGTACCGTGACCCTACTGAAATGAGTGAGGATGGTGATTCAGTGGGCTCTGCTAAAGAGATAGGAAATGAAATTGCTGATAGTGCTGGTATTGACCAGTACAGAACTGAACAAAAATTTACAGGTCTTGACAGACATACGTATATAAGTTGCCTTGTGCAATCTCCTGAGCCTGGCACTCCAGAAAACTTGAATGTAGGTATTGTTAGAAAAAGTTCTGATATTTGTGAATTGGATCAAGCAGGCTCCAGAGCTGAGGAAGAGAAAGTGCAATTGATGAAGGTGGTAGAAATGGCCAAAGCAGACAAACAAAAGCACATATTTGTAGAAAACACAGAAGAGGTAGAACTGATCTTTTTACAAGTCATGGATGAACTCTTCCCTGAAAACAAAGGCAGCTACCAAATGACACATGATAACAGCAGATTAAATGAAATATTAAGAGAAAGCCAGTGGGTGTCTACCAGCTTTTCTGGAAATAATGAAGACATTAGCAAGCAACAAAATCCACCAGCATCATGGAAGTGTACAGAAAAAACCCAGGAACTTCAAGAATCCTCATGCCAGTCTGTAAATCAGCCTTTATATCTTGGAGGAAGTGACGGTTCCCATCTTGTTCAAGATGTCCCCACTGCACTGAAAGGATGTACAAAACCACCTAAGAGCATTCTTGGAACTGGAGCTGTTCTGCCTTACTACGAAACATTGATGGAGAGTGAGATGGGTGTTGGTCCATCTGTTACAGCCAACAAAACAGGAGAAGACAAACATCTTCCAGGTAAAACACAAAGTAAGAGTGCAGCTGCCCTGCAAACCAGGACCATGCAGCAGAGACAGGAGGAAAAATCCTTTGGATTTAAAAACGGGCCTGAATGCGCCATATCTGTGCAACCTGTCAATGAGCACAGCTCTTTCACTCCCTACAGTGCAGGTGGTCTTGAGTCTGGAACTGTTGTACTTCAGCAAAGGACAAAAGGAAGCTCATTTTTCTTGGAAGAATTAGATTCTTCTGAAGATATAATACAGGATATTAATAATGCTTATGAAGAACATAGTGTGGATTTAATGGTTAATGAATTATTAAAAGACTGTCTTAATTTCATAGAAGATACAGCTCAAGAGGTAAAGGATACCATTGTGCCTGATTCACTAGCATTGAATACTTCAAACCTGCTGTCTTCCTCGGAGAAAGAAGTGATGGAAGATACCAAGGCGAGAAAAACCCACTCTTTACCAGAAAGCTCTACCCAAAAAATATTTCAGAATATTAATACAACTCAGAAAGTACCTCACTTGGGGGATTCATCACTGCATGATGAGAAGACATTTTTAAGTGCAAGCTGTCCTACAGCAAACAGTAAATGTGAAAACACCAAGTTTTCTGGTGCAGCTGGAAATCAGCATGAGCCCACAGAAAACCAGGAACATGAGGCTTCTGAAGAGTGCTGTGTAGACCAATCACACAACACTGCCTCTGAGAAGGCTTCAGCCCTTTCAGAAGGCCTGAACAAGTCTCCAAAGGAAAATCCACATTATAGTAAAGACTTTCTAAATTATAATAGGAACTTAGGCACTTCTGAACATTCTCCTGGTCTTCTGAATTGTCCAGGATCATCTGCAGATCGTTTAATTGTCAGCAATGGAGACAAAGGTAAAAATGATCTCTCTGAAGGAACAAAATACTTTGAAAGTGAATCAACTGATTTGAGTGTATCTCTAACTTTTGCTGGTGGTTCTCAGAAAGGAGATGGAAAGGAAAATAATCCTACAGTTGCAGAGGCCACACACATTCAGAGTAATAAACTCCCTGAAAAAGTTGTGGGAACAGAGCAAAAGGAGGAAATTGTTGAAGGTTATTTCCAGAATTGTGGTGAGATAAAAGAAGATAAAATTCATGAGTTCTCAGAGCACTGCAGTAACACCAATAGCCTGACAGTACCAGAATCAGGTCTGCTCACTTTGCAGAGCCAAGGACAGGCTGGCCATAATGAATCAAAGCCTCTTCCAGCACACTCTGCAGAAGACACTCCACCTGAGACACCATTTCAAAGCTCCAAGAACTTCAGTGCTTTTAGCACATCTTCTTTACTTGGAGACTCAAAATCTCCAGTATTTAGTCAGCTTGAGAACTCGCTTCAGGACACTTGTTTGACTGAAAAAGTGTCCTGCAATTCTGCAGATATGTGCTCTGTAAAAGGAGATTTTCCCCAATCATTGGCAAGAGTCAATTACCCAGCCTTAACAGCATTTTCAGAATTTCCTTTAACTGCAGATACAGGCCCTGGTGAAACTAGGATGTGTGACATTTCACATTCAAATATATTGGAACAGTCTCCATTTGCTGCTTTCCAAATACAAGACACTCAGTCTGATAAAGCTGTGGTATTTGATGAGCCAGTATGTGCTTCAGGGAGTATTTTACTTTCTCTTGCAAAAGAAAACAGGCATTGTCCAGTGTCAGATATAGATTGCACTTCATATGAAAATGCTGCTGTAGATGGGGAACCTGTACACGGAAGTAATAGTAAAAAACCTGACAGTGACACAAAAATTGATCAGCACCATTGGGATAAAGTTCCACCACAAGAAGCTTGCAACAAACACATAGAGAAAATACCAAATGGTAATTCTCTTTTACTACCATCATTACCTTTTTGGGATACTAGAAGGACAATCCTTATTAAAGAGGGACAAATGAGAAGTATACTTAACAGAAATAAGGAAGAACTGCATTCAAATATTGAGGCTGAACATTTTGCAGTAAAGGCAGAGCAGAGAAGAACATTAAGTAGAGAACCTGCTGAAAAGCGAACCAATGTATCCTCAACTTCTCCAAATGAATTAACAAGTTCAGAAGTTACAGTGTTGGAAAATCTGGATCCAAGTGATGTTCAAGTGGATCCTGAATACACCTGCAATTCATTTAGTCCTGCATATCCCACACACAGAAGCCCTGATCCCAGGCAATGGTATCACACTGTGTTGGGTTTTGAAAGAAGCCCTGCAGATTTGCAAGTCAGTCAGTATGTGCCCGCAGGTGAACAGATAGAACAGGTGCCAGATAGAACAAATACAGATGGTAAAAAAGAGATTTTATTTTGCAAAAATAATGTATGTTCAAGCATTGAGAGCCCTGCTGCTGATGCTGAGGCAGACATTTGTTCGACAATGGGAGACACTGTAATGAGAAATGATACTCTGAAAACAGAAAGACTCAATTTTTCTGTAAAAAATAATGAAACCACCTCCATAAAATTTTTGCCAGAAAACCATGAATTAACTCCTCAAGAATCCAAATTGGTGCAATTCAGGAGCAAAAGATCATATTCTACCACACAGAGCACAAAGGGTTGTAAGCAAAGTGAATGGAGACCTTATTTACAGAGTCACAGAGTATCAGCTCCAGCTATTGCTGCTTTCTCTGATAATGAATATACTTTGGAAGCTTCATCTAAGGCAGATCCTTTGTTACGTTCTGCATCTAAATCGCTGCAAGATTTGAATATGAGTGTAGAGCCTCCGTCACCCACTGAAGATGATCTTTATGGAATTGAAAGGTTTTCAAAGCAGGAATCGAAGAACTTTCTACAAGTTAAATCTAAACCCAGATTTAAGCAAAAGATGGCACAGACTAAGAAGTTTGCAAACTGTGATCCCAAAAACTTACAAAATTTTGCATCAAGAAGCCGAAGTAGCCAGTCTTTGAAAGACTGTACTAGTCAATCTCCATCACCCTTACTGCCCACATCTCACAGTTCTGTGTGTGCAGAAGCAAATGTCCATTCAAAGAGCAGTTCTGTAGCTCAGTGCAGTGAAGGGAAAGGAGAAGCTGGATACCAGCCAGAAACTGATTTATTTTTGCAAGATAATAAAGATGTGATGCATTTTAGATCAAGTGATATCAACCCATACATTCACCCATGGCAGCAAGATGGAGCCTGCAAGATTGGCTGGAAACAGTATGTTTTTGGAAGTGCAAGTGATGTCTCTTGCAATCAAATTCCTTTGAATACGGAAAATCGTAAAGTTATGAGATGTTCCAGTGTAGACAATGGATTGAACTCTCAAAATCCTCCTTTTTGTTCTCACCTGAGTTCATACGCTACAGCAAAAGTTTTGTCAAGCACTTTGAGTAGCATTGAAGGTCTTCAAGAGTGGGACAGTGTCAGACAGGACTTTCAATCAGCATACTCGAGTGACAGTACCAAACAGTACAGCAACATATCCAGTGAAACATTGGAAACCAACTCAGAAAACAACACTGCTGAACTTGAGAATCCTTCTGCACAACCTGGTAACTCTTCAATGCAGGTTGATGAAATTGTACTATTATATCCTTCAGAGTCCGAAAAACCTTCCAAAAAACCACCAGGGATTACATGTGAGCAAGGAACACAAACAGCAACTACAGGAAGGTATAAAAGGCAGAGAAGACATCAGAGAAGCAATACAGATGTTTCTGCAAAAAAGGAGGAAACAAGCAGAGATTTATTTCATCAGTCTTCTTCTTGGACAAGCATGCAGAACCTGTCCATCCATCTGTCACAGCTTCTTCAGAACACTTCTGAGCTGCTGGGAAACCTTTCCCAACAGAATATTATAGATAATGAGCAGAATGCCAAAATCAACCAGAAAGGAACTGAAGGTGCTGTAAAGGCTATTAGGTCAGATAGCTCTACTCAGACTACAGCAGATGTAGGCACTCAGACTGAGATTTTGGAAAAACCTCAAAGCAAACATGAAGAAAAACAAGTGGAGACAAAAATGGAAAAGGAATTGAGGGCAGCTCAGGAAGTAAATGTTGACTGGAAACAAATTGGTGCTGATAGAGCAGGAGAGATTCCCAAAAGGAAAGAGGAAACACCCTCTCTTGAAGAAAGAACACAAGAACAAGCAGGGATTAAAAGCCTGAGCAATTCTGACTTCTATGACAGTCTTGACAGCATTTTGGAAGACTCTTTTATGCATCTGCCTCGTTTACCCAAAACTTCCACCCCTATCTTACATTTTCAAAAAACATCACTAAATGCACAGCAGAACGTTGCTTTTGCTAGTACCAGAGTTTCACCTCTCACATCATCTTTGCCAAGTTCAGGGCAAGATGGTTCTTCGTGCACTGTAGTTAGCAGCCCTACTAATAGCACCTCTCAGTCTCCAACATCTTACACTCAGGATAAAGGAAGGGTCAATGAAACACAGACTCCAGCTGAAAGAAAATTTTGGTACAAAAATACCCTGCTGGTCGATAGGGCCTCATCCCCTATTCTTACTCTTAGCGCTAGTCCCAGCAGCCAGACTGCTTTCAGCAAGTCTGCCTGCCCTGTTAAGGAACCTCTTGGATATTCCAGTGTTGCTTCAAGTCCTCTTCACACCCAGAGAAAGCTGAGGGCAGGTCCACAGTTCAACATGCAACATCATGTGGACAATTTTTCACAAACAGAAACAGACAGTGAATCGAGCACCTCTAGAGAACACAAGAGCATAAGAAAGAAATCTGGAACTTTCTCAGATAAGAAAGCAGCCAAAGAACTTTTAGGACAGGATGGTTCAAAACACTTGGAACAGCAGCATGGACTCAGGGTTGACACCCACACTACCATTCGTGCAGAACGGCTGTATCACTCCAGCAGTATGCTGGAGGTGTCAGGCTGCAGTGAAGTTGTCACAGGAGATGTCAGAGACCAGGGTTCAGTGGCACATTCACTTCATTGTATGTATGTTACAAGGGATGCAAGAGGTTCTTCAGGTGAAATCAGGCATGAAAAGTACACTGGGAATTCTGATACTGCTTTGATTCATAACTACCCTTCTCCAAATGCTGACTTATTTTTTAACCAAAAAATTAGTGCCACTTGCTCAAGTAAGACAAATGCTGGCACATCCATAGAACCTCTGGTAGAAGCATCTTCTCTGCAATTTCGTGATTTCTTCTGGAAGAATGAGAACAGCTGCCCTCCTCCACTCTCTGATGTGAGTGATGTGCAGACTTCCTTCCGAGACGACAGCACAGATTCCGTCACTGGAAGTGAATGTGACACTGAAATTCCTCTCAGCAAGAGCAGCACTTTTGCAAAGCCATACAGGTCTCGGAGCTACAGTCTCCGTGACCTACCCGTGCACAATAAATTTAGCAACTGGTGTGGGGTTAAGAGCAGCCCTCCCCCTTTGTTACTCGGCTTGAGTGGCAGCGTGACCGATTTAAGAAGTCAGGCAGAAAAGAAGCCCAGAAGCACACGGTCAACAGAAATGGAAGGGAATTATCAGTCTTGTGACAGCAGGAGCAGAGAGATCAAGAGATTGCAGAGAGAGCGTGCCCAGATCATGTCTAGCATTCACCTGGATCTGCATCAGCATCCCCTCACAGTGGAACTGACTGAAGCAAAGCTCAATTACGGCATCGGGGAAACAGACGCCCTGCTGAGGGTCCTTCAGAGAGGAGCTGCAGATGAGCCAGGGGCAATTCCAGTGAAGCAGCAACTTTATGAAAGGTAAATTAATTAATGCAATGTTGTTTAAAGTATTTTTAATGTACTTTGTGCAGTTTAAATAGCATTTAGTAACGAGCACTTAGTCACACTGAGTGAAGTATATGTGAAGAGATACACTATCACACTTATTTTAAAAACTGTTAACAATGCATTGAGGACAAAATTTTGGGAGTTCTCCAAGAAAACAGGGAAAAGTGATTTGGTGTAATTCAAATTTAGTGTCACCCCACTCCTACAGTTTCTAGCAGCCGCAAGAGTTATCATGTGTACCTGGTGATGTAGGAATATATTTAATTGATTAATTGCAATGTAAAAATAATTCATATGTGCTTGTCTCTTTAGAGGCAGTTGTGACACAATAACTACCGAAAGTTTCCAGGCAGAAAAAAGCTTTTATTTCAGCTTCGTTTTCCCTTTTATACATTCCTTTCACCAAAGGTGTGCACTTCACTCATTGTTTAGTAAAAGGTATTTTACTTGTCCATCAAATCTCTCTATTCTTGGTTAGTTTACATATTTTATTCCCTGATTCCCATGAGAGAGATTTCTTATTTACTGCAGGTGCAGTTGTTTTTCACCCAGGAATAGTTTGTTGTGTTAACAAACTCTCATTCCCAAGACTGTTTTCACATGAGAACTTGCAAGCTACTTAGCTGCACATAGGAGCTACAAGCTAGCTATTAACTGAGCAGAGCAAGGCTTGATTTTATGGTCCTTTCTTTTATAATTTACCTTTCTACCACACATCCTATTTATGGAAATATCCCATTCACGCTTCTGTGAATAAATGCTGCTGTATGAATTGTATGAATAAACAAAAATAATTTTTAACACCCCATAAATATACAAAATACTTTTTTTTTTTTAATCTAGATACTTGATTCTTGTGATTGTAGAACTTAGTTTGGGAAACTGTTGCAACAAAAAATTTTGAAGCAGCTACATTAGTTTCCATCCTCAATTTGCGTCTCAGCCATTACCAGCAGTAATCACAACCCTCTTGCCCATTTCCTGCTGTCAAAAAAGCAGTGGCAGTTTTGAATTTCTACATCATCTCTCAGCATGTAGACAAAAGGGTATTAGATGGTATTAGATTCCTAATCACGGCTTACATTACAAATCTACCTAGTAATAAAGTGATTTTAAAAATCAGAAACTGTAACTTTGCAGGATACATTTTGTCACTCTAATCATATTTCTCTAACAGACACATGAGAGCTATTGAAACTCTGAGGAAGGAAAGAGTAAAAAGGCTACAAAGATACCAAAGAAGCCGCAGCCTGAGTCCCCAGAAGCACCTGAGTGTGTCCCAGACTTTGGGAACAAGTCAGAGGGATCTGGATCTCCCCAGCAGACGCCGAGAATATCTGCAACAGCTGAGAAGAGAAGTGGTGGAAAACACCAGGTAGGGCATTAGAAACCTCTCTTTAGGCCTGATGGTCATCAACAGTGTTCTCAGTGGGTGCATGTTAATGGTTCTTAGTGACCTCTGAGACTTCAGGGGCAGAATTCTTCTCAGTGTGGATGCATTAACCTTTGGGATAGAAAATGCTTTCAGGAAAAACACATGCCTCATTTTAGAAAACACTAATTCAAATCTTGGGTCTAGTTTTATCTTGGTCCATAACAAGCGCCTCATTTATTATATGTGTATGATGGATGGAGACAGCCAAGTATTCTGTCTGGACTGATTAGAGACCAATCTGTCCTCTTGCTCCTTGTTGTGATTTAGGAATGGTATTTTCCAATTTAGTACTCCTGCTTCCCCTTCCCCTCCAACTGGAGGTACAAAAGGTAAAGATCACGGCTTGAGATAAGAACAATTTGCTGGAAACAGCAATAAGATAAGTAAAAGAACAGTAACAGCAACAGCATTAATAACAAAAGAAGTAAGAAAAGAAATTATTCAAAGGGAAAGCCCCCTGACAATAGAAAATACGGGATGCCTCCCTGTGCCACATCTCGGCTGGAAAGATGCCCTTCTCCCCAGAGGAGTCCCTTTCCCCTAGCAACAGCAATGATGGGAGGTGGTACAGAATAATCTCTGTGTCCTGGCCATGCCCTCTCCCAGCAAAATTAACCCTGTCCTGGCAGGAACCAGGACACTCCTTCACTAATTTAAAAGCCATAGGGTTCAGTCTCATTTTAAATATCAGAAAAGCTCTGTAACACTCCACTATTTAGAATTTCAGTCTCTTGTTCCCCACCAAATTCCCTAAATGACTTTTGCTTCCTTTGTGGTCAGGAGATGGTTATTTTCCCAACACAATAATCTTGTAAGTGATATGCCAAAGCCATAGCCTCATATCATATGGAGACCTGATTTAGAAACCACTGTAGTAATTTCAGTAGTACACTGAACTTGCAATCTAAGTAATTTTCTAAGGCTTATGTTTACCTAGCCTTTAGAGAGCAAAGAGAAGCTTTTTGGAGGCTGATGTGGTGGGTTTTAATTGCTTTTCTGGAGGGTTTTCCTGTTCTAAATTGAAATATGATTTTCTCATGGTATTTCAAGTAATTTAGTGTATTTCCCCTTACTTGTCCACTCTTCCAGAGTTCAAGAACCAAAAAGAAGAAGTGTTCAGCACCCCTCAGACATTGAACTGCTGCTCCGAGACTATCAGAGGGCACGAGAGGAAACCAAAACTGAAATTGCAAGAGCTAGGGACAAACTTAGGGAGAGAGCAGAGCAAGAGAAAAGACGGATACGGGAACAAATATTTTCTCAGTTACAGAAGGTGAGCATTCTATTGAAAGTATACATAATCTTGAAGTTCTCAGGATTTTCTTTTAATGTAAATGTCTTCTAGCATTGAGTAGTTGCATTGGTAAAGTAAAATCTTCAGTCTTTAACAACTATATTTGGCCAGCAAGTGAAGTCAGGGGCTTGAGAAGTAGACAAACAGCAACAAATGGGACTGAAAAGACATGTTTTTATAAAATATCTTCCTCTTAGAGCATCCTAGCATTAGTTTGTTGGTCTGAACTCTTATATGTGAAGAAAACAGCAAAAGCTGCATTTTCCCAGACTGCCAAGTTTTACAGGGTCATTCACTTGATGGTTTATAGGATCCTAGGCTGTCAAACAAACCTGCTTATTTAATGCTCTCTGTATGGCAAGTCTGGGTCAACGTTTCTTGAAAGAAACTGGTTTTCTTTAGATTCCTCTCTCAATTTTCAGTGCTGGGGTGTTGGTTTTTTGTTTGTTTGCAATATTGTGATGCCTATTACAGGAAGAAGCGAGACTGAAGACTCTTGCAAGTACAAGCACTTTATGTACAGACTCCAGCCTCAGCCTCTCCTCTGGCCCAACATCTGGTTACAACAGCAGTAATACTGCCACATACACTGCAAGCAACCTCAGCAGCCAGGAAGGGCAGGTGAGAAAGCTCTGCTGTGTGAGACTGATGGCTCCTGATGCTTCAAGCACAGAGGCACAATATAGGAACAGAGATGGTTTTTGAGATGATTTGAACTCTGTCACGGCTATGAAGCAGGACAAGTTTGCATTACCAGTACATAGATAGGTGACATGGTGTGAGGGAGCATTTTGTAATGTTATTACAAAGGACAGTGACATTTATTTTTCAGGGTTGGTTTGGGGTTTTTTAAAATAATTTAGATAAAAAAGCAGGTAGTTACTACTGCCTATGTAACTGTCAGAGGTCTGTCAAATATTTAGAAACAACAGGTCTTTTCCTGTGATAAATCTGATAGCATCTGTTATTCTGTGTGCTTCCCTGCATTGAGTTAAGAGTTTCCATGTGTGAAAATGGCCTTTCCTGAAGTCACTTTCGAAGTATGCACCCATGCTAGTTCCTTACACTTGCTTTGCTAAATTTCCCAAGTCCAAGTATCATTTCATTACTAGGGAAAAGGCAAAGGGGTTACCTCATGATAAAGAGGAGCTTCCAACCTTGTAAGGCAGATCTGCTTTTAATGTTCCACTGCCTACGAAACACAATTTATTTTTCCCACTTCAAATGAACGCTCCTACTTCTGCACTTTCTTTAACCAGGTTTCTTCTGGAAATACTTTGGTTTCAAGAGATACACGAGGTCGCTCAGCTGTTAGAAATAGTCAGCTTTATACATTAGAGCAATTGCATAAGGATTCAATGTTTGGTAAGTAAAACAAATATTTGCTTCTTTTGAGTTGTATCCCAAAGCCTAATGAGATTTTGCATTTATGCAAATCAAAATCTAATTTGAATCTGGGTATTGCAAGGATGTCCCTACCTTTACATGGCTTCAGAAAAAATACCACCAACCAGTAGCCAGAGCTTGCTTAGAATTTCTTTAAATATTAAATGGTGATTTGCTTCCTCTGAAGTTGGTCTTTTGATGTGGTAACAGCAAAATACAGCTTTTAAAGATAATATGAGGATAGTGTTTTGAATGAAGGAAGGAAGCAAGGGCTGTGGGGCCCAAATGTGCAATGAGTATAGAATTGTACAAGCAAATTCTTATTTTTAGCCTCAAGAGTTAAGCTGTCTACTTTTCCTTATTTTATTTTCTTACATGTGGCAATAACCATTAAAACCTCAGTACTGCAAGATATAACTGCAGTGTAATTACCAACACACAGAATGTCTAGGCAAGGGATGTTATCACTCCTTCATTAGGATCAGATAGATTGAGGGCTCCAGTAGAGAGTTTAAGTCCCTACAATTTAGGAATAGTGGTGGGGTTACATTTGAATTTTTTTATTCCCTCTGCGGCTTTTTTATTTCCTGCAGAAGCCGGCAGAATTCAGCCACCTCTTCCTTCAAGTGGCACCAGCTGTAGGTTCACTCATGGATTAACTATTTCTGTCAACTCCTCTTCAACAAAAGGATACCAAGATTTATCCAAACATATCTTGGCTAATGCTACCACTGAGGTAAGTAAAAACAGTGTTTTCACTTATTCCTTCTAGAAGTTGCAGCAGAAATGGGTGGGACAAGTCTTGTTCTACATCACAAATAGTTACCTATTTGTCGGGTACAGATACACACACTGAATACTTTTGAAGGATGGATAAAAGAGAGCCAGGCTGCAACCATGTGGTGCAGAAGAGAGTGTGGGTTGTTAGCTGGAATGTTTGAGTGAAGCTGGTGTCATTTGTCATTGTTTTTTAAGGTAATGGCAGCATGCTCTCACAACCTGAGGAACCTCTACACGTGCCAAGCAGCAGCTGGGTGGAAGTAAGTTTATGGCAGCTTTGTGCAAGGGGAAGCCTTTCTCTGTACCTGGCCCTCTTGTGGGCAAATACCTTTTGTTTGCCTTTGACAGGTATCAGTGTACAGAGAAAGAGGTGCAAGTGTACTACAAAGTCTTCCCTTCGGCGACAAGGCATGGATTTCTGGGAGCAGGAGTGATAGAAAGACCTCTTCCCTACGTGTGGGGACTGGTGAGAGACCCTGGCAAAAGGCACCTCTATGACAGCTCAATCAATACAGCTCGAATACACAAGAAGGTAACCAGCCACATTCACCTGGGTGAGTATCCTCACACACAGCAGATGACAATCACCATCACCATCTGGATGTAGGCAGCCAGGAAGAAAGTTAAAGGCACCTTGTTCCATTTCTCCAGGTGTAAATGAGCAATTTCATTATTTCAGATGGGAGCTTCAGCTTTGCAAGACTTTTCCAAGGCTGATATTAAACACACCTTGCTGAGAAGTGCAGCTAAAGACAGCGGTTTGAAGGCAAAGATAAACCTGAAGTGGCTTGAAATAGCATTTTTAATGATATATTACTAGAGCTCTGCTCCCAGGCAGCAAGTCAAAATAAAACATGTATCTGCATGTAAGGGGTGGAGGAAATTGTAACAAAATGAAGTTGTCAAAGTCTAATTCTCCTTTCTTATTTTTTTTCCCCCAGTATATTTAGTGACTGATACCTCCCTGTGTTACCTAAAGCAGCCCCGGGATTTCTGCTGCATTACTGTAGAAGCCAAAGAGGTAAAGTGAACATTCTGTCTGCAGCACAGAGGAGGAGTTGTTCTGACATCCTGGTTCAGGGATAAAGGAGAGAAAGAGGTCAATCTTCTAATCTGCAGGAATCTTGCCAGTGTAGCAGAAAGGAAAGCCATGCCAATATCACACAAGTGAATTATGTGTAAAACCCTCTTGTGAATGACAATTGCCAACCAAGGCCCATCAGACAGTAACATAGGTGTCACACAGTATATTCTGGTTGCAAACACACAGGATTTTGACAAAAAACGTATTTAATAGATAACATAAAAAAATACTACTCTTTCAAGTAAGTAATGTGAGAAATATGCCTCACAGCAAACAAAGAAAACATTGCTATATGCATTAAATTTTTCAAATTGTCATCTTTACACCTTGTCATGTGCAGGAGAACTTGTCTGTCCTGGCTATCCAGTCTGTCTATGATGCATCCATGCCTCACCCCTGCGAAGAAGCAGTGAGAGGGGAGATTTTGCCAAGTGCTTGGATACTGGAACCTGACATAGTGAATGGAAGAGAGATCACCAGAGTTATTTACATGGCACAGGTAAGGATTTTTCTGTATGTCTGAAGTGACCACAAAGTCACCTCTTTCACACTTCTCAATGCAGAGACTCTTACTAGGGTTTTGTTTAAGCACATGTTCCCAAGCTTTTACACCTTTCAAGGCTGCTTACTTGGATATCAAGTTCTTCTGTAAAGGTTTATTAGCAATTTTAGTATGTGTTGTTCTTATGTGGTGAGTCAATATGGGGAGTCTTGTTTGAATTTTGCACAGGAAGTCCTTGGGTTATACTATTTCCAAAATTCCTGAAAATACTTGGTGCATTTTTCTAATCAATGTCATTAATTCTTCACACTTAATAGATACAAAAGAGAAGTCAAGATTAGGATTCCAGTTAAGAATTAGAAAATTATCATCTTAGCATCCATTCTTTAGACTCACTTGAAAAGTAGGCTCTCTTTGAGATAGCAGCACTAAGTATTTAAAAATGTCCAGAAGAGCATGCCTTAATGTCTAAAATTTATATAAATGCTTATGTAGAGACAAATGCCATTGGTCCTTTAAACTCATCTATTTAAAACTTAAGGATACATTTAAAAAAAAATCATTAATTAGCACATGCATTGTACAATGCATAGGTGAAATGTATATATGCATTTTAAAATTTTATATGCATTTTATATTGCCCTTTAGTGAAAGCATATACATTTTCAGTAACACTGTGTCTCAAACTAGTAAACTTTATTCCAAGCTCAAACTCAAAGCAATGTGGATCATACCTGCTAGAAGCAACATCAAATAGCAAAGTTTTGAAAATCTGTGGAGTATTGGGAAGAAAATGACACAAACCACACAGTAATGAGGGCATTTGGCTGTTAACTACTTTTGTGCCTATCGCATACTCGTTACAGCAGAGCAGTTCCAGAGTGGAGGAGTGTTGTGCTTAGAACAGGTACAGACCCCAGCATGCAGCCCTTCCTGTAATCCCTGCAGGTGGATCTCGGTGCCCCGGCCATCCCCGCCAGGCTCCTGAGCTCCGTGGCCAAGCGGCAGCCCCTGGTGATCGCCCGGCTGGCTCACCTGCTGGCTGCCCAGTGCTGCAGCCCCAGCGGACACTGAAGAGCCCCTGACAGCTCACAGGGACACTCCGGTGCCAGAAAGGGACACGGAAAATGCTGCCTCCTGAGGCAGCCACCACCAAGCCTCCCTGCAGGAGCCTGGCTGCTACTGCTGGACTATATGGAAGTACAGTCAGAGAAAAGGACCGTTTGTTTTAGCCAACACCGCTAACAAGAAACGCAGCAAGTTTAGTGGGGAATGTCGAATCCTGGAAACAGCAGTGGAAAACCTCCATGGAAGAGAAGAAAGGTGTGCTGCTCTATGAAGAGCAGAGGAAGAGACTTTGCTTTACAGCAGTCAGAATCTTAGAGTGTATTACTTAACTCCTGCTTCCAGGCAGCTTCAGAGAACAACTTCTTTCTTTAAGTGAGTTTAGGCTGGAAGCAGTATCTGTACAGCTTGAGACCTTTTATAGGCTCGTGAACAGAGCTGTAAAGCCACTTTTTAATGATAAGTACCAAATGCAGAATTCCTGACTGTGTAGATAAATCATTTACCTTAGCTGGCTGCCTATTCCCTTCCCCTTGAAGAGGGAAGTCAAAGCAGCACAATATTCACTAGCCATCCTACACCCTGGAGAGATTTTTTCCATGTATTTGCTGACTGCTTGCAGCCAGTGTAAGGTATTTCAGATTGCCACTACACTATGCAGCATCAGTGGACACCACCATACCTCAGGACACAGATTTACTGTACTGCAGAATCAGGTGCTTTGAAACAAAGAAACCAAACCTTCTACACAGTGACACTGTCATGGATAGGTTAGTACTCAGCAATCAGCTTGTTTCTAGAACTTAAATCCTGCAATGAAGAGTAGCTCCAATATTTTTCCATAATGGCTTTTTCCATCAGCCCTTTATGCTTTTACCTAAATGCATTAGGAGCTGAAAATATAGCCTGGTCACAGTCTCACCACATTTCTTTGTTCATAATGCGACCAGCTGCCTCACTGCAGCAAATACACTCTTCCCATTCAATTACCTCATGGGACTTCTGTGGCACTTAGTCCAACAATTCTGCTGTCAGGCTGTACATGTTTGTTCAACACAATCACATATTCCTAAATTTAAATAAAACCACAACCACCTCAAATATCCAAATAACTTCATTTAATTCTTCAGCACAACAGTACAGAATCACTTTAGATATTTCTAAGCAATAAAAGCTGCTATGTAATGCTTTCATTGGCTCAAAAAAGCCCACTTTGTTCAAGAAGCTCTTGCACTTTGAATTTGTCAAGTGAGAAATGTGTACTCAAGCATCCACCCTACTGCAGTCAGTGCCTGCTACTTTAACACAGTTACTTTTCAGTACAAGGTGCATTTTCCCAGCACATGGTGAAGTTAGCTGCACTTCCCACCTTTGAGTTCAAGAGCCAAGATCTACTTTTACTCTATCTTTGCACAGGTGTAATTTTGGCTCTCAACTTCTATGTTACTTCCTGTTACTAATAGAGTGAGTTTTAAATGAAAAGACAATAGCTATTTTAAATTGATACTTAAGAAAATAGCAGTTTTGATACATATCCTCCCCCAAGGCTTCCTCCTCAAACTAAATCAGGGAGGATAACAAAACCTTTCACTTACAAATTTGCTTTGTTTCACCTTTGGTTAGTCATGGTTACAATCTTAACCCCAATATATTCGTATTCTTTTCTTGGTGAGGTACACCTTTTGCTAAAAGCCTGAGTCACAGCATGGTTCATTTTGAGCATCCTACATCTTACACAGCCCCTTAAGGAAGAATGGGTAACCTGTCACGGAGTTCTCTGCAACTGAGCAAAATGACAGATTGCCAGATTTGTAACGTGTCAACATCCTCCCTTCAGTGAAAACCCAGAGAGAAGAGCGAACACGGCAGTACAGTAAAGCCCCAGGAAAAATGAGCAGAACCATCAGCACGGGATATTGGCTCTGTCCCCAGTGCTGCTTCCATAGCTTTCCATGGGAGGTAAGGGAGGTCTTCATACAACTGTCAACAGATTTGCTCAGTGCTTTACTTTTTTTCCCTTTTATTTTGGACACGGCACTAGTGATAAAGCAGTTTTTGTAGGAGAAACATCTCGGGGGATTCCTGTTGATCAACGATGCCAGTGCCTATGAAGGATAGTGTCTTATTGTACAGTGCATCAGATGTTTATTTTTATATATACTTATTATTTTTTTTCTACGTTTACAGATTAAGTTATTTATATATGCTTGGTTTGAAGCGTTTTTATATGCTCTCAAAGCTAAGTTTTATTTTTATCAGTATTGAATTAATGTAACTTTTTTTTAATACAATCTTCAATTGATACTAAAAAGCCTATTTATATGAATGTTTTCTTTTGCAAATACAACATTTTATGGTACTTGCTAATGGACGGCAATGGTTTGTTTAGAAGGAAGAAACACAGGCCCAGCAGATATCAAATTTGGTAATCTACAACAGGCAAAAACCAACTTCCTGTAAGCTACTGCTGAGCAGCAGATGATCAAACCAATTGTATTGTACCACCTAGGGTTGCACCTCTGCTCCTAAATCAAGGTTGCTATTTTCATATCCACAATAAATGGTATTTTCTACACAAGAAAATGTGCCCCACCTTATTTTGCTCCGGCTAAGATACCCATCTATGGAACTACGCTTGATAGAAAAACAACACAAAGGCAAGTTTGTGATAACAGACGTAGGTCTCCTACTTACCTGCTGAGGAATGGACATGAAATATGAATTCTGGCACAAGAATCAAGAAGCCAGTCACTGCTTAAATTTGAGTTCTGTGACAGTGCTTTCTCCAAGCGAAGGGGTTTTTGCTCGGTTATTTAAAAAGAGAAAAATGACGGCGCTTCATCCCGAGCCCTGTTACACAACTCCCCAGAGCAGCACATTCAGAAGGATGTTAATGTAACACCATTTTTCCTAATTGTCTTCTGAGACCTGTGAGTTTGCAATAGGACAGACTGGCAGAAGAAAGACCACACCCTCAGAGCTGGCTCTCAGTGAGCTCCTGCTCTCCTGCCTGCAGCACCTCTGGCACCAGCAGCAGTGCCCAGGACAGGGACAATGCCCGGGGGGCTCACGCTGAGAGAAGGCCGCCAGCAGCGGGCTGCAGGCTCGTGTCCTCACATGTGGGCCCATGGCAGGAAACCTGTGCTCCACAACTGCCCTTGTGCCTTGGACACAGAGTGGGGTGTCTGGTTTTACAGAGCAAACGTGCCTGGGGGCCATGGGATGCCCAAGAAGCAGCGTCACTGCATTAACTCATAAGAACACAGAAATGAGGTGTTTTTTACCTGCTGGGTCCCACTGCAGAAGTGTTTCCTGCCCCATAGGGCACAACTGTGTTCTCTGGTTGCTGGAAGCTGCTCCTGGGGCTTGGTCACCTTTTAAATAAAAACTTCCAAACATGTTGTATTAGAGAAGGATCATTCCAGTACGCGGAGTTCACGAAAATGGCTGTGGCCATGACAGCTGTGCATGTCATGTTTTATGATACCCAACTAAAATCCATGCCAGATCCAGGAGCACCTTTTTTTAAACTCTTACGGATTCCAGCGTCTTCCCCTTTCACCACCTTGCCCTTCCCTACATAACAAAGTAGATTTCTACTCCAGCAGAAGCTCGACAGGCCAGACAGGAGGTCTGTACTGCACATTCTCAGCCTCATGCTTTGTGGCACCTGTTTTTCTTCAGCCTAATACCAACAGGTTCTACACTGACAGCTTGAACACAAGACAAGACATTTAATAATGTTTATTATGACAACAATTTCAAACGAGATCTGCAGCAAAACATCACGTAATACTCAGCCTCAGGGAGCAGGTATGGCATGATATGGTGTACTTGCTCTTCAATCTGTATTGACTTGTTCCATTTGTATTTGTATTGCAGCATGCCTACTTTTGGGGACTCTCATTCACATCAAAAAGGCCCTAAAAAGAGGAATGCAAGTGGAACCTGCCAAATCTTTCAATACAGTGCTTAGTAAACAAAACAAGAAAAATTACAATATAGTTCAGACACTAATGTGCCTCTATGATTTCTCTTTCTGTATCACATATTTTAACAGAAGCCACAGTTCTACCTAATGAGTCCTGTCTGTAGTTCTTCTTGAATCACTAACTCCAAGATGTCACCTCCTCTCACCTTATAAAGGGAAGAGGTTAGTAAAAACAGCCCTGGGCTTCACCTTGTCCAGAGGCTGCTCTTAAATAACACAGAACTTGCTTTCTGGAAAAAACCTACACTAAGAGGACCCTCCTAGACAAAAGGAAATAACATCCTCACTGCTTTGGGGCAGGGGGAGGGAATCCCATGAGACAGCTGATGAGCACCTAAACATATTCTGCTCCTCACCAGCAGCCCCTGCCCCAAACCTCAGTTCAAGGAAATACTTGGGGAGAAGGGAGTGAACAGGTCATACTCTTACTCTTAGTGACAATTTGTCTGTAAGGGCAGAAAATGCCCACTGTCCTCCAAGAAATGGGTCCCTTTCAAAACCCACTCTCCAGGGAACATCACAGTGCTTCTTCACTACTTTGACTGTTCTTCCAGGCTGTAATTCTCTTGCTGCAGCACTTCCTTTTTTTTGATAAAACCCAAACTCAAGGCCAGAAAAATTATAAAAAAAAACAGTGAATAGCAGCCAGATGCCATTTATGTTCACAACTATAAAAGTGTCTTAAAAATACTGTCTTCGGTAAAAAATATAAACAGATATTTTATCCCTTATTTCTATCAAAAGCCCTGGGAAATTACAAGTTCTGTTTCCAACAAGAGATGGAAAAACACTTAAACATCTGCAATCTTTAGGAATAATGCCATCAGTGGCCTAGCAGATTTTTTTAATATGATTTGACTTTTAAAATTTGTCTTAAAAAATTAAAATCAAACCTTCAACGCTGAGCTTACAATGAAAAATAAATATAGGCACATCTCTGTGTCATATAGGTTCACTTATTCACTCCCCTGACTGTAGAGGCTCTGTTAAAAGACAGCATGAGAAGCCACATTGAGTTAAGAGACAGCCACCAAGTAACCATCTCTCTGACCACTAAGTAACTTGAGTTGGTTGATTCCTGGGTTTGGTCACAGCCTGTTGCTGCAGAAATACAAAAAGTCCAAAGAACAGCTGCTCTGAGATACAATCAAGGTGCTTAAAAGACTTCTGACTCGGAGACCCATTTGCTGATGTAAATCCTTCAGCAGAGTCACCACAGCAAAGTGTCCATGACAGAAAGCCCAGTGCAGATTTTGCACAAAGTGACCTCGTATCTTCAGAGCTCCCAGCAAAGAGCTCCCAGGCCTTTCAGAAACACTGAAAATTCCATTTGCATCTTCATTAGTAACTTTTGTCCAGAGTCCACCTCTGCTAACTTTGTGTGGTCACAGTAGCCAGAGATTGTCTGGTCAGCCCACAAGGGTTAGTCCTGGGCTCCTCTATCTGATGTTCTGATACAAATACTCGGGACAGCCTTTTCAGGTCTTTTACAAAATCCTGTAACAAACAGACACAAACCAGAGAACCCTTAGTAATGTAAACAAAAGAGGCTGACTTAATTTTTCTATAAAGAACTTTACAAAGTTAAACATATTGATGGTTTTCCAGTGCAAAAACCTAGATGAACTACAGAACTGACTGCAATGATGAATGCCTGCAGACATGCTCAGTTTCCCCTCTGACCCCCACACCCTTCTCAGACAAGATTGCTGCCACAATTTAAATTGTTAAAACAGCTCCATCATGCAAGTGCTCACCAGCCCTGGAATACTGTCTATTTTTAGCAAGGCATTTGGGTGGATTCCTACATTTTGATTGTGGCCAGAATAGTGAAAGTCCTCTAGAACATTCTATCTGCTCTCACACTCTGGTAGTAGGAGGCATAGGGATTTAAGTGCAAGACTGGTCAGTTAAGACCCTTCCCAACACGTCATTCTCAGCTGGAAGGCAGCAAGCACACTCAGGCTAGAACTGACAGCTGGTAACTGAGCCAGATGGTCTCCAAACTGGTTTGCAATTTTCTTGGACATATTTCCACTGCATGGGCAATGTTGGATTCACACAAGTACAGCTTTCAGCCAAACACTAGCAACAGAAACAAGCTTGTTGGAAACCAGTCCTTCCTTTGCATTAAGCAGGAACAACAGATGGGAAGGTTATGGGCCTTATCTATATGAAATAGAAATACAAGGATTGTTTGTTTATGTAGCTTTACTTTTAATTTCACCTATTGGTCATGCATATTTAAGTACTTACTGAGGGCCAAGAGAGCTCTTCAAGGCTAAGCAGGCAACTCTGGATTTCACTAGTTCTCATTAGCTCATGTTCTTTAAGACCATGAAGCAAGAAAAGGAACAAATCCCACTGCACAAGAGAAGAAAATATCAACAGCTCAAAAAGAAATGGATTGTGTGCTTCTTTCTTTATCCATAGATAATTCACACTTTTCTTTTTGGATCCGAACGTGGAAAAAAGGAGCAAGCACATTATCTATCTGCATGTGACAATGAGGACAAGAGCAACACCCAAAATGAGTGAACAGAATTTCTTTAGTTCATACATCGATTGTATCCTACCATAAAGTCCCCAAATTCTCAGTTTATAAATACACCAAGAATTTAATTCCTGCCTGATCAAGAATAGCATGAAAAATTACTTCTTTGACTTCTGAAATAAGCTGGGTTTATTAGCTGCAACAAACTAGGGTGATTTCCAGCCTTCATTGTGGTGCTTGTAACACCAACACACATGCAGAAATGCAAACTGACAAAAGACACAAGAATGACAGTCACGTGTGTCCTGTCCTTGAAATATCCAAGCCAAATGGGCCATTTTGCCATTGGCTCCTAACCAAAAGTGTGCCTTCCTGAGAGCCCCCCAGGCAGGTACCAACCCCTGACAAGCTGTACACATCCCTCTTGCCCTGCCCCACAGAAACAAGGCCAGCCAGCAGTGGCCAGACCCTCAGTCACACGAGCCACCAGTGAGCACTGTGGGCTGGCAGAATTCCCACCCAGTGCCAGCCTGCTCCACACATCGGGATGGGCTTTACCTCCCGCTGTTTAGCTTCTGCAAGATAAGCCATGTTCTTCCTGCTGAAGATCAGCTGCACAGGCACAGATGTCCCAAAGTCCTCCTTCCAGATGGAGAACAGCAGCTGGAGGAAGCCATAGGTGGGATTGCTCTTCACACGCAGCCTCTCAGAGCTCTTCTCTGGGGATTTGAGCCCAAGACTCAGAGGAACACGATCTGAAACTAAGAAAAGGATGAAAAATGAACTCCTACAGCTGCATTATTTTCTTTTATAGTCATCATCTTGGTTCAGCAGCACACTGAGGGAGTACAAACCAGTGAACCTAAGAGGACTGGAGTTTGGAAATATGCAAAATTATGAGCTTTGAAACTATACAGACAGTATGACATAGGAAGAGATTTGTATCTCAGACAAATAACACAAATTGGTTGGAATATAGCCCCAAGTCTTGAAAGTCAGCATAATATTCAGTCAAAGAGAACCTAGGTGTTACTGCAAAGGAGAGAAGAGTAACACAATTAAACATTGAAGTCCATAGGCAGACTGAAAAGTTGTCCATAGTTTAGACTCTAGGCAGAGTAACATGACTTGACACAAGTGAAAGTAACACTGAACAGTGCTTAACTGCAGATGGACATAAACATAAGGAAGATACCAGTTCTCCCCTGGTACAGTCTAATGGAACAGGACACTGGAACAGGTTGACACTGCTGCCCCCAAAATAAATTTCACAATATTCAGATGTGAACTGCCTTCTGAAAAAACAAATTATGTATAAAAGTTCTAAAGCTGGTTCTAAACCCACAAAATTAGAAGGCTGCCCATGAAGAAAACACCTGCGTTGAGATCGCAAGTTCCTGCTCAGAGAAAAACTGTATTTACACATCAGAGCAAGAGAAAAAAAAACAAACTGAAAATGTTCACAGAGTCATAATACAGAGAAAACAAGTTACTTCTGTTCTTTCCTTAAAAAAGCCGTAAAAACACAATTAAATGGAAAAGGCCCTTACTTTTAGGAAAAAAAGCCCAAACTCAACCACAATTTTTCAGAGGCAGAAATACTGGAAAACATAGTCCATATTTACCTGAAGGTGTCAATAAATAAAAAACAACAGAGATGTGAAACAGATCAGATGGTTAGTCACTGTACAATTCTGTTTTGCAGAATGTAAGAGGGAATAAGAGCAACCACCAAAACTGACAGAAAAAAATCTGCAGACTCAGTGATACCAAAGAGAATTAAAAATCCGTGAGCTCTAAACATTTAAATCTCTGACCTCAAGGACCTAAGAGAACTGTAATAACAGATTTCAGTCTTAAATAGCATATCACAACTTACTTACCCAGCAAAGACGCCAACTCAACTGTGCACTTGGCCAGCTGCTGTTCAGATGTGGGACACATGAACTGGAAAGCACAAAAAATAGTTGTATTGTTTTCCCCATACAGCAGACTGGACAAAACAGGGCTTCACAAGGGATGAAAAATATCTGAGAAGAACAGGCAATTTACAGCAAGAGGCACAGAGCTGTAATGAGGAGACCACTAAAGACAAAAAGGTCATATATGAAAAGGGGATTCACCAAGGCAAACTGAAGTAACAAGCAGATCTACACAGTATAAAAAAATATATTGCCACATTTGAGCTCAAATAAAAACCCCTCAACTGAACTCAGCTGTGAGGCAAGGCAAATTAAAAAGTTACAGGTATCAAGACTGCCCAAAGGGATTCAATGGGGGGTTGTGTTGCTTTTTTACATCTTTTACCTTTCTGCATCGAAGTGTCTGACTCAACCTTCCCAGCAAGCACTCCAGCCACACGCAGTCAACCACTTCACCCTCCTCCCGTGGGCCCACAGCAACACAGAGCACATCCTTGATGAGAAAGACAACAATAACACACACATTGGTACTCTGCTCTCCCACAAACAGATCCTGTGACAGAGAAGTTCATAAATAGTTCTTGGGTCCTCATTAAAACCAGAACCTAAGTTAGTATATACATTTCGTAAGACAGATTAAAGCTAATTTTTCACAACCTTACCAAGATCTCATTTTCTAGCACAGTTCTCACTAATGTTGTTAAATAAAATTCAGTGATGGCAACAAATTTATCTTCCTTAAAAGTACTAGTACTGAAAGCTCTAGATAAATTTGACAGCACAGCCAGCAAGTTCAGGGTAGAAGTGCTACAGAAATCCAGAGCCCCCTTATATTTGTCAGAGAAGCTTCAGTGCCAACCCAGAGGTTTCCTCACACAACTTACCCTCCTTTTTTTCATTTCAGCACAAGCAAGAAAGCATTAAAGGACGTGAACTCATTTTCACACAACTGCTGGGAAACAATGACAGTGATAATCAGCATTACTTGTCTGTCAAGCAGACAAGCAGCTGCAAAAACCGTAGGCAGAATACATAATGGTAAAAAAGTGAGGGGTTCAGAATTCTTGTCCTTATGGGGTACATAATTTAAATGATTGCAAAATTGTACACAATACCATGGCATCCACACCATGGTTTCCATCCTACTCATATCAAAATGGCCACACTGCCATGCTACCAGAAATCCTGTACTTGAGACAGCACTCCTAACAGGGAACTCTGATCTAGACACAGCAAACAGGGGTTGAAAAAAACTTGAGAACTTGATATCGTGCTTCCTAAGCGTTGTCCATAGCCACTTCCTCAGAACCAGAACATTCTCTTAAAAAAACCCAAACAAACAAACAAAATCCCACAAAACAACAAAAAAACCAAACCACAAAAACACCAATGTGAAAAATAGAAAGGTGAGCCGGGAAGTGAACACTGTGTACCTTAATCTCATTGATGATCTGGGAGGGAAATGGAGCACAGTGCTGACAGCCTGGAGGACAGTCCCTTCTCAACTCCAGGGCATCCTCGCCAGGCAAGGGAAATCCTGGAACCTTCAGCATTCTGTTGAAGGTTGCCTTCACTTCCCTTTTGATGAGTGCTACAGAGAAGAAAGAACAAATCCTGTCTGCTTCAGTTTTTGTCTGCACTGAAGCAGAGAGTCATTTCCAAACACTCTTAGCCTCTCATTCCAAGGGCCACAGCAAATAAGGAAAACAGACAGTTTACATTTTCAACCCCCTCTCTCTGACCTCCCACTACATTTAATGTGCAGAGGCACTTGAGAAGAGGGTGTGCTAACCCACAGCTGTAGAAGGCAGCCACCATCACTGCCAGGTACCACTGGCAACTCATCTCATTTCCCCTAAAAATATTTCCATGGGTTTAACAAACACAGTAGCTAAGCCAGAAGGCAATGCCAAAGCAGAAAGCTGATTCAGTGTGATCATACCAGTTCAGCCACTGTGCCTATAAAAGCCATATGTCTTCCACCAAAACACATTTTGATCAGCATCCAAAACACTAAACTCCTGTGGCTGAAAATGGTACTTGGACATTCCTCCCCAGGCTTTTGGCACAACCTCTTGAAAAAAATGGGTTTTCAGACACTCTGAAGAGTTGCCAGAGCAGTATTACAGAATCAAAGGACTACATTTGCCTTCAGCTTGCAGAAAATATACCCAGTCCAAGAAGTGTTTGTGTTACTGGAGATTTCAGAAGCACTCTGTACATGTGAACCATAAGGTGGCTTGAGAGAACAGTTGTCTGTATACAACAGAAGTGCTAAGACAACTTCAGCCTAGATGACATTTCCAGAAGCATTTCCATAGCATTTACTCTCACCACCACACAAGACTCCGTAACTAAAAATCACTACCATGGGCCAAGCCCAAAAGATGCCCCAAGAAGGTTCTCAGAGCTAGGAGTCACTCCTATTATTCCTAAACAAGGAGGGACAGAGCAACTGCATACTTTCCACTAAAAGAAAATTGAGTAGGACTAAGTATTAATAACACTATCTGTCCCTTGATCTCAGAAAAAAAGAGTACAATGCACAGGTTAGAAGCCCTGGGTCAGGGTAAAAAGACTCACCTGCAATGTTGGCAGAGAGCCAGCCACAGGCTCTCTCGGTAGCCAGTTCCACTGCAATGTTTTCTGCACTACTTAAAACCTTTACAGGGAGGATAATAAATGACAAGAGATTTACCATCAGCCATAGCACTGCAGACAGTGAAAATTCAGAAGGAAGTCTAGAGGAAAAAAGCTTAGTTTTGGCATGCAACAATTAAACTGAGCATCACCACCTCTATGGAAACTGCTGGTTTGAGCAATACAACTGATCCATTCTGATTTTCCAAACCTCATCAACTCTTGTGGAAGTTGATGCTAAAACAAATGCATTATCATTGCAAGACAAATGCAAGTTATATCACATTCAAGCCTCATTAGTCAGCTATGAGCTGTAGTATCACTTTACCCAGAACAGGCAAGGCAGCCCAGCAGAAGTGACTCTCCTTAGCTATCTCTCAGTCCTCCCATGAGAGCATCAATAGACTCACTTGACCTGAGCTATTAAGGCATAAGTGAAGCAGCAATGGAAAAATGGTAATGATCCAGACTTAAAGTCAAGGCTTTCAATAAGTTTTAGGGAAAATACATACTGCTGCAGATGTCTCTTCTGGCAACAACACCCTTACTGCCTCAGGACCTTTTTTTTTGCAAAATCTGCAAGAAAAGGAAGAAAGTGTGCCACAGGATTAGTCTAAACTCTTGGACAACACTCAGAGGTTCATTATGTAGCAATGCAATAAATCAGACTATAAGAACAAGACAAGGAAAAGGTAATTACAAGCAAGTAAGCTGCAGTATCAATTTTCCAAAGAGGGGAAATACAATAGCTGCAGTGGATATCTGTTTGGAGCTGGATGCAGAGGCACACACAGAACCTTTACTCCTTCTTACAAACACAGTATTAACTGGCTGAAGGCACAGCAGACACCCACCATAAGAAGAGCAGAGGGCATGGATTATAATCACCAGAACCTGAGCACGACAAGCCAAGCTAAATTAGGCTTGCAGATTCAGCAGTAAGAAGAGATGGGAAGGCACAAGTTTAAATAACTTTTCCTCCTTACTCTCTGCCTTTGATGAGTGCCTGGGCCCCTTCCTCATACAGATGAGTGCACACCTCTTCAAGCAGTTTGTCATGATTAACATCCTCCTCCTTCACTTTGTCTTGCAACATGGCTTCAGCCCTTTGAACTAGCTCTGCTACCAGTGTTGCCCTGTAACAAAACCAAGAACAATCAGGCAGACTGAAATCAAGACAAGAAACAGTGCACACTAACTGTACCCAGCTCTTCTCCCCAAATTTAGGGGGATACCCATCTCAAATGCAATTAGTCACTCCTAAAAACAATCGTGCTGCATTTAGTACTGTATCATCTCCTTGTTCTGTATGTACAGAAAAAAACAGCAATGAAGACACCAAAATAGTACTAAGACTCAAGAGTCAAAAGCCTTTAGGTTTTACCAAAAACTTATTTGGTTACAGGTCTCCTTTCTGGCAGCAATACCCTTGTATGCTCAGTTGATAGTGCTCAGAAGTTGAAAGATGTCAGCAGCAGCCCACTACAACCACCATTCCTTAGGGGCTGAGAACATTCAGTGGCTTCAGCAAGATGCACAACAGAACAGTGCAAACTCTGAGCAAGCTCATGAGCTGGAGGGCAGGGCTGCCACACAGGAGGGCTGTGAAAAGGAGGAGAAATGGGCTGACTGTGCACCTATACAGGCTGGGATCTACTGGCTACAGAGCAGCTCTGCAGAAAGGACCTGGGGTTCCCAGAACACAAGCTGAGTTGGGAGTGTCCAAAGAAAGCCAACCTCATACTGGGCTGACAATAGCAACAGTGCAGCCAGCAAGTCAAGGGAAGTTACTGCTTCCCTCATCACTGTGAGGCTGCATCTGGATTATTGTGTCCAGCTTCGGGATCTCAGGACAAGAAAGCCATTGACAGTTTGAGTAACTGCAGGAGAAAAGAAAAAAATTATTAAAATAGCTGGGATGCTGGAGCACACACCTACAAAGGGGAGTCAGTTTCACCTAGTTTGGAGACAACAAAAAGCTGAAGGGAGAAGGAAAAGTTACAGAGAAGACAGAACAAGACTTGCAGAAAGCAGTGCTAAATATTGACAGGAATATGCACAAGCTGGAACAATGGATATTCTGACAGGATATAAGGAAACATTTTTCATGAAGCCCGGGAAAATTAAGCATTGGAACATGGTAGAAAGAGGTTGGCTGAATCCTCATCCTTAAGAGATGGAAACTTTTTCCAACTGGAAAAGGTGCCAATAAACCAGATCTAACCTGAAAGCTGGGCCTGGTTTGAGCACGAGTTTGGATCAAGTGACTCCAGAGGTCGTTTCTGATACGAGATTTTCCTATCATCAGCAAGAATGTTCTGAACAGGCTATAACGTCTCAGCACTGCACTGCCTTCACATACAAAGTGTCCTAAAAGTTGAATCCCCCTCCTCTCTACATCCCTTCACAAATTTTCCTCTGCAATGGCAGATGTTGCTGGTCACAGTCTTACTCAGCCTTGGTGTTCTGCTACACAGCACATTCCCAGGGAAGCTTCTTTGCCTCATACACACAAGTTTAAAGGATCAATTCTTTGCCTAATTATAATGTAAAATTACTTCTTAAGCCACAGAACAGGTGAGCAGCACTTACTTGATGTGCTTAACACAGTTGGATCCCACCCTCTCTGCCACAAACTCCACTGTTCTCCGTAGGGAAGGAGGCTGGTTGTGGAAGAAGGCCTGTTCCAAATCTACCTGTTCAAGAGAAAGTGCTACAATTGGTTAGAGCACTTCTAAGTCTGAGACCCTCAGCTCACTAACAAAGGAATGGACAAGAATGGACCATCTGGAGATGTGCTAAAAGATAATTTGCCTCCACTAGAACTTTCTGCTACTGTAGCATTCATCATTCCAGTTTCACTCCATATTCCCTTCTAAACATTTAACCCCAAGCTCATTATCAGCATTTCTGAAGGTACAAAAGACCTGTCAAGAGAATGGAAGAGTTCTGACAGTGTCTGCTAGTACTGAGTCACCACACAGGGCTTGTTTTGGGAAGAACAAGCCCTTTTAATTACAGGCTGGTAATCCTGTAGGCTCCTACGCAGGTCCTTCTATCAGATCTATCTATCATGGCTACAATCTAACCAAAACAAATACTGAGAAACACACCAGCATTTTATTTTAAAGAAGAGGGAAATAGATAAATAAGACTAGTTGTTCCAAACTAGTTGTTCCAACTGCAAGAATGTTTACTGAGGTTATATGGATTTCAGCACCCACACCATATCCCAGCCTATGACTATAACAGAGGAACAGGAAGTAAAGATACCTGACTGTTAAACACAATATTCCCCTGATGTCCAGGTCCATTCTTTCCCTGGCATGGAGAGACCACTGTATAACCCTACACTCACACCAGCAAATTTCTCCTGCTGCTTTTCCCCTTGTGACTCCCTCATTCCATTACCTGCAGTTTCCGCTGCGTGACAGAAGCCTTGGGTGCTAAGGACTCTGCAGCTGTGGGAGTGATTTTCCTTATAAAACCACCATTTTTGCCTCCACTACCAGCCACAAAAGAAGCAAGTAGTTTACGTAGTTCACCTGTGCAGGAAAACATGCAAAAGCAATCATCAACCTCATAAGCAAGGAGAAAAAAAAAAATATCAAAACTCAAGAGAGAGACTTTCACTTTTCCAGTCCTGTTCCCAGAGCAGATTCCCTCAGCTTCTACAAAAGCAGAAGCTTCAGTAAAGCAGAGGGAGCATCCCACCTTCCTTACCATCCCCATAACAGCATCTTTCACATTTCCAACAGGTTCCTGCTAAGTAGTTACCTTGCTTCCAGCTGGAGGCATAAAAGAATTTTAAAAGCTGGCAGGACACAGCCAGGCTCTGAAAAGAGGAAGCTTCTGAAAAGCCCCCTAGAACGTGTGACTCGTTCAGAAGGATGAGGGAGCAGCTATTTTTATGCATTCCTTTTTAGTGTGGCAAGCAAGAGTAAAGTCTACAAGGACAATAAGGCAAGCAGTTACACAAAATTCCAAGAGTCAGAAGCAAATACCGGGAGAAAAGCTGGACAACTTATTCATCCCTAGAAGCTTTTGTGATGCAAGTTTTAACATATGGTTTTCCTGTTAAGTCCCAAGAAGAAGAGCACTATCTCCCCATCTGGGACTCTATTGTCTACAGAGAGGAATTTGACCATTGATAGACAGATCCCATGAAAAAGCTATCTCAAACAAGAACCTGGTGTTTTCACCAGAGCACAAAAGGATTGTTCCCCTCTGCCTGACAGCAGAAATATGCAAGGATCAAGATATTCCTCACAGTAAAAACACCTCTTCCTAAACCTAGGATGGAAAAGTTGTGTTATTCTAACACTTCCTTACACGTTGTGAGGGGTGGCTTTCCCTGTCCCTCCAGCTTCAAGCTCTGTGGATCAACTACCCTCACTATGTAACCTCCCTCCCCCAGCTTCACCAGAAACTACCCACAGCTGCAGCAGCTTCTGCAATACAGCTTCTTATCAAGGCTCTTGAATACACAACTGAGACCTTAAGTTGTGAGGAGGAGTAAGAAAGGTGATCCAAGGACTCACAGTACCAAACAACAAATAGAAACAACTGACTAAATAAAAGTAAATACATACTAATATATTTTATGCATATAGGAAAAATAAGTAAAATACTCACCAAGATAGGGACAGCAGGTATAAAGTAACTGCTGATCCACCAAGGGTACAAAGTCCTGGCGAGAAAATGAAGGAAATGCTAAAAGGATTTAGCACAAAAGAAACAGTCTTCAAGTCAGAAATCCCATACATGCAGTCACAGGCAAGTTTCAGGGCTACCTTTCCATGAAAACAATAGCTGGATTCCAAATACACAGTAAAATTATGAACTTTGCAACCCAAGTGTTCAGTCTAGCCCTGTAACACAAAATGAGGTGCTCTTCATTTTATGAGTGTAGCTCAGCCTTTGCCCCTGACCATTATGAAAGCCCAGCTGACAGCTGGTTTGAAGAAGGGAACCAAGACCATTGCCACAGCTTCTACTCATAAAGGAGAAACCTCTCCATAGAGGAAAACAAATGAGGCACATCTGCTATGCATTACACCCCCACAAGTGCCTTCTTCCAGACTCACTGGAACACCACACCATGGGGAAATGTCCCCTCAGTACTAACACAGCACAGGCAGGGCCATGGGAGGGACAGGAATTTCAGATCCCATCCACCAAGGCAGTGTATCTTAGCAACAACACCCCTTTTCCATGGAATACTGTATATCCTCTTGCATGTCTGGGAGTTATCTAAAACATCACACATGCCATACCCTCACCTCCTTTCCTGCTTCCTCATACCATTTTCAGTTCAGCCACCTTTCAGACACTGGAAAACAGGTGACCTCACAAACAGCAACCTTGCTCTTACAGTCCCATCTTTCTATTTCTCTTCACCACTACTTTTGCTTATTTCTATTACAGTTCTATCAGCTCACCTTGCAGGAAAACAGCCTCTGATCCTCCAGCATAACTTGGTACCTGTTCTGCAAATTATTGCAGCAGGTAAGATGGCTCCTGCCTGACCAAAAACCCAGAGCTGTAACACAGAGTTCACAACCACATAACACATTGAGTCACTTGGACAAACTGGGCATCACATCCATTGGTCTCTGCATGCTCGGTGCAGCCGCCCTGAAGCCAAGCTCCTGACTAAATCTTACAACTTCTGAGGAAGTGGTAGTCCATCTTCCCCCACAGATTTAGAGGACATGGTGTTAGACAAACTCACCAAAGCCTGAGCAGATGTCACAGTATCCATCACAAATCTCTCCTGCCTGTCATCAGCAGTAAAAAACAACTCTTCAGGGACTGATGGAACCTGAAACAGAAAACCCAGCAGCTGCAACCCAAAAGGCAGTCAGTAACTTCTACCATTTCTGATAACAGGACAGTAAAATCTCATCACCGGGCCACCCACAAAAGAGAACCCCTAGCACTAAGGATCCTCTTGCCCTGAGGAGAACTTTCCATAAAATTAAAGACTTATCTTAATCAAAGTAACAAAAGCCACCTTCCTTACTCTCCCCATAACAGCATCTTTCACATTTCCAACAGGTTCCTGCTAAGTAGTTACCTTGCTTCCAGCTGGAGGCATAAAAGAATTTTAAAAGCTTATCACACACCAGCCCTCTATCAGACAACAAATTCCCCAACAAGAGCTTCCAGTTCTAACAGGAATCAGCTGCCAGTTTTCTTACAAGGTTGCAGATTAATATGTACAGAATTAAGTTGCAGATGCAATTACAATTCCTATTGGAAAAAAAAATTGTTGCTTCACACAATTCCACTAAAGGAAAATAATTCTCCACTAAAATATAGTTACTCATTAAACCCCTCACCAGTGCAAAAAACCCATGATAAAACAACAAACTACTGTATTGAATTGTTTTAATTCATTTCAGCACTATTTTGCCTTGAGTTCTTTCCCTGCTTTTTCTTTAGAGAGAGTTATATGCACACAGGAGACTCTACCTGAAAAAGCCAACCCAGAACTGCAAGGATCAGCAGCTTGTTCAGGAAACTCATCTCCTTGTCTTCAGAAAGGACCATTAACCTGCCATGCAGCAGAAGCAGCAAAAAAGAGTGTCAGTCTTCAGCAGCTCAATTTTCATTAAGGAAAATATTCCCAAACCATCCATTTACCAATTACACAATCTATCACCATGAACACATTTCTTGCACGTCTGCCTAAAGAGAGAGTAAGCTCAAAGTATACTTTTTTGTATGTACCTGCATAGCATCCTGTCTTAAGTTTACAAGCCATTCTCTAGAATGTGCTTCAAATTTTCCTCATGTATATAGGAAAGGAAACTAGAAAATTATTTAGGCATTGGAAACCTTGTAGGTTTAAGGTCAAAATTCAAGCTGCAGCTTGCAGGTCAATCACAGCTGCAGATGCAGAGTGATCAACTGGGATTTAAAGATTTTATTTACGTAATAAAAAACACATATTTGAAACAAGTATTAATCCCCAAGTTTAGGCTGTGTTCTCTTTGCAGCTTTATGTAAGATAAAAAGTATGCATGATTTGCACCATAAAAAAAAACCCAAAACAAAACAAAACAAAACAAAAAAAACTCACACCAAACTTTCACTGAAAAGTTCTTTACAGATATAGTTTTCCAGACTCTTACCTGTACACTTGCAGCAAGAGACCAAATACTTTCTTGTAATAATCAAGGAAAGGAGCAATATGATCCACAAGGGAAAGGTACTCCACAATCCAAGGAATAGTGAGGATAGAACGTTGATCCCGAATAGATTGTCTCAGAAGCTTCAATATATCCAGTACAGGCAGGGTCTTAAAAGGACAAGAGATGTTAAACCAGCAGCTTGAAGTTATCTTTTGATACTTAGAGAAAAACTTTTATCCATATCTTGACTTTTCTTTCTAGGATTTCATCTTCTGTACTGGTGACTTCTGGCTAATGAAAACAGCACATGACCAGAGGTAAAAATCAAACTATGACTGCAACCAGAGGTCCCACTGGGACTTTCAAAAGCAAGGCTAAAAGCCTGACGATGTACAAAGTGGAGTCAAGGTCTAATGCTTCCATTTAGTGACACACGGCTGGGAGATGGGTGCAAAACACACACAACCAGTCCTGGCAGCTGGGTTTTACACTATAAATACAAGTTGTCTTAGCTAGGTGCAAGTTTTGGTATGACAGACCCAGATTAGCAGAAACAATAGAAGACTGAGCATCTTACCATTGGTGCATTGCTCCCTCTTTTCAAGGTTACACAAATTCTTATTTCTTTTGTTCCCAATCCCGAAATACACAGCAGGGACACAGAACCATACAACATCATCCCAGGAACCACTGGGTCACTCTGAAAGTGTGTGACTACCCACAACCCTCCTCAGGCTAGAAAAAGTGCCTGTCAAGCAAAAGGCAGTGCTCAGTTCCTTACTTGGTTCCTCAGTGCCAGAGCAGAATCGTGCAGGTCTCTGGTTGGCTGCTCCGCAGTGCGGTAGGGCAGGAAAACAAGAAACCCCAGGAACTTGGCCAGGAGTCGGAGGCTCAACAGGGCCACGGTGAAACGCTTCTTTTCATCCTAAAATGAAGAAAGGCAAGCTGAGGCAATGTTACCCCACCCTGCCAAAGCAAATGCCTATGCTAAAGTTCCACTCCCTTCATGTGAAAGGGCCACGTAGCTTCACCACTGCTTTTAATAAAGGTAAGTTTCCAAAATACATTTTTATCAAGTATTTCAAATTGCTTCTGGCTCCATTGCTTCACTTCTTCACAAGAAGGAATTAATCAAGAGCTTTCTAAAACAAGCAGCAGCTCAATCATATTTCACATTAAGAACTTTGGAGTCAATGAGAGGCAGAGCTGATCTCACATTGCCTCCTTTATGGTACAACCACTCTGCAAGTCTCCATGAACCTTTGGCTGCTACTTTGCTAATGGACTATAAGCTGTGACACCTCTGATATGGAGACTCCAGTGAAGAAACACCTGTACACCTATGAACAAGGATGACTACAAATTCAATTTGTAGGTAATTTAATTCAATTTAGGTAACTAAAACCTTTCTGTGTGGAAGGGTAACAAGGAACTTACTGCAATTGGATGTCACAACTAGATTTGGTTATTTCATTGATCTAACACAGGTTATAACAACCTAAAGAGGAGGCTTTCACTTTCACAACTTTTGTGCACACATGACAGCTCTATGAAGCACCCTGAAGCATCTAAGTAAAGGGCAAGGGGCTCAGACAAATAAGCAAATTGCAGAGTTATAAAACCAAATGAAGAAGCTCTTGTCCTGTAAATACACTGGTGGAAGCTCCAAGCAACTCACAATCAAGCCAGTAATTGTTTGACTACTGGAACAGCTCAGAGAAATTCCTGACACACGTGTTTGCACAAAGCAAGCCTACCTGCTCCTCCATATGTGCTTCCCCATCACCGTGCTCATGCTCCACCAGAGTAAGGCCATTCAGTTCAAGTATCTTCAGGCACAGACTATCCATCAGGTGCTGATTGAACTGGTAACTTCAGCAAAAGATGATGATGAGTCAGACTGGGCTGAAAACAGCAGTAAAACCTCAACTAACACACTGCAAAATTTTAAGCTTGTCTTGTGAGTTGTAACAAGCATCAGCAGACATGCAGTGTAACAGACTGACAGACAAGAAAGCAAGAGAGAAGACTTAGGACTGGCTGACCATCTTCATCTCCACTCTTCTTTTGTACTTTTTCAGAGATGCTATGTAAGAAGTCTCAGCATAAGGATAGTAACATTGACCTGCCAAAGGAGGAATCTATAAAATAACTGAATTTAAAATTAAAATCTCCCATAGATGACAATTCCCCCTTGCTGTGAATTGTGAAAGCTCATTAAACAAAACCATTAACCTGGCTTGGTCCTGTACACCTTGGCTCCATGCACTATCACACAAGAAGCATTTGTCCAGTCCAGTGTCCTTGCTAGGTAGCCCTGCATGCCTTGGCACTAGAAAATACTGACAGCTCCAAGAAAATATTGTGAGTTCATAGAAGAAAAATCATTACCGTATTATCTAGCCCCAATCTTTCTGGGTAGCTCCCTGCTGCAAGAGGAATATGCTGGTGCTTCCATTGCCACACATTTCACAGAGGGAACAGCAAGCACAGACTGCTCACCTTCCAGCGCTGAGGATGAAGTCCCTGAAAAATTGTTGGCACCCTGGGAATGAAGGGGGTGGACAAGGCCCTCTGATGCTCTGAGGAACAACAAATCTTTCCTGCAGCCTCTTCAGACGGCTCAGATTATCAGATCCCAGCATATTAAGAACATCCTGGTCTGGAGTGTCTCCCCAGCTTGCACCACCACTGACAGGACCTCTGCACATCTTCAGGAGACAGAAAGAGTAGAGAGGTGAAATATTTGTAACAAGGCATCATCTGCTTCATTTCTCACAAGCATATTATCTCTTCCTCACAAGACTGTTTTTGGAGTAACCCAAGCATGATCTTTCCTGGTGCCCACATACAGAGTAACTCTTCCAGATGCCAAACCACGCTACCCACCTTGGCCATAAACAGCCCAGAGGTCTTGTGAGATGGAATTCCAATCCTACACATCTAACTAGGGCACATCTAGCAGGCTACATGTGGAACCACCCAGTAGGATCTTTAGCTCAGTCTCCAAGGCCCATGATGCTGCACTACACAGAGCAGGTTATCCTGAACTCCCACAGAGTTAAATAAAACTTTAAAATTAATGTTCCACTGCCTCAAACACACAGATACAACTCAAGACTCAAAGGATGACAGAACTGCAGAACTGCTTAGAAGGAGCCCCTTGGATCATCTAATCCAACCCTCTTGTTCAGTCAGGGTCAGCGTCCTGACCTGGCAGTGAACACTACTTAGAAAAATCTCACTCCTTCTTCTTCATTCCCTCCCAGCAGGTATTCATAACAGTGCTAAGACAATCTGGAGCCTTCTCTTCTCCATGCTGAATATTCCCAGCTCTCAGCTTCTTCTCATACAAAAAATGCTTAGCACCTTAATCATTTACACGGCCCTGAGCTGAACTTGCTCTAGTAAGTCTGTATCTTTCTTTCCTTGTGCTGGAGAGCCCAAGCCTGGACACAGCACTCCAGACATAACCTAGCAAATGCTGAGCAATGGGAAAAGTTGACTGCATACCTCTACATCTAAGTCATTATAGTTTTAACGAGAGAGATCCTAATAAAAAGCAACATTCAAGAATGCCCATCAAGTGAGCAAGTACTAGGTCCGTTTATTCCAAAGAGAACCTCCTCACCTCCCCAAGGGAACATCTTGCTACACTTCTCTGCCTTTAAATTACCAGGTCTTGACACAAGTCCTCAGCTTCGGTTCATTTCTGCAAGGGTATCATAATATACCCAAGATTCTGCAAATCACTTTCCAGACAGACACATTGGATCCACTGAAGACACCCAGTTATCAGTTTAGATCTTTGTGAAATCCTGAAGTCTTCATCAAGAAGGCACAGATACAAGGGAGAAATACAGCCCCTAGGACTGATTAAATCCTATTGATACAACAAAGTTCACCTTATCTCTTTCCCACAATTTCCATGAACACACCTATACAATCAGACAGGACACTGATGCAAACTCAGATTTGACATTAGAGGAATTTACAACATTCCAACAGCTTGCAACTTCCTGACAATGTGTGTGAGCTAATTCTCAAGGTGAGGTTTTGTGGCTGTTTCGCTCTCCAAAAGCAGCCCACCAATAAGCCAGATATCTACAGAGAATACAGTGAATCTTCTCCATTTCTTCACTTACAATGAAGTCAGATGATGCTTGAAATTGGCCAAACCGCCCCCCCCCCTAACTTGCAACAGCAATACCAAAACCAGCCTGCTGAAAGTTACACAGAAGAACCAGAGATTTTTGGCACTAATGCTGCTAACAAACATAGCTGGGAACCTCTGCACTGGACAAATGTCAAAATACACCCCTAAAATTTCCAGAAACTATAACTGTACTAATGTTAGAAGGTCAAAGTAAATAGCCATAAAGACGGAATGCTTATAGCTCATGATGTTCTCACTGGGCCTTATTTCTGATTTAAAGATTTCATTGGTAATTTATCACTGATTATTTCTGAGGAAGGAAAGAAAATCCCATCCTGAAAACTTGTCTCTCCCCAAGAAAGTTCCAATAGGAAAATCACAAGGAAGCTTACAAGACACGGCTTGTTTTGCCAGGCCAAGGAAGGATCAAATCCCCTTTGATGTACAGAGTCATTAAACAACCCAAGTCATTTACCTGGATAAGCTGTTTCTGAAAGAGCCTGGCAAAACGGCTGTGGTTGCAGGTTGCAGATAGGTGAGCCATCATGGCCCTGTGAAGGAAAACATTATCAAATTCTGACTGGAACTTTTTGGTACAAAAAATAGGGTTCTAACCTCAAACAACATCAAAAGCATAAAAAACCTACTTTTGAGAAAGCAATCTCCAAAGGCTATTGGAAAAAAGCAGTATCTTTATAACCCAGGTTCCCAAGCACTGAGCTCCACCTGCTGCTGATACGGAAACAAAAATTCTCCCTGAGCACCTGCAGAGTAAACACAGCTCTAGAGATAAAAAGAATCTCTTCCTTTCCTTCAATAATGTTGTTATTTAGAATAAAGAATAAACTCATTCAGCTCCCACTCTTCCCTGCCCAGAACAATTAGCTGAGAGTTCACACTTATGGAATTAAGGAAACAGCAATAGTGTTACTTCTGATGCTCCAAAATTTCTCAGTTTCAGCCCCAGCCTTGTTTTGCTCTTGTGAAAATCCACCTACATACATGTTACTTGAGTAGGCTGCTGGTTCAGACTAACACAGAAACCCAAAAGGCAACTGCTTTCAATGCTATAATAGTTTCTTTATACCTACTGCATTTTGATAAAGCAATAACTGAATAAAACAGTCTGCTTTCCACAGAAAGAGACATAGTTGTCTTGTTTTCAGAGCCAATGCACTAGACCCCATGAAATAATTAGAAGAGCAAACAGCTTCTGAACATGTAAGACACTTCTCACTTAAGAAGAGTCAGACATGGGAAACATGACATGCACACACAAGTGTATACAGTAACAATGTTCAGACAACACCACACTGGTTTTGAGAGCAGCTCTTTCTGTGATTATTAAAGAGAAAGAGCAACATCAATACTGATCAAATTATAGCCTTGTCACTTATGGCTTGTTTCTTTAAGATAATGGTTGATACTTTTAAATTCAAAAGCAAGTCCACATGGGCAGTCTCCTCCAAGCAGCCCCTGACAGATTAGTGCAGAAGACCAGGCAGAACATGGAAGTAAGGATGCCAAGTGCAGTATGATTCACTAACAATTCAGCCACATTGAAGAGCTAGCTGAAGTTGCATAAGATCCCTACCTGATCTTGCTGCCCAGAACTCTTTCAAAGTCCCAGCCAGTTTTCTCATGGTTATCCTCCCATTCACGCAGAAGTTCATAAAATATATCCCTGTGAATCAAGATATTAAAGGGAATGAATTTCCACTCTTCAAAATTTGAAGCATCAACTGAATATTAATTGCTCCAAAGCTCCCCAGCAAGAATCTACCTCAGATTAAATAACTCCAGCCTCCAAGCATTCAGATACCTTTGAAAAACTCATAAATGTTAGCAGTACTTCAGTGAGTTTCCATTTTCCATGTCTTTGACAGCAAGTGCTTAAGCTTGTTATGCCCAATCTATGATGCAATGACCAAAACAGCCATTACCAGACAGACATAGTGAAGACTGAGAGGCAGGAAAGAATAAGCCACATGAAGCAACACCTATGAGAAAAAGAAAAGGACCAAGACAACTCATCATTCTGCCCTCACCCTGTCGCTGCAAGCATGGAGGGAGACAGCAGGAAGAAATAAAGCATACCAGATTTATATGCAGAAGCAATCCAGTAGGGTGACACACTGTACTGGCATTATCAGAAGTCTCAATAACTCCTGAAGAATTAGGCTGTTCTTCTCTAAAGACATTAACCATTTAGCTCCTGCAGTCAATATGGACAAAGACTTTTTTTCATTTAATTAGAGCAAAAATTTCAAGATTTTTTTTTTTCTACAGCATGTAGCATACATAAGACATTCTTAATATCTTTTGTTAACAACCATGCAAAGGTTATACCCTCTGAGCATCCAGGAAAAGTAGAAGAAACTTACCTTTGTTTCTTAAATATGTGAAATGCTCTGTCACTGGGAAAGTTAGAGCGATTATCAGTTTCTGGCTGGAAAGAAACAGACTGTACAGAAGATGGCAGCAGGAGAGACACCTGTTAAAAATACAAAGGCAGCCATTAAGCTAATGGAAGTCTCTAAACAATCTGAGACCCAGAAAAAAGCAGGAAAAAGGCATGATGGGGAAACAAGTATCACTAGTCAAGTTGTTCAGACACATTACTTACCAATTGCTAACTACTAGCAAACACCAAAAGTTTTACAATCTACATTAGGGGACAGAGGCAGAGTCATTTAACATTAGGAGAGAAAGTATCTGGTCTCCTTTAATCTCTGCTGAACAGATTGCAACCAGCATTGATCCAGTGTGGAAAGATCCACAGACAGTTGAGGGATACCTTCATATAGGGCTTGTTAAAATTCAGGATCTTGGCTGGCAATTTCTGTTACCTTACTCTTTCTCCAGTTAGAAAGCCTGTTCTTCAAGAAACAAGACCTTTATTTACAACTTTAAAGCTCAGCTACTGACATGTCCCATCTCAGCACACTGTCCTTTCTTTGCCAAGAGTAATTTCCATTTTTAAAAGATGGATGAAATGAGATACAAAATACATTTCTACCATCCAACTCCTACCAACCAAATTGGTTCCCCAACCCAGTTGATCACACAAGGGAACCATTTTTCCTTGTCTGGTTTGTCTCCTGTGAAATGTTGTTTGCCTAAAAGGTGTCCATATCTATGAAAGAAATCCACATCTTCGAAACTACCTTCTGATATTGCACCTAACTAATCATTCTCCTGGGATCCCTGTTTATCAGGAGAGAATTTCAAAAGCAAAACTTGACCCTATCAAAGTCTCTGGCTGAGGTCAGGGCCGGGAGGACAACACAAGTCTAGCCAGCAGTGATTCACAGCTAACAATCACTAGACCCAGCAACTCACTCACCCACTGACAAGGAAAAAAGTAGTTTTAGACAGTTTCTAAAGACAACTCTAAAGAAGGAATGAGATTTAACATCAAAGCCATTGCAAATAAAAGAACAATGATACAAAAGCTTGAAGCAATGTCAGTTGGGGTCTGCCAATTTTTACCTTGGCTGTGCTGCTTTCATAAGCTTGTCTGAGCCTCGTGTGCAAGGAGGGAGAAAACGACGCAATCCGTTCATTTTCGGCCAAAAGCTTCAGCATCCCCTTTTCTAAATGGGAAATAATTCTGCCAAGATAATGAGGATAAAACTCAGAGAGACTGACAGACACAACACATGATCAGCTCTAAAGAAATGCTTATGCTTACATCTTATGATGCTACCAAGCAAAGAGTTCTAAACCACATGTACCCAGCAGGAAACCCTGCTGGTATCTGTGTTTGTTATCATTGTCATCTCTTGACTTTCCCACTCTTGCACAATTACAACAAAGCTCAGAGGACAGATCAGCACAAGGAAACCCACAGACATCCAAATCCAGGTCAAGTTGTATGTTTTGAAGAAAAATTAAGAACCCTGTGCCTGTAACAGGTAAAGTTCTAAAACCCAAGCACACTTGCTTAATCCCACACAGAACTGCAGACGTAAGCAGATGAAAAAAAGAATTCAACTCACTCATATTGATAATCCAAGACTTGAACAGCAAAATAAACACAGTTGTGCACACTTTCAAAATGCTGTCTCTCTGACACATCTAAGGGGAAAAAAGAAACATGAGACAACAGTATCTTTTATCATTTATAAACTAATAAACCAACAATTAGCTTTTAAGTAGAAACTGACATATCCAAAAGTAATCTTCCAGACCCCTATTCAATTTTCAGAAGTTCCCATTCCCTATCCTTCCCATACAAAAGGCAATTGAATTGTTTAATGCTGTATGGGAAAGAAAAGACTCATTCTCAATGTTTTGCACAATAGACAGATACAGGATAAGAAAAGCAGATCAGCTACAACCAGTCATAAAATGGTGGTCCCATAGCTGGAGATGTCATGTTCCTAATCTCAGCCCTAAGAGTCAATGGGTAACAAAACAAAGTTCAATCAAATTGAACTTTGGGGTTGAGGAGGGTGTAGTGGTCTCATGCCATCCTAAAGCCACTCTTTTGGTTGTAATATCCATATCAAAGTACTAATTACATCAAGCTTAAGGCTGAGTTTGCCAACAGCCAAATGCAACAGTATGGCTGGGTCCTGTGCATTCAGATCCAAACCTGAAGGTTAATAAACACATAGCAGGTCAATAGCACATTTGAGTTGCAGGATCAATGGAGAAGCAACTCAAGCACATTTGTCTTTCTCTCTTAAAGTCAGTGGTAGGAAGTAGCTACAGCAAATCCAGCACAATAGCAGAAAACCAGATTCAAACAGTATCCAACAACCCCACTCCATCATACTGTGGAAGTATGTGTGACTTCCCACACATGCATGACTTTTATCAGCATCTCAGATGAGGCCCACAGTGGTAGTAAGGCATTTTTATGTAATTTAGGAATCACTATCCAAGCTATTCTACAAGACCTTCTCATTCTATGGAAGCAACAATCTTTCCCTTCATTACTATTGCTTACCTTCATTTCCTTCACTGATTTCAGGGTCACTATCCCCATCTTCTGCAGTAGAAGTGCCTTTAGATGTCAACAGTTGTAGAACAAAAAACAGTTCCAGAAAAATATTTGGTACCAGATTTTCTAGGAGAGAGTAATTGAGATGTTAAGGTGGATTATTCAATACTGTCCTGCTTTAATACACAAAGGTAAAAAGACAGATTCCTGTTCTGTGGTAGTCAGCAAAAACTCTCTCTAAACTCTTTCTCCTCAATGCAATCACAGTGCAGATCAGCATGGGAAAGATTTGTTAGGGAATAGCCTGGTTTCAGATGGGACACACAACTTCAGTCTACTGCAGCTCAGAGTACTGCATCAGGCTCACCTCCTTCTCTAAATTTTTACCAAGTATTCATTTATTTTAATAACTGTGTTGGCTTATTTTATCTTTCTAGATGTCATTTGTTTGCACACTATAACTATCCCTCAGCTTCCACTTCCCATCTATCTCCCTCTCACAACACACAAGCAAGTTCAAAGCTCAAAGAAAGGTCAGTCTCACGTCTTCTGTGGCCTCACCTGCTATACATGATGAATAGAGCTGCGCCAGACACTCCAACTGTTTCTTGCAGGAAACCTTAGCAGGATTTGCACAGGTCACCAGATGGCTTTCAGCAGGAAGGCTAGCACTGCGAGTGTAGCTAGGCTTCGTTGGAGTACCAGGATCAAAAGATATCCCTGCAGGAGAAGATGCCTGGTGCAGCAATTTGCATCTGAAATTCAAGAGCAGCAACACAACCATGTGACTGAGGATGATCTACAGCAACCTTGCAGCCAAAAGAGGCAGTGTAGCATGAAGGAAATCCTGCAATAACTAAACCATGTCATTTACACTGACTAAAGTAGCTTTTAGCATGATAGTAATTTGAGTCATTTTTGTCTTACTGAGAATGGGGTTAGATACCAAAAGACTCTAAAGAATCTAATTCAAATTCCAACTCTGTTAAAATAGTGTAGCACTTTGACCAAATTAACCAACTAACCTATTTTATTGCTTCTCTCATCTGAACTGCTATTTGTTAAGGACAGGGAATCTCCTAGAGACCAGGTCCTAAAAATCTTCTTTGCATGTACAATTTCTGACAGCTAGACATTTTAAAACATCTATGAAAATAAGGTTCACACCCATCCCTTTGGTACAGATGTAAAGTAAAGACTCTGAGAAGACCCAATACCACTTAAGTGGAAAGCCAGTGCAACAGCTGATGAAATCCCATACTGGCAAGTTTAAAAACAGAAGGAACAAACTACTCTGACTGCTGGATGCTAAATCAACAATGATTACTCAGTTAAATACACAGACATTGTACAAAACTATATCTAGAGAGGCCATCCAAAATACAACACCAGAGCGGTATATGTAACACACGTGAGAAACAGGACACAGGGCAGTAACAGCAATATCAAATGACTGTCAAAGATTCCAATGGAACAATTACACTTGGAACATCACACTACATCTTCCCACACTGCCTCAAAAGTGAAAGATTTAAGCCAGTTTAAGGGCTCTGGGAAATCAGAACATTTTAACCTGCAGCTAAGAACTTTTTCTATTGGCCTATTTCTAGTAGAACTGCTGTGATGAAGAATAGTTGGCCCCAAAATGGAAGTAGGGAGATTAGCAACAGCTCCCTTGCAATGAACATAATCAACCAACTGAAGAAAATTATTGAGAAATAGATAGAGCTGAAGAAAATTATTCATTAAGTACCTTGTGATCCCACCCAAGGGATGAGCCCACCCTTAACTGCTTTGTGACCTTATCCAAGGCAAGGTTCCAGTAATGCAGTTAGACTCTGCTTCACTTGAGCCTCAGTGTTGTCATCTACCTCAGGATGAAATTCACCTTCTGCCCTTGCTCAAAGGGACCCAAGTGGCTGAAGGCTGCCTTACTTCTGTACTTCACCACCACTACTGAGGACACAACAGCAACTCCCAGCTTTCAAGTACAATGGGTCAGATGAGAATATCACTTCATGGGCAAGATGCAGCCCACCACATACTGCTATTTCACTGACTTCAACTGATACACATTATTGGGACATTTCACAAAGAATTCAGACTGAAACAGGTGCTAGACTTAAGTGCAGAGTGGCAGGTTTGAATCCTGAGCAGTTCTGCTGCAGGTTCAGTACAAGCAGTAATTCATTAAACTCTACTGGATGTGTTTCAGCCAGGTCTGGTCCCACTGAAGTGAACTGCAAAACTTAGCAGGAAAATAATTACACCCATTGTGTCCTGAGGAGCTTCCCCAAGAACAAAACCTACAAAGAACAGTAACAGTTCAGTCAGCAATTATAAACAATAAACAATAGCACAAACTACTGCACTAGTTTTTTTTCTAAGTACCAATCTTCACAGACTAACAGTGATACCATTTTACAAGCAATGAAAGTCACACTAACCAAACAGCAGAGACAAAATTAGAAGCTAGAATTCACCTTATCTGACAGCAATTTTCAACAGATAACTGCAGTAGTAACCTTTAAAACAGAATCTCAAGCTACTCATGTCCTGGGTTTTTTTTTCTGACTGCAAGCTTCTGTCAGTCCACCTACCTTCCAAAACGATAACACTTTCCACACATTTGCATCATTAACACATTTTCCCCATACCAATGTGTCTTGGTGCAACGTTCAAGCACAGTCTAATTACACCCAATTGCTTCACCTGTGTCATCTAAGGAAAGATGCACAAGAGATAGCCCCACATACAAGTCCATGAAGATGAAATCCCATAAAAGCAGTGAGGACTGACTATGCTTTTGAAGCGAGGGTCACTATTCCAGAGTCAGCATACCTCTAAAATAATAAACAAGAGCTAGGTGCATTAATATCTTAGTCTGATAAAATCACCAGTAACTGTTTTGGATAGTCTTCTGTCATTTTCACTTTGTCCTGGCCATGCCTGCTCCTGGCTACTGCAAAAATTAACCCTTTCCTGGCTGGAATCAGAACACAAGGGGATTAAGAATCACCCCCCTGCTCACACCATACCGCTCTTTCTTCAGCATCTCCCTCTCCTCTTGAAGGCTGCTGCTCATCACACATGAGAGGTTTCCTTCCTGGGCAGCAGTAAAGGCCTCAAGGCTGGACCCAGCTGACCAGCGAGCAGCTGGAGGTCGGCTGACGGGCGTGGAAGTGAAACAGGTCTTTGGTTTTGAGAGGGGCCGCTCGGCACTCACAGGAGTTGGGTTGATTCGCCTCGATGGTTTGCTTTTGCTGAAAAAAAGAGAAGCAATTCCACTAAAATCAAGCTAAACAACAACAAAAAATTTAGGTCTCAAGACAGACGTGCAATCAACTCTTCCAGAGGAGTCTAATGCTAAAAAAAAAAACAGATATTGAGTTGGGATATTGAATTTCTAAACTCTACCTATAGCTATCAATTTTATTCTATCACTGAAAAAAAAGTCATGGCGCTATAGATTGCTAAAAACAGCCTGCTGAACCTGCAGCAAAATTAATTATCAAATAGCAAGCCATCTAACAGATAACAGAGTGCCACACGACCCTTCCAAATGTTTCCAATTTGCAGGACAGGGTATGCCCCATTTTTGTTAGAAACTGCTCATGAATTCATTTCTAACATGATCAGGAGGAAAAAAAAACCAAAAAAACAACAAAACCAAACCATTGTCGATCAGTGAGAGTCCAGACTCCTAAGATACACTAGGCCTTGAAGTTCAGGGAAACCCATCCTTCCTGCATAAAATACTTGGATTTATCCTTTAGGAAGAGGCTAGGTAAAGTAGCAAAAAACACTAAAAAAATGGAAATGAAACATAAAGCACCACAGAAATGCTGGTTGCTACATAATAACTGCTAAGGTGTTCTCAAAATCACTGTAACATTGATTTCCAAAGAGTTGTGACCTCTTTCCTCCTTCTTTCTGCTGGCTGAGTATTAAGGCAATTGAGGAAAAGAGACTTGCTGTCTGTGCTGGAAACACACCTTATCTCCCTTGGCCAAAACATCATCTAGAGCATCACCCAGAGCCTGCATTTGGATTTGCTGTACAGACTCACACATTTTATAATTTTCAGCTGGAATTTTGCATGTCCAACTAGAAAGCCCCACTTTCAGAGACCAATGACTGACATATGGAGCAAGCAGGCTTTATATTTGGTAGTGAGGACTTTAAAGAGTAGAAAGAGAAAGATTAAAGGACTGAGGCAACCACAACACAAACAGCTGCCCAGAAGCTTAGCCAAAGTCATCAAGGAGACCAGGGCTTGCTGCAGAAGAACACAGCCTTCTATTTTGTCCACAATTATACAGCACAAATGAAGCTGCACACTAACATCTGCTACCAGAAGCCACAGAAGGTCAATCCAAAAGCTTTTTTGCTAGCATCAGTAAAGCTGAAGAGCCTTCCAGGACAGCTATTCCTTACCGACTGATATTCTGTTAAATGAGAAATGTGAAGAGCCAAGAGAACGCTGACTCGTTAGAACATGCAAGGACAAAGATGTGCTCAGCTTTGTATCAGCTGGGCTGTGCACTGGCAAGGGGCAGGCAGCATCACAAGCGAGAGGCTAAAGAGGTGTCTTGGGTGAGTCCTTGGAGGGGAAATCTGACACCCTGTCAAGGCAATATTCCCCTCCCTACATGGTGACCAGAGCATAGCACTTCTGACCACGTTGCCCAGAAGCCAGGTACTGTGTATTACAGCCTCTTCTGCATCTGGACACGCACAACAGCTGGTCAAGGAGCTGCAACCTGCAGCACAATCCCAGTGAGACAGCGAGGCAGACTCGCTCTTACTTTGTCCAGCCAGAGGCAGCACCCATGGGCGGAAACTCCTCCAAGTTGTTGAGGTTTAGCTGGCTGCGTGGGGATCTGGCAGAAACAAGAGGCACTTCGCTCCGCTTCCTTCTCCCTCCGCTCCACGATCCACTGTCGCTCTTCCCATCCTCCTCCTCAGCGAGGGAACGCCCCAGATCGCGAGCTGCCTGCCGGCCAGGGGCGCTGACCGAGGCGCTGCCCCTCCTCCGGCCCCGTCGGGCGGGCAGGGCCTCGGGCGTGGCCGTGAGGAAGCTGCCCAAGCTGGCCCTCTGAGAGGAACGCTTCTCACCGTGGGGGAGCACAGGGCTGTGCCCAAAGCTCGGGCTGCTGCTGGAGACCACGCTGGGGAAATCACCACAGGGGCTAGACAGGTTTGACCCAGAAAAGGAAGAGGAATCACTGGATGCTGCAGCAGAAGAAAAGCTGGTATCTACGGTGCAGGTGGTCACTGAAGTCCTTTGAGAAAAGAGCTGCACTCGGCTGCTGGTTGCATGGCCTGCCCTCCTTTCTGATCCTGTCCTTTGGCTCCCATGGGCCTTGGAATTAGGAGTTTTAGCAGGAGTAGGGGGTCCATTAGTCAGGATCTGGCTGGTCTGCTCCCTCAAAAAATTTAGCAGAAAAGGCACAAAATCTTTCTGAAGCAAGCTGAGAGATACCAGCTTGTCATGGATGTGGTTCTCCTACAAGAGAAGTAGACAAAAAATTAATATAAAGATTCTACCTGAATCTTTCTGTACAAATACCCAGACACATTTAAATAATAACTATGGGATTTCAAAACACAATAAAAACCAACATGACTTGTCAAAGTAGGTCACTGAAATTCAAGCAACCATAGTGCTGGTGACAGACTTGAAAATCAGCCTGCACACAAGCCATTTTGGCACAAACTTTCAGATGGAGTCATTCACTTTGGTCTCTGACTGGAAAATAGTGGAACTGTTCCATGGAAACATGAAGTTATGGCCAGGGAGGACCTGGAGCAACTGACACCCCTAAGTTCAACATTTTGACAACATCAATACTGAAAGAATCTAACAGAAAAATCTAAAATCAGCAAGGTCTCTGTGCCCTAATTTTCCCTGAATGCCACCTGCTCCCACAAAGGGGTGCTATAACAACAACCATTGAAGCACTTGGAGTCCTGCGGCGCCAAATACAAGACCAAAGCTGCTCTTCCATTTCAATTAAATAATTTTTGCTCAAGACCTCACAGAGCTCTACACAGAGACTGTGCAACTTTGAGGAACATGAAATTTATACTTGAGAAACTTAAACAAAAACCCCACCACCGACTCAACACATTTGAAATCTAAACAGGTGGTGGTGATCTTACAAGGGTAAATCTAGACAAAAACTACTTCATGTTACATGTGCAGTTTGAAGTTTTGTACCCTGGGTAAAAATTCTTTTGTTCCTAACACTGCACCAGGTTTCTGTTTTCTCTCAATGCGATTCAGCAACATTTGCAGCAACAAAGGCAAAGCAACTTTTCTCAAAGGCATCAACTTTTTCCTTACTAAAACTGAAAGCATTGCATACGTGCTCCAGCAAAGTTATATTCACAGCCCTACTAGAGGAAAAGTCAAGAAAGCAAACACTATTTTTGAAAGTGGTTTCTGCATGAAAGAAAGCAGCAAAACTATGCCCGTAACGGGACTCACACAATCCTCAACACCTGTACTAAAATTCACATCTGAAAGCGTGAGACCAATTCAGCTCCTTGGAGAAGCGTGAGGTTCTGACACAGCTCGGACAACAAGCCAAGCAGCCAACAACCAGTGAAAAAGCACAGGTCAGAATTCAACCCCCATGAGGTGTCAAAAGACCATCTCCAGCCCAAAACTGCCATGAGACCTAGAGCAAGACATAGCCTCGTATTTCCTATGCCTGGCATTAGCATTGGGGCACAAAGATGATTACAGTCTATGCTATGCATAAGGTTGGGTAGTTTCTCCAACTTTTCAGAGCACAACCTGTTTTCACTCATCTTTCTCTGTCCAAGTTCACCAAGGTTTGGTTCTTCCACAACTGGGTAACAGCAACCTGTCAACAGCTGCCAGCTGCAAACCTCCCACTTGCTTTCTCATGCTGAAGCAACTGCGCTGCTCTCAACAGCAAAAGGCAGCAAGAAATTCCCTTGCAAGGACAAACTTTCTGACCCCCACACCTCTCACCCACACAGTGCTAGCTGAGCTGCCAGGATCTCAAACTTCATAATGTCTGCAGGTCTGCTTCTGCAAGTCGCAGCTGAAGAAATACCACACAACTCAAAAGTGCTGGTCCATTCTTCCCCCACGTTCCGGATGACGGTAATACCCGACTAACTCACGCGAGTGACACCACTGAGTTTTGGTTTAATACTAGGTAACGCTATGCGAGGCGCGTCGTCAGAAGATGCTTCAAATACCAGTTGTTACTCTGTGTTATTCTCTATGTGAAATATAAGCGCTCCTAGCCTATCCACAGTTACAAATGTTTTTATTTCCACCGGAACCCAAATCGCTCGTTACAAAACTGAGCCATAAGCACCCTCTCTAGGCCCGCAAAGATCCTGCCCAAGGTCCAGGCGGGACGGGCATCCAGCCGGGAGGCGCGCTGGCGCCTGCACAGAGCCAGCACCAAGCCCCGGCCGCTGACAGCCTCGTCCTTCTCTCACCGCTACCTTCCCTACAAAGACGCGGGAAGCGTCACCCCCGGTGTCACCGCGTTCCCTCAGGATACCAGCTGTGCTGTGCTGCCCGCCCCTAGCCTCGCTGGGCTCTGCGCTGGCACACGGCAGCCCGGGCTCCCGGCGCTTCCCCCCGGGCTCCCGGCGCTTCCCCCCGGGCTCCCGGCGCTTCCCGCGCCCTCGGGGCCCCCCCGCTCCCGCCCCGGAGCCGCACGGCCCCAGAGCCCGCCG
>VYXF01009643.1:377029-456643 GCA_013397295.1 Polioptila caerulea
GCCCGCCCGCCGCCAGCGCCGCGCCTACGGCTCCCTGCTGCCCGCCGAGGCCGTGCCCATCGTGGGCGGCATCGACACGCTGGAGCTGCCCGGCGCCGTCGTGGCGGACATGGGTGAGTGCGGGAGCGACCCCCGCGGCGCCGCCCCGGACCCTCCGCCCGGCGTTCCCCGCCGCAGCCACGGGAGTCCCGGTCTGCGGGGCCCCGCCCGCTGCGTGCGCGGCCCCGCGGAAAAGCTCTGGTTCCGATCCTTGGAAAGGCAAAACGTACATGCACACACACGGAGCTGTGAGGCTTCCTGCTCTAGGGTCATAAGAGTTCCTGAGAACAGCACCCAAGAGTAAAAACCCCATCTCGTAGCAGATGCTTCCCATCCACGAGGCGTTAGACCCGGCCACCGATCTTCAGCATTGCAGTAATTATTCTTGCAAATGCAAAAAGCCATGGCAGCACACAGGTCCAGCCAGTACAAAGTACTGCGAGCTCATACGTGCCAGAGATATTGTTCTAGCACGCTGCAATACCAAGGGATTCTTGTAATCACAGTGTTTCAGCAATGCTCTGTTTACTGTGTGCACGATGGAGCATGAGATGAGTTAGCAGTGAACTCTGGGCTCCTAAAGCTTGGCTTCTGTGGTGGTAAGGGAGCTGTAGTATGCAGATATGTGGTTAACTGGTGGATGCATGTTTATGGTTTTCTTACTACCTATCGAGGTAATTCGTAATCTAAAACTATCAAAGATAACATAGTATGAATTTGGGAGTCTTGTTTCAAGGATTAATGTTAGTGCTTAGTGGATGAGAAAATATGTCACCACTGATGTTACGAAGTTTCTCATGGGCTTTACTTTGCTTTTCTTCCCCCTCCCCCCTGCCCCCCCACTCCTCTTCTAGGGTTTAATGGCAGTCCTGGCCCATCTCATCAATCCAGTCTTGAGCAGATGAACCTCAAAGAAGAAATAGTAGTGAAGGTGGTAGAGCCAGAAGAAAGCTCTGAGGATATGGTAGTAGTTCCACCTAGTCAAGAACAACTGCCTTTTCTGGGGACGTCAGGCGGTGGTTCCTCCGGGAAAGTAAAAGCCAAAACAAAAGGCAGGTCCCAGGCAGACCAAAATGAAATGACTGAAGAGGACCTACTGCAGATTCAGCAGACCCAAATACAGGTGATCCAGTCTGGCTTTGACAGTGTCAACCACAATCTTCGGCTGCTGCAGCAAGGCATGCAAGATCTGAGTAACAGCATCAGCATCATGGCACATACACTTGTTGCTATCAAGAACGTCTACGTGAAAAGCAACACTGGCCCAACCACACATGCCACTGCATCTACTCAGACCACAGCTGGGTACCTGAGCCCAGGATCCCCCCAGCTCTCCCCTGCTAAGGACAAAGCTAGAGCACAGGTGGCTGGAAGCAGCAGCAGAAGCAGCAGCTGCAGCTCCAGCTCCATGTCTCAAGAAGCAGGTCCTTCCGAGTTTCCTAGGCCCCCCTTGAGAACCATTAAGAAGGAACATCCAAATGGCTGCTACTACTTCTGCTTTGCAGATGTGTAAAAACTTGAATATATGTAAAATGACTGAGTTGTTGGGTGCTGATGTATGTTCTGCTCCGGCTTGTGACTTTGAAGGAGCGAGGTGGACTTGCCTCCCATGTTTTTCCCAGTGGGAAACATTTTGCTATAGGTGGCATTAAACACTAATTACCAGTTAACTCTATTGCAGTTGGCTAATAAATTTCTTCTCTTTTCTTTATCTTCTTACTCTCTTAAAAAAACCAAACATTTATTTTGACTAAGACTTTTGTGTGTATCGTCCTTTGTTTAATGTCACCCTGTGAAAAATAAAAGGCAAGAGAGTGGGATAGAAAAGTAACATTATAGTTACTACCACCAGGAGCAGGAGCTATCTTACACGAATACTTGGTTCTTGGATTAAACAAACCTCAGAAGTAGTTGGTTTTTAAGTTCTTCCCTTTTCTAATAGTTATAATGTTGGGGGTGTTTGCTTGGTTGTTGTTGTTGAGTTTTTTTAAGACTGAGCTGTGCAAGGCATCAGCAGGATGTGCAGGAGGAGTTTGAAATACTTGCTTATTCTAGGAATGGTTTAGGCATTCATGAGTGTCCTCCTCTGAATTCATACAGCGTTATTCCACTTGGCTGTTGTTCATTCCCAGCTTGTCAAATGCACCTTCTCTTCAGGGACATCGTGTTTTACTGCACTAGCAGGGTAGTCTCTTTTTTTGTCACATGGTTAAAACAGAGAAATACAGAAAAATGAGGAATGGATGAGTGATGCCTCTTTGTGACATATGGGTTATATGTAGGCTGTATCTTCATCTGATTTTGTGAGCCTTATGGAATCAATACCATAGTATTTGAAATACAAAGGACAAAAAGCTTTGTATTGTTTTATATGAAATGGAAGTCAGATTTGCTGCTAAATTACAGGAGGCAGGGACTCACTTCGTTCCAGACAAATGCTCCTGCATAGTTTCGGAAACTTTCACTAACATTTCCTTTCTCATAACTATATAGCCAAGGAAGAAGAAAGATGAGGAAGAGTTGGAGCAAAATGTAACCAGGTGTCAACTCTGAAACAAGCAAAAATCATTTTCTCTTCATGCCAAAAAAAAAATAAATATTGCCATTTCACATTTAGATAGGGAAAGCTGTTGTCACTGGCACTATTTTGTGTTTCAGTCTTATATATTAGAGCCACTCTACTTTGCACAATTCAGAAGTAGCAGAGGTGCAATATTCTTATAGCTGGTGTCTGTACCGGAGGGCAAACAAAAACACTCTCACCTGAAATTTGGCCAGTGACTTGAAAAATCATACCAATTCTGTTCTTAAGCATTAAAACAAGTTCTACAGATAAATTTGGCCTATAGCTGCCTCTAGTGTTACAGTCAGTTTGCATAAGCATTCCTGCTACAGGAATTTAGCAAATACAAATAACACAGAGAATCACAATTAAAATGTCCCTTTCCTAGAAGCATAAGAATATGTAATGATAGCATAAGGTATGCCACTTTTGCAGTCAGCTTTGACTGAACACCACCATATGAAAATGTACTTCATTTCTGCCCTTTCACCATTTTGGTGTACTGAATTAACTCATCTGCACTTCAAAACCCAGCCACTGCTGCTTACTAAAATGTGAATACAGGGTAATCAGTTGTTAGCAAGTGTTTCCCTTCACTATCACAGATGGAGAAAAATATGGAAATATCTCACAAAAATAAAAGGTATGCACATACAGCACAACATTAATGGGATTAATGCCTTGGAGAAAGTTCTCTTTTCTCTTTCTTAACAGAAGAAGATGGCTTAGGTGACAGGTATTAAGAAATTGCTGAGTTTAGGAATGGCAAAGAATTAATCCTTCTAAATCAGATTTTTGTGTCTATGTTGTTAAAAGCTTTCCAAATTAACCTGTTGGAAGCATTATTTCTCCCCCATCACTACAGATGGGCTCTCTTGAGCAGAGTTTTCTGTATTTTGTATTCATGGACAAAGAAGTTAATGCATGCTACCATGACATCCCAGGTAGATTAGCAAATATGATCTACCCGGTCCTTCTGGGCAGCAGTTTGAGCATATCCAGGTTACAGCTGCCAGTTCTTACCTTTCTTTCTTTTGATGTTTCAATTCTTTTTGCAACTGTTAATTCCTGAATTTCACGTACTACAGCATTTCTTGGGAGAGTTGACTTGTGCCTTCTATCTCATGTTCAGTACTGATTTACCTGAGAGGCGGCTACAGTGTGAGTAGAGGAGTGCAGCAAGATCCTGTGAGCAGAATGGGCAGACTGGATCTCCTCCATGAATGAAGACAAGCCAGGCAATGCTAAAAGACACTGGTGGTGGTCAGACAACAACCAGACCTCCACATCAGTCTACCACAGCCTGTTTGTTCTGACCTTGCTTCTTTCCCTGTGTTTCAGTTGCACCGCTAAAATACACTGGAGCCAGATCAAAACCACTCTTCCACTTCTGATACATTCTAGATTTACATATTTTAAACAAGGAAAGAAACTGAGCTACCTCTCATCGCTACAGAGTGAGACAAATTGTTATTTTCATCTTCAAATTAATACAGTTGGTTGCTATTTCTTTAAACACCCTTTCTGTGATCAAATGATGGTTGTGTTGGGAGCACTGAAATCACATGCACCATCCAGAAGCCATGCCATTAAGTTTCTGGCTGCCCTTAACAGAAGGTGAAACATAATTTTCTTGGACTGTTACTGAGTAAATGAATTCCCAATTTGTTTCCTCTCTGGTGACGCTATCGAGGCTATTTGTATAAATGACAAGAGCTAACGACCTGGTCATGAAGCTTAATGAAAATACTGCCAATTATTTGAACAAAGGCAGAGCTGGCTTTAAATTTGCCGGAACGCACGGCATAACAGTGGTAATTCTGAGAAAGAGATCCAGGGAGTTTTCTCCAATTCTTCTGGATTTCCCTAAAAAACTTGTCCCACTGTACAAAGTGCAGACTATTTTCTGGTCGCATAGGACTAAGACATTCAGGCACACAAACCACAGATATAAATTGTGATGATTTCACACTCTACTTATGCTTAGTGTTACTAGAAAGAGAAATAAAAGGGTCCTGGAGGAAACTAGAGCCACTGGTAGCTTAACACTGCATTTTCCCCATAGCACTCAGATTCAGTAACAACTTTCATTCATTCATTTCTCTGCTATCTGCTGCTTAAGTGTATTGTACAGAGGGAGACAAGTCTCCTCAAGAGACTGAAAAAGCTCAGTGCCTACATCCAAACAGCTGATTATCCCCCAAAGACGTCAATTTTAGTGACCTCTGACTAAATAAAAAACTACCATTTTGAAGGGAAAAATGCCATCAGCAGCTGGCTTTTCAGGGCCACCATGTGGTTACTTAAATGGACCTGATCTGGCTGTGCCAATCATTTATTGTTTAGATGAATACAGACAGAAGGGGTAAGAACAAATAGAAAGTCAGGTTTCTGAGGACGCCCATTTAGACCTTTCTGTAGTTATTAATATACAACACATCAACCTACTAAATCAGTCAAATTTCCATTGATACAATCATTTCCATTTGCAATATGAACATCTGATTCATGTTGCTGTAGTACCAACACACACTTGCTTTTTACTTTCTTGAAACAGAGAAAAAAAAATAATCACTGCCAAAGCACTTTATCCATTTCAATTACAGGGTTACAATAGTAAAAAACATTGAAAAATATTTCAGCTAAAGCTTTATAAGTTAATGACTTATTATACAAACACAATCAAGAATTGAAGTTTTGCATGCTGAATGAATATTTTATTTAGAACCAGTTTATAAAAATAAAATACAAAATAATTTGAAAACAAAACTTAAACATTGTACAAAGCCTTGATATGGTACAAATGAGAAAATAAATAATTACAACTTTATGTACAAATGACCATTACAAGGGCATTAACTCTTTATGCTTTTGGGTGCCTGAGCAAACTTAAATGAAAAGAATGGCTTAGAAGATTTCCAAGGAGGGGAAGAGAACTGCAATTACTAAGAGAATTTGAAGGACTCAACGTTTGTCTTCCTCAATGCTAAAACACAATCTTGGAACTACTTTCCACTTAATTTAATTATGCTGCAGACTTTACTATTGAGTACTTGATTTCTTATGGGGTTGCCAACATTGTATTTTTTATTTAATAAACAGATATAATTCTTTGTGGTACTGCCCAGAGATTTTAGATTAGCAGCCATTGGTTGGCCACTTCAAAAAGTCAGTACTTGTCTGAAGGCATTGCTGGTGATTTCCTTAATTTACTAGTTTGGATATTCATAGGAAAGCATTTGAAAATTGGCATCTGTAGGCACAACAACTGCAACTTGAGTCTGGGCTGACTCTGTATAAAAGAAAGTTGGGGAAGAATTTCCAATCTTGCTTTCTAGCCAATGAAAGTAAAGAGGATGCAGAGAAGGCTGCTTGGCAACACATCTGGATCTCCAGAGGAAAAAGATGTGAAATTGTCAAAAAAGTCCTACTTCACTTTGCATCAAACCTTTATGATCTTGCCTGCCAAGCAGCAGATATGGGTTTAAAAGGATTTGAAGCTAGGCAGACCAAATTACACTGCATCTTTTGGAGCAAGCCATTCTGCTGTTACCATAGACTCTTTACATAAAAGGTCAAAGATCAAGTGATCTCAAAACAAACATCAAATTAATTCCAGCTGAATTCCCACAGACACTTGTGGATGATTGGGACCTCCCATGAGTAGACCACCTGTGGTATTGTTTTAAAAGAAACCACATTGTACTCTTGGCCAAAGCTGGCTCTCAACAGTAATTCTGACAGAAAAGGAGAGGTCTAGAGGCATGTCATGTAATAATAATAATAAAATGTCAAAAGCATTTTCCAATTTAAAATACAGAAATTGCAAATTTGATATTTATAGAGTGAGTTTATCCTTTCAGTCCCTAATCAGGGGAAAGAGCCTTAACAAAACAGGACCCTATACTGATTTTAATGAAGTTTCGCCTGCTCAAGAACAGCAAGAACTCCCATGGGTCCAAGCTCTTCATAGAGGAGAAACAGCAGCATAGCATTTGGGTTTGTCATTATTACTGTTGAGAGAGAATGTGTTATCATCAGTGGAGAGTAAAATCAGCCTACCTGTTCAAACCTGAATGGCAAGAGTCATTGCAATGTCTTTGAAACAATAGACTCCTGTACATTTTCCCTTAAAAAACCCAACCAAACAAAAACTCCTGCTTAAAGATATATATTTTAAAGCCTGATTATTTAAACCACATAAAAATGAGTGATGAAAACTTCTTGGCAATTGACAATATCTTAAGATAATTCCTGACAATCATTATATAATCCAGGCTGATTTTATATAATTTCTCTTTCAAAAGTATTATGTGTAGGGAAAAGGAAGACTGGCTTCAAACAGACAGGTGAGGTATTCTTATGTGAGGTGCTTGTTTATGCAATGTGATTAGCTAAGAAATGTATGACCTATGCCTGTGTATTTCATGTAGTCAAAACATTGAACCTTCACTTCCTTTTACCAGCATTCCTGGTAACCAAAAATTGTACTAATTACAACCAAAGGCATTTGCGCCAAAAGCAAAACAGCAAACAAACCCCATCCGTTCACTGTCTACTTGATTAGTTAAAAGAAGTTGAATAAAAATATTATGCCCTGTTCTATAAATTTCAGAAAGAGGAATCATAGAATCATCAAGGTTTGAAAACTCCCCCAAGATCCAAGTTCAACTGCTAACCTAGCACTGCCATGTTCACCATCCAACAAGCACCCAAAAGCTTTCACCAGTCGAAGAGAGGAATCATGGATAAACATCAAGGCCTTTATCCAGCCAACAGTTCTCTGACCATTCCCAGAAATGGAAAAGCATACAGAGAATGCAGCACAGGAATCTTGATGTTAACCTAAGCAGACCCTGACTCACGGAGAATGACAAGACAGACATGGCTCTTGTCACCTCATAGCATCAGTCCCGCATTAAAAATTCCACATATTATAGGCCTATAGTGAGAAAGAGTTTGACTTTGAGCTCTCTTTTATTCTCCTATTCCTTTTCAGAAGACTACTCTCTCATTTAAGATAAATATAAAAATTGGAGGCACATATTGTTGGTTTTCCATTAGACCCTTTTAAGAAATTGGAATAATCACATTCTTCTTACCAGAATTTATGCCTTTTAGTGTTCAATAAAAATGTTCACTTCATTACGGAAAAATTCTGTTTACAGGAAAAAGACTGTACTGTAAATCTGGCTTTATCTACATTCTCATCAAAGAGAAAAAGAAAAAAAAATTAGAAGCATTACAGTCAACCATTGCATAAATGTTACTGCAATAAGAAAGATTTATGGGAGTTTTGCCCAAGAAGGACTATAGGATCAGGCCTTGTAATATGAAAAAGACACAGAATCAGAATTTGGGCATAGGGACATTGCAGTAGCTGAAAAGGAGACCAGAGTAAATCAAAGCAAAACAGGCCTTGGCTCACTCTGGCAAATGAATTCTGGCGAACAGGATGGAATAGCTGAGACTCTTCCTATATATATGTATATACACACATATGTATGTATGTATATATATATTTCTAGATAATATACAGTATCTATATGAGTGTATATGTAGATACACTTATATACAAATGTGTATTTATATATATATAAAATCAAAATTGTGTGTTTTCCCAGCAATTGTTAATACCATAATACTACAAATCGTAGATGATAGAGCTCCAGCAAGTCTTTTTCAGATGAAAAATACTTCAAGCTATTTTTTAAATATATAGGACCAAATCCTTTCTTATACATCAAGACTGTTTAGTGAGGTATGCAAGAAAGCTTGATCTCAAACATGCAGACTTCAAGGTAAGAATATGTCCAGATTTCCCAAGACAGGATGTGGCTGGTGGCTGTAATGAATGCCTTGTGTCACTCTGCAGGGGTTTGCCTCCTGTATAATTATATATAACTAGCAGTTAAGACCTTGTCTTGCTCCTGCCTTTGAGCAGTGAAATTTTCTATGCTTACCAATCCTGCTCAAGCAGTAGATAGGTGCTTAGCATCATATAACTTGCCAACGTTGGTCTACTGTATCACACTTTCTATTACTCTAGCAGGGTTTTACCTAAGTAGTAATTGGCATTTGTAATTATTAAAGAGGTTAATTAATATTGATTTTTGAGATTGAAACTTAGATTGATTTTACCATGCAATATTGTAGCACAAAAGTCTGTGTGAAATGTTTGGTGATTTCAAGTTCTATTTTAGTTAAAAGGCTTCATGCCTCAGTTTCTCTAAAAAATGCTCCAAAGTGCTGGCCACAACACAGAATACACCATAAAGAGGAAATGAGCAGGCAGCATCTGCACCTGCTACATGTCATGGCTCCATTGCACTGCCCTCCATAGAAATGGAGGCTTGAAGAAGACAAAGCAACAGCTCCTTGAATTTTATTATTTCCCAGCTAACATTCCTATATAAGCTGCTGTATGCTATGCAGAGTAACTGTAGCCATTTTGTACAATGGAGAAAAACCTTCCCCGTCCCTGAAAATGTATTGCAGATAACCTGCCATAAACTATTCACACACACTCTGCACAGGGGCCACACACAAGTACATTGGTGGTTTTCTGCAGAGCCATTTCCACATTCAAATACTGAGGCTTACAGAGTTCTTAATGATTATCTAGGCCCTCTAGAAATATTCAGCTAATATTTATGTATGAGTTGATCAACTGACCATTATTTAATAACATTAACTGATTGCTATGTTAGACTACAGTAAGCAATTCTGTAAACTTTTGGGAGAAGGATATCAAGCAACAAAAACTCGAAGAGCGGGTAGTTCAAGCTAAGTTATTCACAATTGCTCCTCCATTCACATATTCATGATTTTCTCCTTAGATTCTGTTGAATCCACAGCAAAAAAGCAACTGGGGGTATACAGTCCTTTTACCTTTTTCATCACCAAGAGAAGCCTGTGTCATCAATCGTGACTGATCTCTCTTTTTCTTTTTGGCATAGTTTACTACTTTTACATTGGCAAGTAGTTCAAGTACAAGTGAATTTCTACAGCATTGGTTTCTTTTACGTAGTAATGTCTAACAATGGACGAGCCTGTACTTTGAAGACAACATAAAATAGGTGTTATATGTTTTCTCACCTGTAAAGCAGTTACCATTTCTGGATCCTGTTACACTAGAGAGAAAATATAAACACCTCAAATTCAGCATTTTCAGGCAACAATGCATTAAGTTAGTGCTTATGAAAACTGACAATGTAACAAAGGAATAAACTTACAAGATGATAATAAATGCTTTTCAGAAATAAGAAAAAATAATCATGGGCTGCCACACCACCTTAACAAGTAATTCCAGCTAGTACCCAGGACAAAAACATCACAATGTGACCAAATTCTTTTTTATGGTATACCATAAGGAAACATATAGAAAACAGGAAGAAAAAGATGGAATTTGTTGTTGTCACATTCATCCATTAGGTATTCATAGACTGTCACTGTTCCTATATGACAAGTATTCACAATTAAGAACTCACATTATGAAATAAAAATGAGTAAGATCTATTTGTAATAAAAAATAAAAATACCAGTTGAGTCTTTGTTCTTTTTCCATATGCAAATGCGCACATGAAATTAGAAATTAAAAAAAAACACAAGCTGCAAGACAAAACATTGGCTGGTTGAGAAATCAGTAGTCCTTCATTTATGTACCAAGGTATAAAGGCTATTAGAATTTGTGCATTCCAGATTTTTTTGGCAGGGATGGGGGGAGAATAGAAGAGGTAAGTATACGGGAACTAACAGAAAGGGAACTGTGTTATTTGTGGTCCATAAATTACAAATGAAAAATGAGAAAGAATGAGTTTATATAAGCATATACATATATGTATATATAAATATTTATATCATATAATTTACCATGAGGACATGCAATTATTGGTATAGCACCTATTATACAATATAATACAAAGGAATAGGACTTTCCAATGGTACAGTTTCTTCAGAAAAAGCAGGTATACCCTACCTATTGCATTCATCTGTAGTGCTTGAAACCTGAATGAAATTAAGGTTCCACACTGTGCTACATTACATATGGGAAACAATATACATAGTCATAGTAGGAAAGGAAAAAAATCAACATAATCTGACAAAGCAAGTGAAATTCAGTGCAGCTCTAGGGCAGCTTTAATGCAGCATTAGAATGTGTTAGCTCAGAGACAAAATATTCCCTTTTTAATCCAAAAGTATTCATTTGGCAGAGGTTAAATAAAAAAGCACAGATGCTGGCTGGAGAGGCATATGACTACAGCAAGCAGATCAGTAACTGACAAGTCTCCTATGCATCCAGAGTCCCCACAACAGGAATCACTAGGGAGGAGAGCTGGCTGCATATTTCTCAGTCTTGTGTTCTTGTGTGTCCCTATTCTGACCCACTACGCTTTTCTGATCATAGCAAAAGGTGCCATACCTTTCATTCCCTACAGAGTTCCTGCAGAGCACAAGATGTTACTGAGTAACTACCTAATGAAGTTGGAGGAATTAAACACCGTGGACTTTACTGAGAGTCAACAAAGCTTGGCTATCAAAAACACATTTGGGAAACAGAATGACAAGAATCCAACATAAAAAGTATCTCAGATTTCTTTCCATATATTTTGCTTTGATGATTAATATTCTCTTCCCAGATTTTGTGAGGGTATTAAGTATATTTCCATCACTCCTAGCCTATCAAGTTCAAAAAGTAGACAATCTCCTCATCTCAGTTTCATCTTTCCTGATTTTAGAAAACAAATGACCAAAAAAACAAATCTTGATTAGTAATCATCTCTGCATTATAAGATCTGTGGTTTAAGTGATCCATAACTAATGGAAAAACAAAAGTCAGCAATAACAAAGGGTTTTTTTCAGTTGAATTAAGGGGGTAAAGAAAGGTTCTTATTTTCTAATTTACATTGCATTTTACTGTAAATCTAATACAATCAGTGAAGTGTATACATCTACTCCTTTCTCTCATTTTCTAGGAAGGAATGCTTTTCCAAATCCTACCAAATGTGATTGGAAGAACCACACTATGGCTCCCAAAAAACTGTATGACATAGAACTGAGAATCAGCTTTTTGGACCGTAATTACTGCTAAACAAATTTCTAAATTATATTCGTACAAAAACATCTTGTCAAATATTATTTTTTTTTTATTTCATCAGTGTCAAGACGGGATAAGGTACATGATACTTCAGTAAAATCTGTGCCGTGATAGATAGGGGACAAAATGAGCACTCAGTGACTCAGAAGTGAGTGCAGTTCAAAATGGAAGAAATTTATAAGGCAGAAATATTATCTGCTAAACTGTGTGCTTTTTTTAAAACTGCAAAGAAATCCTTGAGCAGTACTTATTTCCCGAGTGGTGACATCATTTTGGGAATAACCGTTTCAGGTTTCCTTACATACTCCTTGAGTATGTAAGGCCTTAAATAATTAGGCCAAATCTTCTAACTAGGGAAACTAAGCAAATCGAGATTAATACCATTTTAAAACACTCACCTTCAAGATACTTTCTCACTTTTTGCACCTCTTTGACTACCCAGTCATTCTTATCCTGGCCTCTGCTTCCCATCTTGTGGATCTGCTTGCTGCCTGCTCTAAGGCAAAGCCTGGCCACTTATTTACATAGAATGCTTTCTTGTGAATAGTTTACAATGGCTACTTTCTTTAAAATGTGCAGATTCAACACCTTTTTTTTTAATATACTTTTTTTGATTATTTTTTTAAATACACAGTACACAGACACAACATGCATCAGATTTAGGAGACTTTATACCTGTCAAAGCCCAGTTCCTATCTGCTAAGTTTAGTGGTTGATTTACTCTTTCCTGTGGAAGTCTTAGTGTTTGGGGAATGGTGGAAAGAACTGCCAGATCCTTTCAGACCATTCTTGCTTGTTTTGTTGCAGCAGTGCTCTTGTTGGCAGGACCTCCTAGAAGATGAGGAGCCTGAATGGCTAGGAGGTGATTTACTCCTCCCAAAATGTGGGGATGAACTCCTCTGATCATGATGGGATCTCCCAGCCCGGGACGGAGAAGAACTGGCAGTACGGGGTAAAGAAGAGCTCCTAGGGGAGGCACTGGGACTGCGGCGGGGGATGACAGGGCTCTTGGGTGGCGTTTTTGGACTATGTGGAGATCCTGGACTCTTACACTGGGTGGAACTCCTTGGTCTTTGAGATCCATTCTGTAGGATTTGAGCCAGACGAGAGATAAGATCTGAGTCCGAGCTGCTACTGCCCAGGACTCTGTACCTGCGCAACCTTAAGAAGAAACGAAGAAAGATTATTTCTATTCCCACCTCTTGACTAAAATTCAAATAGAAACTGTACCACTAGAAACTAAGGAGGAGCTTGCATTGCTGAACAGGTATGTGGAGCTCAACTTTCCCATTAGGTAGAGGTGTTTGCATCTAGGCTTTGGCTTCTGTGTTGTTCAGCTCAACACAGCATTTACATAAACTCACATAAACAAGCCTCAGTGTTTACAGGTAACTGGAATTTCCTGGTGGTGTTGGAAGAAGTGCATTGAAGAGCAGTGCTTATAGCTGCTGTTTCAGAGGGGTACTTCCATTCCTGCACACCATCAGTACACTCTCATACACAATTTTAAGGGATGACAAGGCCCACTGCAACTTCCTTCAAAGAATTTTGCACTACTGTATCAAAATTATCCTTATCTTGGGAATGTAGACACTGACAAAACTAGATTGTGATTGTCTGGATATAGAATTGGAAAAGGGAAGGTCTTAAAAAATTCACTCTGCCCTCCTTTAATTAGTTGGCTTACTGAGACATGATATGAGCATAGCTAATTGACTCAATGTTGATGGCTGGAATCTCCATATATTTACAATGTCTACATTAAGAAAAGATTAATTTTCAAGGGGGCTGAATACAACAGCTCCTAAAAATTTCTATGTGTTTGTAAATAACCAGCAGTTCTGGAAAAGTGACCCCATTTAAAAAAAATATGTAAAGATTTAGTTATAGACTGTCAGGTTTCAAAATATTGAATGCACATCTATTGATGTATTAGTTTTAATAGTGAACCAGGCTCATTCTTATGTAACAGCTTCTCCTCATTCATTCTCCAGCAACATAAGGTTTCTGAGAGAATTGAAGCCCAGCATTTTTTGAAAAATTAGTTAAAGGATGGAACTTCTACAGGATTGTATCCTTCACAGTAACTGCAGTCTAGCTCAAATCCGTTTTCAACCTGAAAATCTATTTCTATTTTCTCTGCATTACCTAGCTTCTACCCCAGGTCTAGTAGGTGGTTTTCCTGGTGGTGGCCGAGGAAAGAACTGAGCTGAACTTGAACTGGTGACTTGATCAGTGGTTGCCCAAGACACTGGCCTTGGAATCTTGCTTTTTCTGGACTGAGGGCTGCTTGGAGATAAAGAGCTATCTTCATTCTGCTTGCTGAAATGAGAGTCCAGGGTCAATCTAGAAAATGAAGCTAAGACATCATCCTCAGAAAATGGTACTGGAGCAGCAGCCATTTTTTCCTCCAGTGACTTATCAGAGGCACTTGAGAGGTCACCAAGGAAGGATTTGAGCTGTCTCTTTTCCATAAGTAATTTGACCAAGTCTGTCTGATGGGCCTTTTTCAGAAGAAGCTTTTCCTTTGCGGAAACAGAAGAGGAATCTGACATTGAGTCTATCTCTTGTGCTAAAACTGGGATTCGACTCTGCCTGAATACAAAAGAAGACTTAACTGAGTCCTTCTTAGATCGAAAAGAATTCTCATTTTCTGAAATGCAGTGAAACAACTCTCCATTTCTGGGAGCATTTTTCTCTTTTTTATTCTCCTGCTGCAAAATAGTAGTAAGGGCCACTTGGTGGCATTTCAAGTCTTGGCTATGGACTTCTTCCTTATCAGAATGAAAACCATTTTCCTGAATGGTTGCTATTTTGCTTGCCTGTCTATTAACATGTGCATTATTAAGTCTTGAGGGAGACAATTCTGATGTTTTAGGTGCTGTTGATTTCAGAACCTCATCTTCATTTGGCACCAAACAGACAGGCCTTGACTTTGATTCTTGAGCTGCTTCAGTATTTGTTAGAGGTTCTTCCTCTGCAGATTTTGAGTTTCCTGGCAAAGAATTCTGTTCTTTGCTTAGCATTTCAATGGCATCCTCAGAAACCACTGGAAGCCCGTCTTCCTCAGGCTCCTCCACAGGAATATTTCCAAATTCTTTCTCTTCCTGTATCCCATTGTGTTCAGATAGATCCTTTTGGTCACAGTCCAGGACATTGACAGATTCTTTGACAAGTCCTTCCCTGTCAAGCACCTCTTGGCTAATATTAAGTATCAAATCTGGTCTGCTGGCACTAGCTGGAAGTGCATCTCCTGTCCCAATCAAACCTGGCAAACTTTCCTTTGGAGAGGAAAGTTCCACGGTGTGTTCCACAGACTGACCATCCTGCTCTCTCCTCTCTAGCTGGTGGCCATAGTGAAAGCTCTCTGAAGCAGACTGTGTGGATGCCACTGAAGGTCTGGGTATTGTTATCTGCATTGGAAAATTAAAGAAAAAGGTGAGAAACTGGGGAATGCTATACAAGTAACAGTAATCCTTTAAATAGCAGCTTTGGTTCCACATCTTCAAGACATAATGATTCCTATTAATCACTATATTCAAATAATAACTAACTTCATAAAGTACATGTATATAATTAGAAAAAAAATAGTCTATCATCCCAAGACAGAAATATGTAACAGGTCAAAACAATATCAGTGAAAAATGTTGCACTTAGCAAGTAACCCCCCTGGAAATGAGATCCAACCTAAAAGGCAGATTTTTATTTATTTTACTTTAGTTTGAATACTCTTAGAATAAGTTGTATATAAACATAAAATCTTTAACAAGTGCACAGCAATATTTTTAGACAAATGCTGCGGATAAAGAACAAAGTGACATTTAGTTTCAGAAATTCCATACTCATAATGTATTTTTGTCTGGAAAAAGAACTTTTTTGAGTATCCAGTATTAGTTATTACTTTTCCTGCCGAAGTTTATGTCCCACTTTAACTAAGTAATTCTTTAGAATATCTCCTTACCAAAGGTTATTAAGACATTAAAAAAATAAATACTTACATATCTAAGTCCCCTAACAGGTCTGATCCAATAGATACACGTAAAGCACTCCTAAAACCTGTATATATCATTAAAGTCAGACTCCCTTTGAAAAACAGTTGGTTATGATGAGTGCTGTCTCTGGCACACAGCCTAATTATTAGAGTGCATGTCCAGGAAATGGGAAAACTGCATTCATGTCTCTCCCTACTTGAAGGACATAAACCCACTTCCTCCAGTTCCCATCATGTAGGGAAAAAACCCAAATGAAGCTGTTTCTCACCTTCCCCAGCGAAGACAGGCCACTATACAGACACAAAGGCAAGAATTATGAGGTGAGAGGGTGAGAGGGTGAGAGAGCGCATACACAAGAGAGAGCACATACACAAGTTTTGTCTCTGGGGACATGAGAGGAATGCACTCTTACATGAAGAGGAGTCCTACATACTGGCTTATGTATACTGGATGGAGTAAGTTGGGGTAAACAGCAAAAAGAACTTTAAAATCAAGAGGCTACCCTTACATCTTTTTCTACAAGGATAGAGAGCTCAGCTCTGTTTTTCTTTCTGTTCTGTAGCCTCATGAATCTGATACAATTTGTACACAAGAGAAAGTGGAAACTGGAGTCTGAGTTTGGTAAAAAACACCTTCTTGATGAACTACTGGCAGAAGAGACAACTAGTGGAGTGTTGCTAGGATTCTGTTATGTTATAATAAAGATTTTACTTTATTTTGTTAGAGAAATTATACACAGTGCTGTGCTTACTGGGCTTGGACAAGAGCTAGTACATTGGTACTACTGGCAGTAGAAACCAAACCAAACAAAAAAAAACCTCACAGAAACCTGCAGTAAGAGTCTACTTTTTGTGTCCTTTACAATTTGTTTTCAAGTTTGGGCCAATACAGTCCTCCATGTTTGCTGAATTAAAACGGTACATTGAGCAAAAATCTGAGGTTATTTAGTTTTGGCAAAACAGTCCTCCTCATCTCCTCTTAATCTCAGTCCAAGTTCTTTCATCTCAAAGAAACACAATTTCCCTTTTGAGATATTGAAGTGTTTCTTGGTTCAAAAAATTTCTTCTGAGAGAATCCAAGAACATCAGTTCAGCACAGAAAGAACAGAGGAAACAGAATTGTCTTTAAAAGCACCTTTCCATGATTAGATCATTTAGCGATTAAATTTTGAGTGTTAAAAAACAGTTTAGCAAGAACTCTACGCAGAAAGGAAAATGGTTAAAACCAGAGGAGGAAAAAAACCAAACCAAACCAAACAAAACAAGAAAAAGGTCTATGAAACAGGGCAACTGTCCCATAGGTTTTCATACATATGTAGGAATTTGCCCTAAGACAACACAGCTCCAGGTAGCCTACACTGAAGGACTTGCTTTCATTTGACAGAGAAACTTATTTTGGCCTGTCAAAATCATCAGCTCACTTAAAAATTCTGATCTACAATCTGGGTAAAAGTGGGTTCAGGATATTTTAATGAAATATTATCCTTGGAAGAGCAGCTTCAAATTTTGGAGATCACTTGGGCATTTGATGTCCACTGAGCTCTGTCTTGAGCTGTTTGTTTCAAAACCTTGCTCTCCAGGACTGCAGGTGCATGTCAAAAGTAAGGACATGTGAAATATTTCCTTTTTCAAACTTTTCACTTGATGAGCTAGTCTAGTTGCCAATTCCAATAACTCAGGATTAAAACACCACAGTTGTCTTCAACATACCTGAAGGATGACTTCCCTCAGAATTGAATGATCCTGGTGTCCTCTCAACTTACAGAGATGAGACAGCCTTAGGTATTTGCTTTCAGAAGGGTACTTATCTATTTGATATATTTCTAGAAGAATGGCAACTGCATTTAAATCCTTCTTTGCTCAAATATGTTTACATGAAAAGACTCTTTTCCTTGTGACACCTCTCTCATATGTCGATTCTTTGCTAGAAGAAAGCAGCTCTGATATGAAATTAATTTACATTTTTCAATAGACTTCATATCCTTTGCCATATCAGGAGAGAGAATTTTCTAGTCTTTCTGGCACATCTTGGCCATAGAGATTTAATCCTTACATTTAAGCAAGAGGAGACTAGGCTTGTTGAACCGCCTACAATCAAATAGGCAAGAGCTATTTGTGAAAAAGAAACACTGAACAAATGGAGAAAAGAAAAAGATACGGGATGACTAAGTATCAATAAAGACCTGGTACTACTGAAAAATTCATACTTTCAGAAAAGGCCTTTTGAACACATATAATTTTCTTGATTTGTGTTCACTAACAAACAAAAACCTGTTTTCTCACATGGTCAATAAACCTCTTGTTAGTCTTCTCAAAGTATCAGACCTAGATTATATCCCTGTTGGATGTGACATTTCATCTACATGTGCAAGAAATTTAAATGGGTAAATTTAAATACCATTTATGTAAATAAATGTTCTTCATACTTTTATTTTTTGTGCCACTAAATACACTCTTATCCTATGAGATTTTTATGGTCAATCATGTCAATTATGTAAAACACTGAACCTGAGGAACACAGATTACAGTTCATCTGAGAAGCAAAATATGGGGAATACAACTTAAAATCCTACCTTTCAGCTCACTACGATAACTAGTTTATAACACTGATCATTGCAATTCCCATACTTCAACAGGAGTTATGTGACACAATAGATGACTAAAAATGGCTGAGACAATACATGGAACTATTAATTTGAGGTGCTCCTTTCACTCCAAAATATTTGAATGAAATAACTGCCACCGTAGTCTTGAGTCTTTTGGTCTTCCCTAAATAATCTCTGAATTCTTTTCTGTTTCCTCAAATTCACACTTGAACCAAGATAAGAAATGATCCTGCATTTCTTCAAGAAAATTTACAAGACAGTGAGTGGGATGTCAAAAGGGGAAAAACAACAAATACAAGTATCTCTCAGACATCCTTTATGACATCTGATAAAACTTCCTCCTTTTAAACTTTTGACAGGCTGCAATAGCAGGTGATATGCTTGTATGAATGCCTCTGAATACATACATAGCTAATTGTAGAGGAATGAAACACTGAGTTTAGGTCTGCAAAGTCGCTAAATCTGGAAGACATAAAGGTGTGAATACGCTTTATTGCACAATATCAGCAATAGCTTCTTCATTCCACTCACAATGTCTGATCCTTCTGCATGTCAAGGGTTGTCAGGACTTTGGGCCTCTAAGAGACATGGTGTGTGCATCTGTTTCCGGCAAATCCTATCATTATTTGTAATTTTTCATATTAAGACACCATCATTATATTACTGGACATTCTGAAGACATTTCACCTAATCAGTTTACTCTTCAGAACATCTTTCCTACCTTAGTAAACCTCGAAGCCTTTGTATCCAGGAGAATAAACCCCACACATCTTTTCTCTTTTCCCTGCTTCTTTTTCACCTATGGTTAGCTCTATAGCCAGCAGGAACAAAACCAGTGTTAGTATGAGTCTGCAACATTGGCAAGACCAAAAAAATCTCCCTAAATCTTTGCAGTTCGCCAGCTTCCTCTTACTTCATGAGCTTTTCTTTACTTACATCACTTACTTTCTATTCCCTTGCACAATATTATGGCTCTGTAAAGAAATTTGAACTACAGGTTGTACGAGAGTGCCAAGTGTATATAATGCACTCTCCTGAACTTTACTGCCAGTGCCATTCTCACACAAGTAACCCACTGCTATGATTTACAACTCAGGAGACAGCTCACAGCTTCCTGTTCAGAACAGACCCACTTTCCAAAATCCTCCCTACCTGCTACTATCACTCCTTCTGACTTTATATAGAGTGTAATCCTTTGTATCCCTTACCTTCCACTCCCAGATTAAGCTCACAGCAGAGAAGTTCAAGATGATTAATTATATGTTTACTGAAGTATATTGGCTGTTTCTACAAAGAGACTAATATGGGGAGAAACAGGAGAAATACAGGGCTGTAATTCAGTGCTTTGGAACATCAGACTAGAGATGACTGTAAATTTTGATACTGAATCCTTATCAATAGCCCCATATATATAGTACTGCAAGCATTGCAGGCATTTGTAGGAACTGCTGGTCCTCAGGACACCATTTTTTGGTAAAAACTCACATGTGGTAAGCCCTAATCTCAGACTACTGAGAACTAACATATGAAGATTTTTTATATCTATCTGGAAAGAGGCACATGTCGCTCTCCACAGCTCCTCTGATATATTATTTCTTCTATAATGTTAATTTTGGCATTGATTTATATGGCGATTGCAAGAAATGGGAAGAGGATGGAATAAGATGCAGAGCTATACATGGACAATTGTGTTTCCAAATTCCCTTACATCACAGGTAGCTGATAAAGAGGATAAAGAACTCAAATCTTTTTTGAGGATAAAGAACTCAAGATCTGTGTGTATAGTCTTTCTCTAAGGCTTACTAGCCATGGTTTAACTTTTGAATTCTTTAAACATCTTCCCTTTTCAGTTATTCCTACACAACCTACCTGACAAAATCAGATTTTTTTTTTTGTTCTAACATAAAACTATATCTTCAAATATTCAACAGGGCAAATACTGATTGCTCTAAAAATAGTATCTTTGATTGCCTTTAGAGAATGACTGTGACTGGTAATAAGTGGCGAGTTAGTTTGGTAACGTGACTAAACAAGTACTTATTCAATGTGAAAGTATTTGTATATAATGCATAAACCAATGGAAGAACCTTTGTGAAATTTACGCTGAAATGGAAAGCAGAAGTGCTTACAGACTATTTCTTCATAACACTCACATAATACTCCTGTGATACAGCTATTAAAATGGTCAGTGTTGTAGTATTTTTCTTGAGTTCCAAAGAAATGGTTCTTTTCAAAGAAAACATTAACTTGCCTTAATGCACCATTCAGAGGTGAGAATTTTTTCCCTGTAATTACAGTTGCAATAGAATCATACGTGATTTTAATAATGGAAGACAAATGTTTTAAGAAATAAATATGTCCAAATTAAAGATTATCTTATGGATGATACTATAGACAGTATGTAGACTTATCTACAGGCACAATGTTAATTATATTAATTATATCAATTATAACTTAATTACAGGAGAAATAATCATTAGTCATTATGTTCTGAATTGTAACCACCTATTTATTTCAAGATGATTATAGTATGAAGTGTTGTCATAGAAACAATTGTTGACCCCAGACTTAATCAGCTCTCTATGGGAAATCCCAGAGACCACTTAGCTTTCCTGAAACATCTTTACTTATTTTATGCTAATGCAATTATGATGTTAGAAAAATGTAATAAACCACATGTTTTGGATAGGATTGGAATTATAAAAGAAAAATTTAGAAAAAAAATATTGTAACTTCAAGGACAGACAAGAATAGCTGCAACTTGTGATTATAAATTTTGGGAATCCTAAAAGCACTGCTGATGCCAGAAACCACAAACATGTAAAACATTTATAACTTTTTGTATGTTTGGGGTTTTTTGACTCAATGTAGGTGGATGCTATTACCACGGCTAACTTGTTGTCAGACCTTCATGACTTTTCTGCTGCTTCCAGTAGAGAAACCTGCAGAAGCAGAATGGCCAAGAATGGTTCTGCCAACACAAATGGAAACATTCTCTACAGCAACACACTAGCCGGAAAAAATTAGGTCGTTCATGCTGACTGCTTGTCCTCAACTCTTAATTAATTAATTTACAACTTGGAAAGCTTCCACTTGAAGAATTTAACATGATGTACTATTTAATTCTTTTTTACACCAAAGGCAGATGAGAAAACAGTATGCCTGAAGAATTTCCTTCAGACAAAAAAGACTTCCCCGAAAAGGCAGCATTTAGATTTCTAGGAATCAAGCAATTTCCACTGACACTTGGATGAGAGTAACAAATGAAAATTTTTACTTGTTCACATTAGAAACAGAATGCATAGAAGAAAATTCTTCTGGAAACATCATTATCAATACAAAATCAAGTTGCTTAAAAAAATGTGAGTAAGCCAGGGTAAAATTTATTGAAAAATTAATAGTAATTAACAATTACCCTGTCATGAATGAGATGGTACAATGTCTGCATATTTTTCCTGCTTAACAAAATCAAATCTACTGTGTATGAAACTATTCTAGTAGCTACAAGCAGGACTAAATCCTTGAATTTCTGCCTTGATTAAAACAGAGAAGAACCTAACTTAAACCTCATGCTGACTCAATACAGTTTCCATCAGGATAGGTAACAAGAGGCATAACAATTCTGTAAAATCTGAAATTAGAACCTTTTTTCGACAGACAAACTATGGTTTTAACTATGGCAGCAGTAAAAACACAGACCCACCGAACAGAGAAAACCTTTTCCCTCTTTTCTTTCAAGAACACTTGTATTTGATAATGTGCCATGTCCTGAAAATGAAGTTCAGAAGAGGATTTTGGACTAATGTATCCCTTCATGATATTTTAAATTCTAAACCAGAGTGTTAACTAGCTGAGTTTTATAGCAATCCTACCACACAAGACAAGTTAACACCACTGACAAATTTGAAAAGAACACTTTGGAGTTTTGTTTGTTTATTTGTGGTTCTAGAAGGGATTTTTAAATGTGAAAACCAGTGTAAAGGTTCTTTGTCTTGCTATTGCAGACTAGCAAAACCTACTAAAATTAATTAATAAAAAGAAAGCAAAATTTACAACAATTACGTGCACTCCTAGCTCAGAAACCTGAAACACCTAAAATTTAAAAAAAAACAGTTATAAGGGATATGCATTCTTTCTCTAAATAACCCTTGAACAGGTCAAGAAGTCTTACCTTGTTCTTCCATAGGTCCCTGAATTCCAGTGAGATGTTTAAAAATTAAGGTAAATTTTTCAATTCAGATCAGTATATTATTTCTCATCTTGGATATGAATATGGAAGTGATGGCTTGCATTTCCTTAGCTTCTTTTTGGAAAGACTTCAGAGCATTTTATAACTAATTATATAAGAATATAACTACAAAATATTTTTAAATGTTGCAATAAGGTAGAAAATTGAGAAATTTAAGACAGAAGAGAAAATATTTGTCTAAGTGCCTAGAGCTAATTCTAATTGCTTAACCTGAGAGAAACAGATTAGCCTCCCCTAACACAATGAATAACCGTAAAATGATTAAATTTAATTTAGCCTCCCTGCACATACCTGATTAAGCACACTGAAAAAAGAAAATACACCTGAATTACAGACAAAACTGGAATCCACCTTTGTTAAGGGCTGTATCATATTGTAGAGCAGCCAGTTTAGAAGTATTCTAGATTGCTGCTGTGGGCTAGAAGAGGTTTTCACTATCCCATTGGGAAATTAGAGCTGAGAAACCAGAGATAAAAATCTGTGTTCACTGATTTTGATTGTTCCTTAAGACACAGCTACACATTTAGCACTACAGCTACTTAAGCAGCATCTTCACACACAACCCTGGCCAGCAGCTGCTGCACGCACATCACCTTTACCACTGATCTCACACAACACCCAATGCAGCTCTCTAAATGAGCAGAGAACTCAACTGGTTGAAAAATTCACAGAAAGAAAGAAAAAGGTTAGGTCTCAAGAGGATTTGCTGTACAATTTGACTGTGCTGTAGGTGAGAAGGATATTAATGGCACTTCAGATGAACTCTTCAGACCCAAGTATAAAGAATTCATCTGTTTTTTTGTGAGCTGTAATGCTGCCACACTCTTTTCTTTATGCTGCAAGTTGAATAACTAAGGAGACCTGAAGCAAAACACTTCAATTCTCTTTCACAATTTATGTATGGCAAGACAGGAGTCCTCTATTGAACAAATATAGGCCAATCTATGTCCTATAGCCTCTCTGCACTCGTGAGCAGGGAATATACAGAGATTTCATGACCTCCTCTATCTGATCCCACAGTACAGGAAGATAGGTTAGAGTTCCTGAACCCTCATTCATCAAAAATCTGGAAAGAAAGTCACTTTGCTTTATTTCAGAAACAAATAGATCATTTCTTATTTTTTAATACATGAAACTAAATTCAACAGTAAAGATCCCTGACCTCTGCAATTCATTAGTTATGAATGCAGAACCAAATTGCAGATGGCAGGAAAGATGTGAAAATATATTCAGTACCAAATATGTATACAGATTAACATAAATGACATTAATTTTTTTAATATTTGAAATACGTCAAAAAAAGAGGGACTTGCAAAAGTTTTTGAATTGTTCAGTGAGCCACAAAGTACATGAGGCTTTCATTATTGGAATGAACTAAATCATGCACTTGTTTTTTCATAGGAAGTAACAAACTGGAAATTCTTAACACATTTAGGACTTTCAAATCATAGCTCAAAAGGCAATCAAGCAATCAAGCACTTACCAGGTAAAAGCAAAGAAGCTTAATGCTAACTCCACCAGGTAGCAGCACCTGGCACAATGCCACGTCTTCTTCACATGACAAAATACATCACTTTGCAGCCCTTATTAATATTGTAGCTGTATTTATTTTTTGGGTACTAAGGAAGCCAGAGAAGACCAACTTGCTTTTTCTGGACACTGTGCACATTTTACTAAGCTTGCTAATTACTCCTGCAATAGATTCTGATTGAAAAACTTAAATCGTAGCTATAGAGACCAAAAAATTAAAAAACAGAAATTAGGGTCATTTTGCATCCTAGGATAGAAACCAATGATGAAAAACACTGAAGCTTAACTCCTAATGAGTTAAGTTCTCCTGGGTCCCTTCCCCTGCCCCATACATCAGCCATCATGAAGATGTGGTATTTTGGTATCCCCTCAAGTTCACAGTCATGAACATTGACTGTTTGTTTTTATACATCAAGCACAGAAATATATATTTTTTTTATATTCAGCTAAAAAACAGTCAGGAGTTTGCCTTATTACCACATGACAATGATCCTACAGAATTTTGAAAGTAACTAAGCTTGATGAATTACTTTTCCTATCAATACTCCTGTTCATTCTCCATTGAGAAGAGAAAAACTGTCTATAATATATAGCTTTTTATACTGAAAAATACATTGGAAATGAAAGGCAACACAAAATATAATCCAAATGAAATATTAATGGTAAAATGATGATGATATGTTAGTCTTATGCATTAATGCTATGTCATACTGCTTTACTCAAAAATGCAAACTCACACTACTTAGCAGATCTCAATATTTTTGTGACTAATACAAAAATTACACTTAACTTCAATTATGGTTGCAAGCTTTCAACATTCATATTGAAATGAAACTGGAAACACAAAACTATAGAAAGTCCCCTTTCTCTAGTGACATTTTTCACTACCTGTGACCTCTGATAATTGCCATCTTTATTTTATATACTGTCAGCAGGGGAAAAATCTATTATTTGCTAATTTCCAAAGAAGAAATCTATGAAAAGATCCCTTTTTTGTCACATTAAACTAATTTAGGACAGTCCAAATTTTAATTTGTGTGTAATTTCAAATTTCCCAATTTGAAATTCAGCTGGTACTGTGATTATAGGAACCCAATATTCTTAGTTTTAAATAAAGCAAAAAAGTTATTTTTCTCTAGATTTTGTAATCCTATCTTTTTTCAAGAGGAAAATCTCTGAGGAAGTGAATCTGTCTTCCAGAACATCCAGAGATGCTTTGTGCTCCAGATCTTATCCTGAATAACAGCTCTTTAAACATTCCCCTCTTCTAAGTGGGACAATATAAATTCCTCACAGAGTATTCCCAACTCTATTCTTGGAAAAGATTCATTCTTACTCCCCAACTTGATCTTTCAGAACATTTTTAGGATGCTGTGTATAGCAGTATGACTAGCATATGCCAACTACCAGACTGTGCAGAGCAACTGAAAATGTTCAAGTGTGCAGCTGACTGCTCCAGTGCAGTCACTTCCATGAAGACAAGGCTTATTCACCTGCTCGAGTTGTGCTTTTGAGACGCGAATGACAGGGGGCACCTTGCTGCCACAGGGAATGACAGGAAGCTGCCTACGCCCAGTTTCGCGGGAGGAAGAGGAGTGGCTCTCGGCTGACTGACTCCTGGGTAAACCAGCCTCCCTCAGAGGGTCCAAGTGGATGGATAGATAGGCTAGAGGGCTCATGGTGCGGAGGATGGGACTTGAAATTCTTGGAGTGGAGAAATGCAGCGTATGATATGAGTTGAGCTGTGAGAACAACATGGTGGGGAAGAAAATAAGGTTGAATACATTTTAATAATTCTTGTTTATGTCTTCCCTATATGCATTCCCTCAAAAAACATATTCAAAACTTCCTAAGAGGCTGAAAGTTCATATTTTAAGAGGTGTCTTAAGTCTAATCTTCACATTTTCCATCATCCATTTTCAAAAATCCAGTATCAAAAATCAAGAGTAACCATAATTCCTCTAGCTGGCCTGGCCTCTTCATTCACTCAGTCTTAGAATCATAGAATCATTTAGGTTGGAAAATAAAATCAGATTATTTAAGTTCAACCATTGCAACTGTTAGAACTGGTCAGCATCAATCTAGAGCAAATTTAGTAAACCAACAAGGACAGTGTGCACATCAGTTGATGGCTGGCTAGTTGATCATTGACTGACCCTTTCAAGCACCAGCACATCTGCACAACATCATATCCGTGTTTCTGAGATTAACACATTTATAGCACATGCACCCACTGGAGGCTTTACAGCTGTGCCAATAGCAGCATACATTAAGAACTGCACCTGGCAGGATTAATCAGGAAGGTTAATACTAAACATCCTGATGAAATTTCCCAAATATGAGACCAAGCTAGGAGGACGTTCTAGCCTGGAGAATCAAGGAACAATTGCTTCATCTTGAACTACATTAATTCAGCCATTTAGGTAAGAGGTAAGAAAAGAGAATAGGAACTGTAAAGTCTTCCAAACTATTAATTTTAGACAAAGTACATGTTTAAAATGCTCATTGATGATTCTAATAAACCTATAGCTTTGATATACAGAGTGAAAATCAACCGGGTTTTTGCAAGAGCTTTTCCAGCACTGAATAAATATCTGATGGTATCACATTTAAATATCAGTAAATGAGATTGCTATACATAGTTTGCAATTCTTTGTTCCAATTACAGTTAGAGAACACATGAAGAGTAGAGATAAGGAAACTTTCTGCAAGCTTCATGCTTCATGAAGGTGACTTTGTTTCCTACTGTGGTATTTGCAATTCTAACCTATATCCTTTGGAAAGCAAGAGCATCTAGCAAGCATTTCTGTTTCTAAGGAAAAAGTATCTTTTAATTGTGTCAAAACTAAAGCTTCAGTTCCCACAATGCATAGCTGACTTGCAACTGGAAAAAAAAAGTATTTCCAGTGTCTCATAAAAGCAGCAAATGAGGCTAGAAGGTACATGAAAATTAAATTACTTACATCTCAGAAAAAAATAGAAATTTAAGAGCAAGCTTTTGATAAACCATTATAGTACCTTGACATACAAAATTTCCATTTCAGCAATATTTCTAATAATAATAAAAATAAAAAGATTCACACAGTAAACCTTCTTCTGTAACACATATATATACATCTACACAAATTTGTGTTGTCAGTCAAGTGGGACCAAAGCAAACTGTTGTTTAATTTAAACTGAAGATGAAGACGAAAAGAGTTGTTACATGTTTAATTACTTCAAATCCATTATTTCTTATTTTGATGAAATACCTGCTTGACAAATACATGTTGCAAGTTTTTGGGCAAGCACTATATGGAGTTCCTTGCAATTCAATACAAACACAGAAAGTTAATGAGGCTCTGGGTCCACGTCACAGGAAATCCAGCTCTAGCCTGTTAGTACCAGGTGTAGGAAAAGAAAACTAGAGCCAAATGATGCAAAGTACTGCTCCAGAATAAATTCACTATTAGTGCAGATCAGCTCAAATTCTTTTGACCAGTTAGCTTCATACCAGTAGATATTACAGCAAATCACACACTGTCTGTCCTGCAGCCAAAGTCAACATAAAGCCATTATTAAAGCATAAATCAGCACGTATACCCTTAGCATGGACATGACCATGTGCCCACAGCTAAGCCAGATCAAACTGGTCTTAGCACACTGAATCTGTATTGCAACTGGAAAACCAAGAGTGATAACGTGAAAAATACTTCTCTTACCTGCAGGCCTTTTTTTGCAATAGATAGCATCATTTCCTGTAATTTTTTATGCCTGAGGCTTTCTTAACCTCAAGCCAATAACTTACACATCTCTCTTATTTTTGGAGTTCAAGTGCAAGTTTACATTTTTAATAGAATGCTGCTGCTGTGTGTAACAGGTGAGAAGTGATATTATCAACAACTACAGGAAGTCCTCATACACACACAATTTCAGGAAGAATATTTATCTACAAATGGAAGGACTGTAGACCAGAAATTTCTTTCTTTCAGGAGAAAATAAAATTATGGGGGAGCGTATGAAATATTAGTTTCTCATACAGAAACATCCATGCTACTACTTACTAAAATAGTGAGCAATAAAGCCCTGAAAGAAATAAAGAACAAAGAAGACTCATCAAAGTAAAAAGGAAATATTAAAAAAATAACTGGACTTACGATAGAAAAACTAATTTATTGATTCACCACTAAAGCAATTGCTTGCATATTTAACAAACCTATCAGAGTATGTCCAAAAAGCAAAACTGTACTTTCTTCTAAGTGACAGTGAAGCAGCTCAGTGGAAATCCATATGGGAGATATATTCATAAGCATGATGATCATGAATGCTGGCATGTCCTAGAGTTTCAAGCTGTTTGAAATGAGTGAACTATTTCAGTAATTATATTAACTTTCTATACTACTATAACATCTATTTTTAACCCCTTTTAGTAACATGCATTTGATTTATAGTCCTAAAATTAACATTCTTGGATCTAAGCCTGCCCTTAGTAACTGGTGCAATATAATTAAATCAGCAGAAAAGTAAAGTATGACCTTTGCCTATCATTTTTATTGCCAGAAAGGTGCTACTTAGAAAAAATTACTAAAGAACAAGAACATCTGATGCACAACCAAGGATCACATTGAAAAAACAGTTTCAGGGTAAGTACTCTGAAGAAGAAAGAAAAGGACTCTACCAAACAGCTCCCTAAGGTCACTAGGACTTGGGAACAGAGAGAATGACAGTAAGAAGAGGCATATACACACACTTGCTCCCAGTGAAGTGACAAGAACAAGAACCTATAAGAACCAGGTTCTAGTACCCATCATATGGAATATTTAAGTATCCTTTATAAAGTGAAACACGTCAGTGAAGGACAAAAATAAAAACTCACCCTGAAACAGCCTCTTGAGCTCTGTGTGGCTTTCAAGGGCTAATGAAGTAGATGGAAGACTACCACAGATTGCCATCACTGTTGGAGTAGACACAGTGTATAGACACACTCTGTTCTCAGCTCCTAAACTGGCCTAATAATTTCTTTATTCCCAGGTCAGTTTATATTTTCTACTGTACATCATTCACCTTTGAAACACCAAGTTCCTTCCTGCCATTCATCTTGCACTCACAACACTACTTGCCCTTCCAGCATAACATAAACCAAAATTATTTCCCCCTTTTTTTTGAGCTCATGACAAATACTACTTATCTCCTTGCAAAGTCAAAGTAAAATATAATTTCATTTGAGTTTCAACTTAAGCCAGTATTTCTTCCAATGCATTTTATTATCATTAACTTTGTTTGCAACCATTTCTGCTCCCATGTTCTGATGCTCCTTCCTTTTCAGATCAAGATATTGTCCATTCTTTGCACTGTAGTACATAATGTTTGTACCACCTCTACTTCTAGTTTTAAGTAAAACAGCTATTTCCCCCAAAAGAGCCAAATTTGTACAAAGTGTACAGTTGTACAGTGCATTTGCATATGAAATTACAAGCTGTTTTTAATGGCTTTTGAAACAAAAACACTCGCTAATTAGTATTTTGTACAGGACCAAGTGGTGCTCTTTCTTGTCTGTTTTACTAAAACCAAACTTAAAATACAAAAATCAAACAACTTAAAAATTTAAAATTATTTTTCACCTCTAAAGGTTTCTAACCCATCAAAAACTCTTTCATACAACTAATATTTCAAACTAAATCTCAAAAATCTGTTTATCACTGTTCTGTATTTTCTATCATACAAAACAAATATTCTATAAACTACGTAATTTAGAGTATGTCTAAATATAATCTCATATGAAATATACGATCTTGCCTTTTCCATGAGAACCTAGGTGTAGCTGAAATTTTACTGTGCTGCTATAATGAATTACATTGAGTAGTTCATTTTCACTCTAAAGGATATTCCACACCTTATAATAAATGAGTAGTTGTTGACAAGTTTCTTTTTCTAATGAGCTGGTGGTAACTTTCACAAAAAGTGGTGATACATGAAGAAAAAATATAGCCAGGTTACTTGGCTCAAGGGAACTTGAAAGAATTGACCTTTAGATTTTAGATGCCATGATATCTACTTAAAAAATGAGAGAAATAAAACCATGAGGTGATTTCCCATCACTTAACCATTAATCTCACTTACTCCTTAAGTAAAGGCAAAGAAATCTTTGTTCAGAAAGAGTGACATGAGAAAAAAGTAAATGTTCCAAAACTGTGCAACTCAAAATTCTTCAGAAAATATGGGAAAAGTGAAAAACAAGAATATGCGATGGATATAATACAGGAGTAAAGTAGGAGTTGCAAAAAATATTTTAGAAGTGAAAAGCATCAACACTTTATAAAAGGCAAAAAAATGTTTGTCTAAGGGCCATTAGAAATTTCTGAAGGAATAGGAAGAAACAAAGTAAATTCCAGAAGCAAACACTGCAGGAATCATAAAGAAAGGTGAGAGCAAGTAACTGTTTCCTTAATTTCAGCCGCTTAGATTTTTCCTGAAGCACATGAAACACTGTAGTACAGTATTTTACACATTCACTTGTAATTTTATGTTTATGTATGCAAATATAATAAATATGTGTTTGCATGTGTGTCTCTCACTGATTAGGAATCACTGCACAAGGAGCTTCTTAAGCTAGATAGATATTTAGATAGACAACTCTGTTAAATGTGGCCAGTTTTGTGGATCACACCTGCAGAATAATTCACCCTTCCAGGGGTGACTGCAAACAGCTGTGTACAGAATATGGAAGATCAGTCTTCAAGAACCAAGTTCCATACCTGCTGGAACCAGGAATTTCTGCTGCACAGCTGTATTTTAGTCACCACCTTTACCATTTCCTCTTAAAATTCTGAATAAAGAAGAAGTTTTCTTACCGGAGTGAGGGCTCCTTCTGCTTGAGCTTCCATAGGACTTGTAGGGGTGGCTGCAAGAAGCTGTCCTGCAGCTCCAGACAGCAGTTCCAATTTATCTGTAAGCTGTTCAGATGCAGCAGGATTACATTCCATGTCTAGAACAAACTCCACCCCTGAAGTTTGGTTCTTGGCATGGACATTGTTTCCTGCCCAACCACCCTCTCTGGACTGCTCTTCTGGAAGGGACTCCTCTAGAACTTGTAGCACCTCTGGCTCTTCATCTGAGGGACTTCCAGTCATTTTGTGCCCTAAAGCTTCATTTGTCCTGAAGTCCTGCAAGTCCCGTTCCTTATCTATTATCACCCATTCCTTAGAATCAACCTCCTGCCTGCAGGAGCTTAGGTTAACAGCTACAAATCCATTGCTCATGACACCATCAGCATGGTCAGGAGAATTAGCTGACACAGGCTTTGAGGCATCTGGAAGATACTCTTCATCATAGTGCCAAACATGGTCTGTGCGGGCAGTCACAGGAGCAGGAACAGATGTTTTCTGAGAAAGAGGAGGAACAGCAGCAACAGGAGTCTCTGCCACTTTCAAGTCTTTCTGCTTCTTCTCCAAACTTAGAGAAAAGAAGTTAATATCAGAATTAGTTAAGAATTAATTAAATAACGTAAGTTACATTTGAGTGTTTTCAGAGGAAGAAAACTAGGTTTATATAAAAATTTGTTGTCATATAATAGAACAACCTCCAATGGTTCAAAGATCCACAATTTTAGACAAGTAAGTACGATGTCAAGTAAAAATGGACGAATGGATGGATGGTATTAGAAGTATATACCTTTTTAATTTTAGTTGTAATGTATCATGTTGTATTGTAAATATAATTACCAGAAGGGAGAATTGTGAGAGAAAAAAACTCAGTAGTGAGGTTACCACAATTGTCCACTGTACTTAATTTGTTACAAAGCAGAGACCCAAAGAGGAACAGAAGAAACAGATGTCTCCTGCAGCATTTATTATATGCTTTCACAGGGAATGTTATTGCTTTAACTGATTCCTTACTTATGCTTCGAATAATTTGCTTCATCAAACGAATTCAAATTTCTAGCTCCTCTATGAAGTATTTAGAAAGATTTTGCCAGTGTCATAACCCCAGCTCTCTCCTACTGTCCCCACTCAGCCTCTGCTTTTCAGTCAGATTTTTCACTGTGTCCCTCTCCCCTTATTTTTTCTAGACATAGGCAAACTGAATTAATTTTCATACATTTGTCTCTTCTCTACCTTCAAATTCCATTTTAAGTTCTCTGTCTTCCACCAAGATTTTTTTATGTTGGTGCAACATCTTTGGGCATTACTAAGCCTGCTGCATGCGGGTAGACTTCTAACTTCTTCGCTCCACTTCCTGTAAACCTCCCTTCTCATGTCATATAGCCTAACCTCATGGTACCTCTATTCAGCACCTGATGTCAACCTTCTTATTCAGGATGAGTAGCATTGATTGTCAAGAGTATGCTACTGAAGAAAAAGTTAATAAATACCAGGGTTACAACCACTAGGTCTTGAAATATAAAATTCCCAGGTGTGGAAGTCTGACTTCAACCGTATTCTAGCAATAATCATTTTCTAAAGTAGCTGCCAAGTAGTGAAATCCATTAATTGTGCAATATTATGAAAAATACTTTGCTGTAACTTGTGTAAGCATACTCAACAGTCCCACTCCTGCTCTTCACACAGCAAAGATAGCAGTATCCTAATCACATATCCTTAAAAGATCCCAGCAAAATGATAACATAATGTCTTTACCAGGTCTCAAGAAACTTATCAGTGTCGGGCTTTGACTCCAATGTCATACGCTTTTCCAGTTCAAAGCTGTGAATGGAACGTAACTTCCGCACCAGGGGAACATCGCGGTCTAGCTGGGTGGTCTCTGAGCGAACTCGAACTGGAGAACCAAGACTCGGGGCATTAAGCATTCCATTCCCTGGTCCATGGCTGTTTTCTTCCTCTGTGGCAGCCTGTGCAAAATGTTAAGTAAAAATGTAACTCACTAGGAGCAGCAAAACAAGAGGAAGACAAGATACTAAATGGTAAAGACCCTCCGAGTTTTTAGAATGTGAAAAGCTAATTTGTATTTGGAATGGTATTTAAGTTCATGCCATAGGTAAGGTAGCTTAGATATGCTCTTCAGCACACACTTACAGCAGACAAAATACTGGCAACATACTGGTTCTGGGTAAGTCTGAGAACGACCCAGTAATACATTTACTCTGATATTTCACACCCATCTCTGAAATTTTCTTTAATAACAGTCTGAAACCTTGCACTTGGTAACATCTTTGGTCTACTTTACAGTCAAGTGCTCTTATTAAAGAGAAGTTAGCTTCCAGGCGGTCTTTTTGATCCTCTGGAGCATACAACACTGTTACACACTAAATCTACTAAATATTCCTGTGACTTTAAACTATGTTTTAACCCAACTGCATTCTACCTTAATAATGACTGAACATGATTTAGAATAATAACCGAACATGATTTAGAGCTCGGAAATCATGATCATCCTTAGCTTCTACAGGTGTAACAGAAAGTGCCTTTGTTTGAACCAAAACAATCTCCTTTCTCTTTCTTTGGTTAAAAAAACAAACAAGCAAATAAGCACATTTGAAAACAGGCACCATGCCTTGGTCTTTCCCACAGTACTTTTTTTTTCCCCTAACAATTCCTAGGAACCAATTCTCAGAGACTATTTTTGAAAATAAAACTTCTCCTCTAAAAACCAGCCAAGGAACCTATGAATCAGTACAAAAGTATCATATCCTATGGAGGCAAAACCACAAAGTGAATTAAATGGATATTGCCAATCATGCTGATGATTTGTCAATTGAGGAATATTCAAATCTTCTTTTGTTCATTTAGTATCTAGCTTCTACACATGCAAGATGCAGGAAAATTGCTTTGATTTCATTCAGTGAGCAAGAATGAAGATCGTGTCTGAAGAAAACAAATATGAGTAAACTAGGAAGAGTCTCAAATTATCAGCAAGCTACTCATCATAAAGACCTGATAAAGTGACACAAGGCCCAAAAGCCTGTCTGCTTTTTTCAGTACATAAAATTTGTTATCTCTAACATAAATCATTTTCTTAGGTTATTCTGGCTAATCAGTATCAGTACAACAGCCTTAATTATTATATCTAATGTGCACCATGAGGACAAGAAACTGTTCAAAGATGATCTTCATAATCAAATCAAGGTTTGAAAATACCTTACAGATCCCCAGTTTTATTTTGTTTCTGTTTGCATCCATTTCTTCCCAAACATCTTTTTCCTGAGGACAGTGATGTCCAGGGGATCCAGGTAGTTTCTCTGGTGATACACCAACAGGAATAACATTCTCTCCATCACTGAGCTGTTCATCAGGGAATACTTCATCTGTATTTTCCCGCAGCAAATCTCCTGGGATAGGAGTGGCATTGGCAATTCTACAAAAGTAGTTTAAAAACAAAATCAGAAAAGTACACATTTTTTTACTCCCATGTGTTTACAGATATTTTCTATTTTAGAAGAAAGAAACAAACAAAAACTCACACAGAAAATTATGTTTCTGCAGAAAACTAAATCTTGGAAATTATTTAATATAAAACCCACTACTTCCTGGCTTTCAAAATTTATTTAATTTAGGTAGATAACAAAATATGTAAATAAAAAAAACTATCACATAAAAGCTGTTTTTTTGAATGCTTTTGAAGCCACTTCTGAGAAAATTTGTTAGAGATCAAGTCTGGGCTCAACTTCTCTCCTGATTCTTCTATATGTATTCTTCTATTCAAAAAAAAATCATGGCACCCATAAACACTTGTTACATTCATCCATAAACACCTCTTATATTCTTCAATCCCCTGAGATGAGTATGAGTATCATTAAACATCACATCTTGTCCAATTTATTTCATTACAGAATGTCTCAAATAACATATTAAATATTATTTTGAACACAACCAAAATCTATTTCCAAATTTCTTATAAAGATCCTTTCATTTTTCAAACTCAGAAAGAAATTGCAGCTAGAATTTTATTCCAAGCTTACATAAAATAATGGGTCTATTTCCCAGCAGTTAAATTTCCAGGCACTTAAACTCAGGACACATTATTTGGTTTCACAAAATACAATTTAGCAAAGGATGGATGAGCAAATTTACATGCAATTTCCTGGAGTACTATTTTTATTGCTGTAATTTTAGGACTGCAGTGCTGATCTTTCAGGATAGTATAAACTGGAACCCTAAAAAGGGAAATACTTCAAATGCTCCCAAACCTCCCTTCCTCTATACATTCAAAATCCTGCAGAAAAAGTCTAAATTATGGAGGTAATTTCCCTTTGGTGGGAAGCCCCTCTGTGGCTGCCATTGAAGGGCCCACACCGTGCGTACCCGATTGCAGCCGGCGTAAGACGAGTGTGCAGCTGAGGGGTGGTTGAAGTTGTTGTTGTTGTCAGAGAGCCATCAGTTCCACTCTTCTCCCAGTCAAAAGGGTCGCTTTCAATAACCCCAAACGTTTTCATGCTGTTGTCAAACACAGACATGAGAAGCTGAAAAAAAAGAAAAAAGTTTATAAGCTTCATTTTTGTCTAAGAGACCAAGCAATTAAGAAATATTCTCCTTTAATACTGATAATAACATTTAAAAAGTTAGAGTTTTTCATATGAAACACTTCTCATTTTTCAAGATTTTGAGGCCAAGATATACAAATTCCATTTTATTAAAACAGAAAAAGAAATCAACTCACATCTGTGTTTTTATCAGGCATGAGGCAAAGATACACCATAGAATTTCACAAAAAGACAGAAATACACACACGCAGAGAAACATAACTACATTGCTTCAGAATACCATACAATGGCTCTCTAGCAGAGGAAGAGAAAAGAATACATTTGGTAACACCATGAAACCAAGGAAATTAATGAGATGTAGGAAAGGATACTGATCTGCTAATTCATACCTTTTCTGTAACTAAGAACCACATATCATTTACCTGATATAATTCTGACATTTATACTATACAAATGTCTAAGTTTTCAATCCTCACTTTATGCTCTGAAGAAGCCTTCAGAAAATTTGTGTCCATGACAGAGAAACAAATGGCATCACTTTCCTGTCTCTCTAAAATAAACTTTGTCTCATTCAAGCCACTGATGGGAAGGCTGTGTCCGTTTCATTCTCTTACTCTGTAAAATTTCTAAGGTTTTTTTTCCCTAGAAGCTAAAAATCTGGGATTTTTTCCAATCTAGGATGCTGAAAATATTTTCACACTCTCCTTTGGCAATTTAAAATAGATTGGAAGTTTGGATAATTTGTCTTGTATAGAGTGATCTCAACCCATTTAAAATTTACTCTCAAGAACCTTCTGTGTGCCACCTGTCCCAGTCATTTCTGTAACCCTACTGAAGAGCACAAAGCCATAGTTTGCTCTGTCCCTTATGTACTGTGTTTAATTCTTCTCTTCCTCTAAACATTAAGCAGTGTCTCTGAAGTAATTTTTAAGGCCATTCTCCTTTAAACTTTTCATCAATTTCTGCTACAAAACAAACTCAAATGCTTAATGGTATCAGGAGGCTGAGGCAATGTATGCACAAATACTTGAATAAAGTAAACATCTGGCATTGCCAAATCAAACATGGCTTCTTGGCCTAGGTCATGAACTTTTTAGACTGTAAACTCTTCGAAGCAGGGAAATTCTTGTTCAGTACCCACCTATAAATACAAAGAATATAGTAGGTAGGAACAACACCACTGCAAACACAAGTTAAGAGAGACCAGAGTTTAAAAGAGTATTCTCACTGCTTTAAAATAAAACCACCCTCTCTGGTCTAAAGCACATGTGCAAGACTGTGTTGTAAGTCTCAGGCTGCAGCTACACAACTGCAAATGCTCCATGAATAACCACAGGACTGTAAATTACTGGGCTGTCTCTAGCATAGAAAAACTGTCCTGGTATTGTTTTAATTGCTGAGTGCATGTGCTGTGTTAGATACAAATAGGCCACAAAATAGGGTTTGCAAAATCCTGTCTATATGTTTTATCATTCAGGTTCTGTAATGTAAAATGTATTTATCAGTCTACAATCAAGGTGTTTCTATGCAACATCAAAATTTCTGCTTAGTGCTTTTTATCATAGGAGAAAAAAAATTTGCTACATCTTTATAACCAGGCACACAAAGCATCAAAAACTTTTACCTCACTTAATTGTAAACTATAGGATAAATTTCATGGAAATTCATAAGGGAGAAGAAGAACAAAAAAAATCAAAGCATTTATTTTTCAGAAATACTGAACAATTTTTGTATTTGTAATAAGTTTTTTCTTAACATTTAAATTTTTTCACAAAAATGGATTTGTTTTTCAAATGTGCAGAATCATATACCAGTATATTTAGAGAAATCCATTCACTAACAGGAAATCAGTTATTCCTTGAGATTTTCAGCTCTTATTTCAGCTCCTATATATCTTGATTTCTTTGTTAATCTTACCAAGCAAAGTAGAAGAGTCACTCTTACCAAAGTTACAATTCCAGAACTAGTCAGATTTATTTATTCTGTTGAACCAATGACACTTGAACACCAACAGAAACCCATTTCCTTCTGATTTCACTCATGTAGGGAGTTGAACAAAGGCACAGAGGCAGACAGGTCCTGCAAGTGGGAAGCTGACAGGAATGTGTGTTTCTGGGAGCCAGAAGGAAGGCACACAGGGACAGCTTGTTGTGGTGTGCAATCCCATCAGTACAACTTCTCACAGTGTGCGAGACTGAAAAAACTCTCAAGTCTCTCTCTCCCTGCTTTTTCTGAGCATTCCTCTGCTGGTTTCCACAAACTGGAAAAAAAGTTCTATCTTTATTGTTTAATCTTAGGTCAACACTGAATGAGCTAAGACACATTCTACAGCATATCCTCTGGGCACATACCACCTTACTACTGAGCAGAGGCTGCCCATTTCAGCAGGCAATACTCTCAAAAAAAAGAAAAATGACTGGTCTTCTGTGATGTCTGTACACCATACTTGGGCTTTGAAAACACACCATGAGTGTACGTTGTGCTCTAGCTGCAGGTGCTGAGCTCCAGCCTTTGGACAACTGCCAGAATGACAATCACTTGAGAGAATAATCTGATCAACTAACACACAGAGCACCTACTAGACACTGTGATAGTAGGATAGCTCCCAATCCTAACAGAATACTGACTGAAAATCAGGTGTCAATTATTTTTAGAAATTTACCAGCCTTACACTTCCCAAATGAGAAAAAATAATATGTTTGAACCACAGAGTTTCCACGGCACTAAATGGTCATTAAATTAACTTTGTGGTGGCAGAAACCATAATAACTACCAAGATTACACAATGAAATCAAAGTAAATTGAAGATGAAGCAGCACGAAATTCTCTTCTTTATAAAACAGAAAGACAAAATAGTACAAGTGTTTACCTGGTAATCAGGCTTTGTGAAGTAATCCAAATTAGAAATGTGATCCAGAAAGACGTTGAATTCTTGAGGAAGATGTTTCAACATAAGTCTGTGTTCGTACCTTTCTTTAATGGAGCCCACTTGCTCCTAGGAGTAAGTAACACAACAAACACTGGCACACCTTCATTCTGTTACAACATGCATTCTCTGTTACAGCCATTCAGTACACGACTAGCCAGACAGACGGGTCACTGAATGGTGAGCTTTTTTATCCTCACATTACACTGAATGGTACTGAGAAAGGCCATTCTACACCTGACAGCAAGATAGCAGATTCTGGGTTTGGCCTCAGTACACTTGCAAAATAATGTATAAACTTCAAATTCAATATGAAAAGCCATTTAGTTTTCTACAAAAAAACCTGTTTGTTTGTATGTGTTTGAATGCTGACAGATACAAAGAGCTGTCACTAAACACTCCAACCCTTCCTAATAGTATATTTTAAAGATTTAAATGTCCTGCTGCGTCATGTCAAGTTCAGTCACTTTTTGGTGTATATTCACTCATGTAAGATGCATAAATCAAAACCAAAATGAGATGCTACCTATACACCAAACTGTCATCTACTCATACATAAACCACATCAGAGAGTAACCTGGTTTCAGTATGATTTCAAAAGAAGTTGCAAGAAGTAATAACAGGCTGATTAGATATTGTTTCTTTGCATACTTCACCTATGACATAAGACTAAAGGCACTACTGCAGATTGCCCAATCCACTTTTGTTCACCAGCAAATAAGAAATGCCTATTTCACAAATAATCAAAACAGATTAGAAATTTTAAGTGTGTGATAGGAGAAATAAGGCACTCAAGTGATAACAGGAATAATAAAGTAAGTGGCAAGTATACACTTCTGCCCCTTACAATAATTTCAATCTAGAAGTATAACTTCCTTTCTTCATAGAACACTTAGTAACACTTTTTATACCATGACACTAGCCACAAGAACTAACACTAGAAAACATTGGAAAATGTAATGCTAAAATTAATACATGATTTTAAGAGGAATCTTTATCACAGCATTTCCCTGGAATTCAGAAATAAACCTCCCTTATGCTCTTCAGTTTCACCTCTAGATTTACCTTATCTTTTATTTTTCTCCAAGGCAGTTGCCCAACCACAAATTCCACCAACATGTAGAAGAGAGACCAGAGGTCATCATGCCGACCCATTTCCTGTAAAAGGAAATATTATTCTAAAGCATATTACAAAGATCTAAACAAATGGGAAGATAAGTTTTTTACTGTTTGAAACTTAAATTATTCTATAAAATTTAATATACCCTATGCTGCAAAAGAAGTTAATTAAATCCAGTTGCTATTTTAAGGAGAAACATACATGTAGATTTTCACAGAAGACTGAGAGAAATAAAATAAAATGTGTTAAAATAACATTGCAAATCTCTGTTTATTCAGATTTCTTTAGAGTATGATGTTAAGACAACGTACTGGGCATTATGTACCTCAGAAAACTCAGTAGCTTCACTTTTTTAACTTATTAACTTGCAATACAATTAAACACCGAAGATAAGTATTAGAGTCACTATTATTTGTACAAGAGCTTTTTTATCCTCAACTACTGTAAATTACATTACCTTTTCACAAAAATCATAGCTACTAATTTCTACATAATAAATGCACACACAAAAAGGGAACTGAATAGCAACTGTGTTCCTGGCTGCTCCCAGCTGCACGGGATGCTTTGGGTCCAGCCTGGGATACTCACTCTGTTTCTGTGAGCGTTGATCGATGCGTACCGTACCGTTCCTCGGAAACCAGCTACAGCTCGTGGCTGCCAGAGAACAGAAAGGATTCCCATTGTCAGAAATAAACCCTCTCACTACCTAACTCGGCATCTACAAAGTGAGAACAGGGCCACAACATCTCTTGCTTGAGATTTTAGTTCAGTTTACTGTGCTTCTACAGTGTTCTCAGCAGAAATTCAAGTGGGCACTAATTGGCTGACCAATAAAAAGCAATGGCTGCACTAGAGACACCAATTTAAAATATTTCTTTTCCAGTTTCTTCAGTATTTCTTCCCTGATACTTTTGATATATTTGATCATAAGTCAATTTATGTTTTATGATCAAAGAATGTATTTTCCCACCCTTCTTTTATTCAAATAAAAATATTACAGAAAGAATTATATAATTGATGACAGTCATAATTAGTAATTTATTTTTTTTAAATCAAACTGAAATATTATTACTTCATCTAAGAGAGATACCAAATCCACCCTACCCCCTTAATTAATCATTATATATAGACAAAACCACCAGGACTATTTAATTTGCTTTCTTTTATGCAGTCTTATCTTCCCAATCAATAATTCTTTTTGTTTCCTCTAACAATGAACATGAGAAGCTTGAATTATCTACCTCACCTTTGACTTGTACTTAGAGAGGTATTCATGATCTGTCTGCTTGCCCAAGACCCATGACTATTAAGATTTTTTTTTTATTTGCATGATACATGGAAAAGTCTGGTTTGATATACACACAAAGATAATCACAATAATTGATACCTTATTATGATAAAACACTTCCACCTCTCTCTACTTATATATATATATGTATATAATTTTTTCTTATTCACCAACAGATGCTACACAGAGGTACCATTTAAATAAATCAGGAGCTGCCATCACTGTCAACAAATCTAATGATTGGGTCCAGCAGGATTATGCAGCAACATCTTTAAAAAAGGTTTCAACAGCCCATATAATCAATGTCTCCTAGAGCAATACAATGAGAGCTGAACCACTGTTAGTTACAGCAGAGAATATTTGAAGAGGTTCTCAGATGATATTCCATAAACCTTAGACTTTGCACATCATCATCCAGTTTAAATGGTGCTCAGAACACATTTCGTGTTCAGGCAGGACAGACTCAACTGCCTGTCTGCCTTATCTTTAATTTTATAAGTATATCATATTCCACACTGAACATTACCCTGAAATGAAACATAACATTGTAGTTGCAGAAATTTCACAGTACCATGCAATTAGAAAAAGAATAGTTAAAATGCTTTGGAGCTACTAAATTTCAGAGAAACATTTTTTTTTAAAAAAGCACTTAAATCTCCTCAGTAGTTCTGCAGGTTGGTAAATCATACAACTAAGAGTAACATAGCATCACTGCCAAGAGAATCAAAATACAGATACATTTTTAAAAATATGTAATTTAATGAATAGTACTTATTCAGGAGGGCACTGAGAGCTTAACTTTATAACAGTTGAAAATTCAAATTCCATAAATCTCAAGAGCATATAGTTTCAGAAGATGAAACCAAATGTTTGCCGTCTTTTGCCTCTGGCATGAATGTTAAAAAGGAAGGACTATATTCAGTTTTACTTAGTTAAATATTTCTGTTCTTCTGAGAATAATGGAAAATATGAAACCTAGGATGAAATGTCGCTTTCATTTTGAGGATGACAACTTCAATTTCTACTTGATAACTAGGACAGAAATGCTTCAGTTGCTGGACAAAGCAAGAGAAAAAGACTAAGAAATGCTACATGAAAACTAAATTATCCCATTCAGTACAAAAACTAAAACTCTGACCTATTCCACTTCTGTCCTGGGGAAGAAATGTCCATATGAGGAAATTCATTGTGTACCAATTCAAATGCTTTTGAATGTTAAAGTCACCGCCATCCTTATCTGCCCTAACATGATTTCAATTATCTGAGAATCACCTGGATGGGAAGGAAAAAGAAAAGAAAAAAAAAAGGGAGAAAAAAAAAAAGAATGAATATTGTTTCTATCTATGAGCTTATCATGAAGTGAATTCTGAATTCTCTATTACAGCAAAGGCATCGAAAGACTTTCACTGTCTCTTGCCTTAAAATATAGTTTCTATAATCTAAAGTAAAAGCATGTGTCACTCTGTCAGATTTTGAGATGCAATAGAATACCTTTTAATAATGCAACTGGTCACTATCCAGTAGGAATATTACAATGCCACAAAACAATAATAAAATAATTCTACCATGTCTCTCTTGACGTGAGTGATGCTCTGTAGGTCAAATCAAGTTGCCCAATTCAGAACAGAAATTACAAACTTCTGAGCATTTGCATAACTTTGAAACTGTTTCAGAACTCTTCATGCATCTCACAACATCTTATGTAGCAAAAGAAAAATACTGAATCCTTCCAATTTAAGTTCAAAAAATATTATTTTGAAGATACATGCAGATGAATTAAGCAGATCCATTGACTACAATGAATTTTTCTACTTTAAAAGGTTCTTTTCAAATGTAACATTAGTTTTCTTTGGAGGTGTCACTGCCCTGGAAACACCTGACAATGTCTCAGATAAACTACATGCAGGAAATTAGCAGTTCCTAGCAAAGTGAACTATTTCCACTAAACACACAGCTTCCAGACTCCTGGGAGACACTATGCTCACAAATCTATGAATGTTGCTTTTTTGGAGCAGCTGTGGAGGAGGCAAATCACTCTCCTTAGCTCATTTCAGTGTCTCTAGATAAATGCTCTGGGTTTATTGCTCTGGGCAACATTGGAAAGGTTACATGGAGCAAGAAAGTTAACTTATTACTGCAGTCACAGAAACTAGAAAATCAACATGAAAAAATAAATCAGTACTTATTCTTTACATTATATCTGAGACACACCACGTTGCTCCCAATCAATCAGGCCATGACTGAGTATTTCTAAGTGTCTAGGTTTTGCACTGAGAAGCCAGCAGTGCTGCCTTGAGAGTAGGGTTCAAAATCCATAGGGGATGGGTAGAGAAGCAGCCACCTATGTTACCCCTATTTTCCTTTGCTAAAGGTAGAGCTTTCCTTTTTTTATCTTTTCCCTTGAAAAAGGCAATTTCCTAGTTCAAGTTCTACAAGAAATGTATTTCCATGATTGGAACTACACACAGTTCCAATTCTCTGAAACCTTTTTTCATAGCTTCAACAATTCACATTCCAATCCTCCCCTTTTTGAACATACAGACTGTAGTCTAATGTAATGCCTAGCATGTGTTAGCACCAGTTCAAAAAAAAAAGAAAATTTCAGAGATTGCTTGAGTAAGGAAAGATCAAGCAGCTAAAATACAATTGCCATTACAATATATTATAGATCTCAATTGATTTTCACTGCATATACAGCTCTTCAAACCCCCACTTTCAGCTCTGTCCTAAAATCCATATCAGACACTGAGCACTTGCACTTAGAACTCTTCATCAACCCATCCCCTACTTGTTGTTGGGATGACACATTACTTGGCCTCAGATATACCCACACAAATGTTGTGATTTCCAAAAACTGACTGCAGCTGTCTGATCCTATGCTACCTAGTTCCAGCAGAAGCTGAGTAACAAGGTAAGTTAACAGCCAACAATACAATTAAATTTCACTATTGTGAATTCTAACAGACATGTGGTGACAAATGAATATTTCTCTCCTACTGCATGTGCTATAAAGAGCAACACCACCTCCAAGACAGCAGTATTTAGCATACAAAACATCTCCTGAGCTACTCAGTTTTCAGCCTGGAGTACTCAGCCAATGTGAAGCGTGAGCTAAAGACTACAATCGTTCCAAAGCTGATTTATGAGCAGAAAAAAAGTCTGGTGGGCTGAAGAGGGTAACAACTTACTAATGTCTGTCACAAACCTAAACTAACTGCAGTGAAAAATCACACTGGATAACTCTGCCATGTGTATGTTTGCTTTTCCCTGTGCAATCTTTCCTCTTCCTCTTATTCCAGGAGCTGAAGCAGAGAGGATGACTATCTATATGAACCAGCTATACTCTGGCAAATAATTTCCCCAGAGCAGAATATTGTTTTATTTATCTCTGTAAGTAAAAAAATTTACAGTTGTCCTGCACTTAGCAGACTGGAGAACGGAGACCTTAATTTTTTTCTGTTTTGAACATATTTTTAATGTTTTGTACATATCTAATTTAGTATTTATAATATTAATATCGTATATTAAAGAGTTGCATAAATCCAGAACTAGATTGTTTCAGTAGTAGGCTTATTTCAACTATGGATGAAAAACAAAAAGTCTCAAGGAAGCTAATGTACATACATGTACCTTTTTTCCAACTCTCTTCCCTATCCCACAGGGGCAGGAGAGGGGTGGAGGAAATGAGGAAGAGGCTCCGTGGTACTTGGGTGTGAGCTGAGGTTAAATCACAACAATAAAATAACACGTTTTCCTTCTTTTAAATGATTCAAATATTTTTTCATAACTCAGCAGAGAATTTAGCCCATAGCTCAGAAAGAACTGGAAACCAGAGCTTCCGGTTTGATTTTAATTTGCTTCTATTTTCACCAGAAAATAAATTTTACTGGACCAAACCATCTGTCTTTCCACCACAATGGCTTTTAATTTCAAACAAATAGGACAGGTCCCAAAGACCTTCAGTTCCTGCAAATTTAATGAAAATTGGTGATTAAAGATAGAACCCAAATTAGTACACTGACACAGAGACAGATAGTTAAAATTCAATTAAAATGGCTCACATCCATCTTAAGAGACACTAATCAGCTGGTCAACTTGCATTAATTTTAGATGGCATGTAAATACAAGCCTAGTCCCAAAAGTGCAACTAGGTACTGATCAGAAAGGTAAGCTGAAGCAGGAAGCTGAAAATATTAAGAAATTTGGAGAGCATAAGGGAAGCAGTACACAAAACAATAGAAAACTGCTAAGTTTCACCATTCATAGAATGATTTCTTTCAAAAATAAGATCAAATACCACTAGAAAAATTATTTCTTCTCTTTTGTTTATGAGGCTGTTACAGCCCATTCCCCTGAGCATCTATTAGCTCTGTAGGAAATAAAGGAACAGCTAAATCAGAATATAGAACAGGTATAAGCACCTTTCAGAATGCCTAATTTAAATTTCAAAGTTAAATTTTTTAATGATTGTTTGAAAATGATACCAGTGCTCTGTACACAACAGGAAAAGAGAAAAAAAAAAGATACCCTAATAAAGTATTCTATCATCATCAATTTTCATATCTCAGCTATTAATCAAACTGTTTCTTCAGGAAGGATATTGTGTATTTGGTTTTATTTTTCATTCCAAAACCCCAAGCTCCATGTCATAAAGAATCTTCCTCTCAAATATAACCACACATGATTTTCTTAAGTTTTTGATTTAATGATTTAATTCCAAGATTATTCCACTGAGATGTTACAAAACAATATCACACTGCATGAAATTCATATATCCATTCTACTTTTGTCACACAGTCAATTCATAATGCTCTTCTCATAGTCTTTTGCATTAATGCACCACCTGCCTTTTTCACCTTGCACAATCACACACGAGACACCAGCTGTCAGTCTCTGTGGCATTGATTTCCTTCATTACTTTGGCAGTAATACAACCAAACTTGCAAGGATCATGCCCAGTGGATGCTGGAAATGCTACATATTTACACTAAAAGTTTGTGCTTTAAATAATCTCCTTCTACGTCCTTGAAGGAGGTTATAGGAGACAACAAGGAATGTTACACTGGTAGGACTGCCCAGTTACAGACATTTGATCCTGGGAACTTCTAATGGCAAATTTCAGCACACACAAGTCTTTGCTTTGTAAGCATTAGTGCAGAGTTGTCCAATACATCATACAGAGCTTCCATGCAATTGCTGAGGAGGAAAAGTAACTTTTTGTCATTTCCTTGTTCCAAACAATTATGTTGCAAGCTAATATGCAACACTGTGAAATCACTTTAAGAAACAACTTAGCAGAAGTCTACTCTGAAGTATATCAATGTGTAAAAGCCTGAGAAGACTATTATATAGAAACTTATTACCACATGTTTTTCTTCCTCCATCATATATCATAGAATCATTTAGGCTGAAAAAAACTCTGAGGAAAATGCAAAATATTTCAAGAGGAAAAATAAATACTGTGTTCCTTGTTTAGGTGCACACATGTAATCCTCAGCTAATTGTATTCCTCTGTAAAGTACTGTTCAGCACTGAGAGAGGCCATTACTGAGAAGAGACCGCATAAGGTAAATGCCAGCAACAAAATGCTTCTCAACAGGATGAAAGAGTGACTGAACAGTACATTTAACAAAATGACATGGGCCATTAGCCTGCAGCACAGGGCTCTCAACAGTTGTAGTCAGGTATGGAGGAGAGGTCTGTTTAGAACAGTTAACGTATTTTAGCCAATTATTTATTATATGCACGATACGGTGCCCCAAGAAACCAAACAGCCCCCTGGAACTTTTCTGTACTATTTAATTATTTTCCATGAAATCCACTGCCATTTAACACTGTACTCATAAACATGTCCTAGTTGTTCTTGGACTTTGCTTTAACCTGTGTCACTCAAATAAGAGGTGTTTGAAAGAAAAGAAACTGAAGAACAGTGAAGAAACAGTGTATCTTAGTGCTCTTTAACTAAAACCAAAACCAGATCAATTTCACAGTTTTCTGGAGATGACTGAGGTGCTGCCAATCATTTAAATGTAACGAGTCATCTCATTTTATTCCAAATTTTATTCTGAAGGCCATGTTCAGTAACTATTCTTGAACAACTTCCAGTGTACAGACTCTTATTTATAATAACAGTTAAGGGATTATTCAGTAGTTACCAGCACAAACACTAAATCATGAAGAGCACTGGGGCAAACAAAATCCTGCATCAGTTTTAGTCAATAGTATCTGTGGACCACTTCTGAGTCTTCGTTTCTTAAAGTTGTATCAAAGTTTGTTACAATAGCATTTTAGTTGAAAAGGAGGTTGAGAAGCATATATAAGCAATCCATCTTTAAGCAGTCCATGGGTCCAAATGGCCTTCAAAGAAGACAAAAGACTTGCAGTGACCATTTTGTTTATGTTTATAACAGTGTAGCTTCACCATTGCTCCTTCAGCTTTTAAAACTATCCCACCCCTTTTCCCCATCATAAAAAGCATTTAATGGATATAGCTTCGACTATTTCAGCACCATAAAAACAATGTTCTCTTCCAAAGACAGAATTTAACAATCTGCAATTCTACCAAGGTGACAGGAGGCAAGGCAGAATAACATGGTAGTATTCTCTAGACTTCCTCAGCAACCTAGATAACCCAGAATCTTACTAGAAGAAACATCATGCAATTCAAATGCATAACCATTCCCAAATTTTTACAAGTAAAAAACCAAATGAAAATATGAGTATACAAGAAATTTATACCTTCTGTCTCTGTATGTAATGGAAGTGTAACAGACTTCCAAAGCTTTCAAAATGGATATAATCATCTGCTTTGTTGTTTACCAACACATTTTAGTGAAGTATTCTGTACAGGATAGTTTTGGGTTGTTTATTTGTTTATTTGTTTGTTGGGGCATGGGAGTGTTCCATCATTTTATTGGTTCTTGTTTGTTTTGGTTTTGTGTTAGGGTTTATTTTTAAGAATTCAGCTTCTTAAACTACATTTCTAGGACACCACCAGTACCTTAAAGTGAAACTTGAAGATAAAACTCATTTCTCATTTGGTGGAAAATCCTCAGAACCTGAGGGCATTGAAAAAAAGGCAAGCAGCACTTGGCTGATTTGTACAGAAACATCTGATATGGAATAATACGTGCATTATATGATGTGAACGAATTTGCAACTGCTTCCCTAGACAATAAAACATCTAGACATTTGCATTCACTATTGCTTTCACAGCATTTTTCTAAGGGTCAGACTGTACAGCAGCTGGTGTATCTTCTGCTTTAGTAGAAGTCAAAGACAATTTTTGCTACTGACATGTCACCAGTAAAGAGCAGGAGAAATGCCTCAGAAAATTTTGGTGGATACTCTGTCACCTTTGGATCTGAATATTTCTGTTAATGTTCAGAATAAGTAAATACTGTAAAATACTTTAAACCTACTTAATGTTAAAAGAATGTAATTTTGATTTTTTTACTTGTTTTCAAATAAATATAGGAAAATTTAGACACTTGAAATTAAGGTCATGCTAACATGTCCTATGACAATGGGAACTCTGACAAAGCTCTTAACTTCATTTAAATAACTACTGAAGGGTGACTTAAAATCTAGTCACTAGGAAGGGCAGGAGAAAGGTGGAGAGATGGGGGAATGCAATCTTAGGGGAACTCTCCCCTTGACCTAAAAAGCCTTAGTTATCAAAACCACAACAATTCCACAAACAAAACATTCTTCTCTGAATACATTTTAACCCACTAGTCATGATACTCTCAATAAAGGAATACCACATTCCAAACTAAGTACCAAATTGGGCAAAAAGGAATTTTCTCCTTCAATTATCTTTGCTGAGTCCAAATCATCAGATTCAGGGTGGCTGTTAATCTGAACAATTCTTTAGGTTGCCAGTCAGTAAGAGCTGTATACTGAGTAGAAAAACACTGATGTTTTAGATGAAAAGGTTTTATCTAAATGCCCCCTTCTTATGGACAGGTTTTTAATTCTGTTACTCCCTAGCTTTTTCACCTCAGCTTGCATTTACGTTATACTAGCTTCTTTGTAAAACAAATAAAATTCAGTTATTTATAATTTGCAATCCACATAAATAAACAACCACAAAACTCAGGCTTGCGATCATACATGATGGTTGAATTTATGGATTTTTAAAGAACAATGACCTAAAATTCTTTTTTAAAGGTTAATCTTTCTAACAGTAAAGACTAGTGGCTTCTTTATTTTATTTTGTTTTGTTTATTTGTATTAAATTTAATAGTACCACAAAAAACAGTTGTGGTTACAGTTCATTTTAAAACAGGAGTGATGACAACTGCCTAAGAGCTGGCTGCAATACTGATGATGTTAGGAATGCAAATGTCCTTCACATTTTGTCCCTCAAGGTTTTCTATTTCTGTACCACAGCTGACACCTTCACTTTCCATTTTCACCATGTAAACAGAGACATGGAAATTGATGGCTGTATGAAGTTAGGTTTAGATTCAAAAGGAATCATTTATTCTTTGTCTCAATTAAAAAAAAAATGCTAGTACTTATTTCAGCTATCTCTAAGACAATAGCAAACAAAATGTTTGGTACTATGCCCTCAAAAAACAATGAACAGCAGACTATGAATCTCATAAATATACTAAATTTGCATCCTGCTAAATGTATTTGCTTGATGATTAGAGTATCCCTACAATTAAATTCTAATTACTCTGCTTTGCAGGAATAAATTCTTATCTACATCATTAATTCATTTATTGGCTTCCTCTCTCCAACAATTTATTTGCTTGCCCATGCTTCATCCTTCCTTCTTTTAACAGCCTACATCATCCCCAGCAGTTTTTGTTCTTCCCATACTCTATTTTCTCTCTTTTGATCTTTTCCATCCCCAGAGAAGGCTCCTCCCACCAATTAGTGGCTCCTTATCGACTTCCATTCTATAATTTAATTCTACATGTACCCCAAATACCTGCATCCTAGTATTGTCCCCACCATGTAGAATTTAGTATCAGAAACCATTACCTTTCATTCATCTTTCACAAACCTATGAAATGCAATACATTTTGTTCCTGATTTTTAAGTTTTAGCCAGGTAATTGTGTCAGATCATACAACTTATTAAACTACAGCACTTCACTACTCTCTTCAACATGTTTATACATTTCACAAATATCTTATTACTGAATACAACAGACATCTCCCTCTCTCCTTGAAGTCAGCCCCTCACAATCATAGTCATTCAGACAGTTGGAAGACAGGACAACTTTGGTAAAATGAATCCATGTCAAAATTAGCAGCTAAAGATGTTTTATTTCACAGTAGTAATTCTGAGAGAGAACTATTTCTAGCATGAAAAAGTGTACAAAGCCTTTTTTTTTGCTGTATGCTTTATGTTAACATGTTTTTCTTTCAGTTTTGAAGATTCACATAGACCACTGTAGTAAAATGATACTACAAGAAGAAAACTGCAACTATAACAAATCAATTTTATGGCTAATATCTGGAACAAGTGGGAAACTGTCTCTGCTAACTGAATAACCCAAGAGAATAAAACCCCTGGATCCTTCAGATGAGCAATAAAGGCATTTCCTTTTGACAGTATGCTCAGACACTGGGGCAGACTAATAAAGCTTGAATACATTTTCATGACGTAAAATTGTGCCTCAAAATACTCCTTCCTGTAATTTCCTGAAATTACCTTTTAGCCCTCTTTATTAAGAGGGACAATACTTTCCTGTAAGGAAAATGCTAAATTTGAAATTACAGTCCAGATAATGATTATGGAATACTAAAAAGCATTAGACCTTTTCTAACAGTTGTATTGTATTTATAACCAATTTTATCCCTTTTCACCAACTTTACTACAGATTACTACTTACACAGTGGATGTGTAAAAATAAGCTTAGAGCACCGCATATCCTTTGTAGGGAGGAGGAAGAAAGAGAAAAAAGACAGCTACAATATCCTGGAGATGTATTATTTCATTTTTTTTCAGAAAAAGAGTTTTGATATTGTTGGATGAGGAAATTCAGTAGTTCTAGAGAGAGGCTATAAAAAGCTATTTCAGCTGCAGTGTGTGAAAAGATTCTGTTAAAAAGCAAAAAAGGCAATGACAGAAGTACCAGAGAAATCAGGAAGAATAAAGAAGAAATTAGATACTAGGTTTTACAAACACAAAACATGTTTCTATGTTTACAGGAATTTATGTCCACTTTTAAAAGCTCATTGAACTCTGCTCTTTAACTCCATGCTGTTCTTGGGATTGAAAGTTTGAGTCAGTCAGAATGGATGACCCAAATAACACACCATTGTCTAGGGCCTCAAGTTAATATATGAAGAAAACTGAACTGATGATTCCCAAGAGATATGTTTCCCTTCTGAATTGTGTCCCTCAGTTTTGTAAAAAGCATCCTGCAGCAGTAGTTCACATGAAAACTGCTGTTGCTTACTGACTTAAAAAGCTTAAGCTTTTCATGAAGAAGGAACTCTGATGGATACAAAAATGTGAGAATAGAGGTGGTTTTAATATTTACAGAAGCAATTAGATTACATATTATTCTTGGTGGATAAATTACAATATATGCCCTTGCCCTTTTTTTTCCCTTTCAAAAACAGTTTTAGTGTCATCTGGCTGCTGCAAGCCAAAGGTTATTGTAGATAATCTAATCCAAGGGTGCAAAATTATGCTAATGCAAATTCCAAGGAGAAAAAGAAACAGTGAAATGGGCTCACAATGCTGGCTCTTCTGTTCTTTATACAGATTGTCCATATGTGACATTCCAAAATGCAATGAAAAACACAGTAAGCACTATGAGGGTTGAAAATCCTTTTATCTTTAAATATTACTTTCTGAAAAGTTTTTTATATTAAATCTGCATTTTTAAAAAAAGTACTTAGATAGAAGCAGGTACAGCTGAATGGACTCTCTGGTAGAATGGTTTCAACGGTGCTAAATCATCACAGAGTCTGACATCAAGATGGGTAGTGCAAAGCTGAACAACATCTCTGAAAAAAACAGAGATGTCCTAGGAAATGAGAGGCATGTCAGGCAACTCTAGGAGATCCTTCAGTACTGAAAAATGGCATGGAACTAGTTTGGATCATCTTCAAGAAAGGATATCTTGGTTTAAGTTCTCTGCCTTGACCATTCTTTCAGGTAAGAAGTCTAAGGAGGCTCCATAACTCTTCAGGAAGAGAATAAACTGGCAAAAAGAAATCCTCCCTCCAAACCTTTCTATAACAAACCACTAACTAACAACAGCCTGTCAGGGCAGCAGCCAAGCCAGCAACCAAGCCCCACCCACCCACTCCCCAATAGCAAGACAGGGGTAAAAGTCAGAAAACTCCTTCTTTGAGATAAAGACAATTAAACAGGGAAAGTAAAACCAGGGTTAAAAAAAGCTAATAGTCAACAAGCCAACCTTAACTATGGAACACATTTTTATGAAGAGAGTATTCCGTTTTTGGAGGACATGCTTTTACATTCTCCTGCATTACATGCAGAATAAAGCGAATGAAGCTTAGAAGGACAGCCCTAAGCAGAGGCACATAGCACATTTAATAAAAATATTAATAAAATCTATTAGTAAGCAAGGCCAACAGTTTGGCTGCTCATTATCCAAGAACCATTTCTAACTAACTAACCATTTGCATACAAACAAAATCACCATCTTTTTCCTCACTACCACTGCACTCCACAAATATCAATTACACTGTCAAAAACTTCTAAACAATTTCAATTGAAGAATTACTTCAGTTACATTGTAGGGCACTGCAATGAAAAACAAAAGGTGAGAGGCAGTTTTTACAAAAGAAAGAATATCAAAAATATTGAATTTTCTGTTTTTGTTAATTTTTTCTGAAAATGTTACCTTTGGTGTATATATATAGAGAAGCTTGGGAAATGTTTTCTCTTTGAAATTAGAGGTCAGTTCAAAAAGCATTATAAGCAGCCAAACATACAGAACATGACAAGAACACTGAGAAATTTAAATTAAATTTTAATTAAAAAAAAATATAAAACTACTTAAAATGTTTAGCTCACCTTTCCAACAGCATCAGGCACTCTGTAGGTCTCCCCTGCTCTTTGCTTTCATTGCAGTGTCCAGCATTGGACAGAAGCAATAGAGTACAGCAGAACCCCACTAATTTACATTTCTAATTCACATACCTCATAATCTGCACACAAAAATCTGCCACTTTCCCAAATTCTTTGGCAAAATAAGAGTGAAAATCCTGTCGAGAGGGCTTCTACCACTCAATTTGCATCATATTTATAATTATGCTACACAACACTGACTGGTACATTATTTGGTGCTGCCATCAAAATGTAAATTAAACTAACTTAATAAAGAAAATGTTTCTTTTAAACTCACCATGTACAATGGCACTGACTTGTACATTTCAAAATTTTGAAATTAACAAAACTAACTGCCCATCAGTGAATTAGGGAGGCTCTACTTGTTAAAAACTGTAATTTCTTCATTGGCATGCTTTTACCTACAATCTCCTTCAGATTGCATTGCATTGGCAATACAACAACTACACTTATTTATGTCCTCTTATCTAATTAATTTCCTATTGTTGTTGCAATTATTCAGATTTTCTCTTTCAGATTATATGTATTCAGTTTTGTGTCTGACTTTTACATTTTCTCCTCAAAAAGTTTTTTGTTATTGTTGGCATTTTGGGTTTTTATTAAATGCAATATAAAACAGCAAGTGAAATTCACTCTGGTATATTATTTTAATATTTAATGAAGACCTATTTATAACTTGATTTTCCACATCAAATGACAGATTATCCTAAAATATTTTAGATGTACACCTCTGTCTCAAGCCAAAAATCAGAAACCTGACTCATTCCCTACTCTCAGTCTTTTGACATAATTAATAGATCACATGGCATTTCTGATCTGGGATGGTGTTTGTCAAGCTTACAGCAGTTACCAGTTCAATGCAACTCCCACACTTCCCCAGAAGAAAAGACAGCATACTACCACGTTCAAGAACTTGGATTTCAACTGTGAAAAAAATCTTACTGGTCTGACATCCCCACATGAGTTGGTAAATTGCCGTGCTAAGCCAAAATCCAGCATAAAACACTTCCTACAGGTGCTTGGAAAACGTCCCATTGCGAAGTTTGACTAGGAAGAAAAACAAATACAGACAGATAATAGATGAATACACACAGGTTTCAATATTTTCACATATTAACGCAATAACACAACCAGAAAATTCATATTCTATTTCTCTATCTTCCTTCCATGTTTTCACTTCTACTGAACTCCAAACAAGTTTGCAGAAAATGTTGCTAAGAGAAACATCCAACTTAAGCAGATCTGAACAGTGGCCTATATTGTCCAAAGAGATCTTCATCTTACTTTAGCACTTAGAATATATTAATTTTTAGCAAGATTTTGCCAATGTCACCTACTCACAGAATTTCAGGATTGTCTAATTGGTCACAAGGAAAACAAACAACCAAGGATTTCAAGATCTGAGTTCAGCACAAAGCACAGTTAGCTCCAGCTAATTCTTTCTCACCAATTTCACTCGACATTCACTGCCTCTATGCCCTTTCCCTATTAAATGAAAGCATAAACAGGGATGGGTCAGGCAGAATACAAGTTTTATAAAGAGTTGCCAGAAGAAATGATACAAATGAAATTTTCCTAATGTCTAGAAACTTGTAGAAAGTTTTATGTAAGCATCATTCAGCTGACAGGAAACTTTACAATACATGTCAGATACAACCAATCATATTTGCATCTGTTAGAAAACACAGAGATTTGGTTTTTTTCCTCATTTACAAATTCTGACAGTTCACAGTTCTAATGATATTTGTCATACAGAGTAATACTAAAAATAGATGATTGAATTTCAGGAATAAATTCAAAGAAAAACAGAAAATAGTAAGAATAAAAGCATGATACCATCAGGAAGGCACTCTCCTCCTCATATTGACATACTAACATAGATCTAATAAGAATTGCACAATAAAACAATAGTCTCCTCATACACTGTCATTTCCTTGTTTGTTGAAAATACATTAAATACATAAAAATTGCTATTGAAGGACTTATAAATACACTCTACAGTTAGGATATATTCTTTTAAATTTATTATATTACACTATTAATTCCCATTGGTCAAGCACATAATGTCATTTCTCATGGCAAATACTCTTGATTACATGATGCTAAAAACAAGAGTTGGAAGTTTTAACCACAGCAAATTGCAAGGAGGCCTAAACTGGATACAATAAAAAAGACCAAAGTAACTGCTGTGGCAAGTCAACATTAATTAATAGAAAAAAATCTGCCCTATCTGATGATGAAACATTAAATTTTCTATCCCTTCTCATTTTGCATTTTAGCATCTAGTATAGAACCTATTCTTACTTAGGCAGCTATCTAATGACCACATCGTACTTGTCTGTTTTGATTTAATGGGCAGACTTACTGGTTTTATGTCCCTGTGCAGGAATCCCACAGAATGAATACTTTCAATTGATTCCAAAATCTGCTTCCCAAGCCGCAGAGTGGTACTAATGGTGAATGTTCCTCGAGATTGGCTACGACGCAGGTCTGCCAAGTTCCGACCCTGATGAAATTTAAAGAACATTTTCATTTAAAGATACTAATACCAAGATCCACAGATGCTGTAAAGTCTTCCTACTTCTTTGATTAACCATGAAATACTCTCAACATCTGTTTTCACACTCAAGGGTAACACATCTCACCTAAAAGTAATGACTATATTTCCCTGAGCATTTGAACCTAGAATTTGTTCTGAAAATATAAACCTTAGTACCTTTCTATTCCTAAAAACATGGAACAAACTGATGTCTATTAGGGGACCAGTACAAACACTATTACTTAAAATTGTATTTGTGTCACACCCAAAAAAGGCCACTGAGAAAATGCTCATGAAGACTTCTTCACACTCACTTCTTTAAGGAAAATACATAATTTAATTACACATTATATCAAACAGATGAAAAATACATTATGCAGGAAACAAAACTCCATGGTATCATAGAATCATTGTTCTAAAATAACAAACAAGCAACAGTATGAACTAGAACACACTTTTTTCAGTATTCATGTTCACCAGGACGACAAAGGATATTAATGCCATAACTCTACGTGCTAATCACCTATTTTATCCCTTTTTAAATGAACAAGTCTTTCAGCAAATGAAGTGTTTTCTTTTACTTGCATAGGGTAATTTTTCACTTTTATAAAAAAGGCCAACAAAATGCAGAGACTAATATAATTAGTCTCTCATTTTCGATTATCTTCAAACAAAGACTTAAAAGGAATGTAAAATATTTCAGAAAACATCGCAGTTCACTCTTCCAGTGAGGTCAGTCACATCTTTCTCAGGATGCAAGCTTTCTCCTTTCTGAGAGAATGATGGAAAGGATATATAAGGAAAAAGATAAAGGGATATGTCCAATTTAGATTCCCTTACTACAATGCATTTGTGATCTTTGGAGGGGTTTTTTGTTTGTTTGTTTAGCATCCTCAAAAATCTTACTGGTATTTTCATATACCCTTGGCTAATAAACCTAAACACACAAGCAAACATTGAGAGCTTTGATACACTAACCTGCAACTGCATGACCACATAGTTAAATCTGTCATTCCGTCCACATCCTATGAATCTACAGACATGATCTTTTCCTAAGAGAAAAAGGATCAAATTAGCCAATAATAATGAAGTTCTGTGGTTTATTCCTGTAAACACCTTGGAAATTACTGGAAAATATGTAAAATAATAAACTAAGCCCCACACAGTTCAACAGCAATAAAAACAAAGTTAGTTGTACCTGCAATTAAATAGAAGTTTTCTCCCATACCACAGCTCTCACTCTTCCACAAGATAAACATGCATGACAACATCCCTAAATGTCCACAAATTTGAGGCATTTTGGACTGGAAGTTTACTTTCTTACAAACTTAATAGTTTGTAACAGACAACGTTCCTAGCCAATATTCCTCTCTTCTATAAGCTGCAGCTGCCATGATGAAAGAGAACAGTAGTATTACTCGTGAGTTATGTTTTATATTAAAAAAATTGCAGAAAATGTAATCCAAATAATCCAATTTATAAATATCTTTCTCTAGAACACAATCCTTGCTGTTTAACTACAAAAGATAAATTCAGCTCAGGTATACTGAAACAGAAAAAAACCAAATCAGTTTTGCTTAAGCCGATTTTCTTTAAAGCCACCTCCTGCCCTAGGAGCAAAGTGCAGAGAAGACAGGTCAAAAATAATCTCCTTATTATCCTGCAGTTGTAAGTCAAAACAGAAGATTATCAGGTAAATACAGAGAAAAAGGCAAGCCAAAGGCTGCAGTTGGAAACAGAAGGGGAACGCAAACCTCTTGCCATTTTGGTACCAGTGTTCATTGACTTGGAGAAAAGCTGGGATCCCTTATGATCCCACTCTAGGACGGAACAGGGAATTGTAGGATTAAAGTTCCTCAGGCCATCTACCTTCCCTTCACATAGCAATGGAAGCCACAGCCAACAGAAAGCTGGCTCAAGGGATGCTAAAGATGTGTAAAATTTGTCACCCAATATTTCTATCAATAATTTCTTTACCCTTAGGATTACAAGAATGTCATAAACAGGGAATCTCCACCTCCTTCATGACTATTTTCAAAACACCATAATGTCTAGCTACAGATCTGAGGGGAGGTTTTGCTACTGCTGCACTCGTAGCTCCATCCTAAAACTTGACCTCACAGCTTCTAAATGTTTTCAATCCACTTGACAGAAAAGTGGTTGCCTGTTTCTTGCTTCCTCAGGAAGCTGTCTGACACATCCAATTAAAACAGGTAGGTAGGCCCTTTTAAACAAAGAAAATCTTACAGGATTAGTCAAAATAATTTATTTTAAAAGAAATCTTTATATTCCTGCAAATACATAAGAGTGCTAAACTTTAAGTATCACTGTTTTCCCTCCACTTTTTCCTCCCACCCATTTGTTCAAATACGACAGACAATATTACAGACAGTATCATTTTATGAAGAAAAAGGAGCTTTAGCAAATTTATCAAGATGAAATTTTGTATATTCATTGCTGCAGTTTCCATTAATGAAGTCTCATCTCAAATATTTATGATAATTTTACAGCTTGTGGGTATTCTGGAGGAACATCTTCAGAGAAACATATATTAGTCAGATTCTATCTGACAAATTCAGTAAATGTTCAAAACTCAGTTTGGTCAGAGAAATCCCATTTTGACTGGACTATCAACTCAGTTTGCATGGTAAATTCCCAAGAAACTTTTATATAAAATTGAGGAAAGAGGAAGGACAGAAGTGGAGCCTGAGTACCTTATTCAAATAGAATGATCCTGCGCCACTCCAGAGGGGCTATACACACCTACTGCAGCCTTTTCCACGGCAAGAAAACAGCATTTTCTTACACCTGTAAGCTACACTGCTGGGCTGCAAGGTGAGAAGATGATGGTAATAGGCTGCAGGGAACAACTCTGCCCCTGAAAAACCTCCTAGGGAGGGTGCTAAGCCTGCGTGCCATTCCTCAGGCTGCTGCAGTGTAGCACTACAGCAGTTTTACAGCCTACACCAGACACAGCACATCACTAAATTACACTCCAGAGCTGTAAATGAGTGAGGGAGAAGTCTGTAAGGTTGTGTGAGACAGAAACCAACTGAGTGAGTCTCACTCTCACTGAGTGAGATGTGATAAATCTGTCTTGTCCCATCTGACTGTGGGAACAGATGGCCTAACAACATGGTTAAACAAAACAACCATCTGTTGCAGCAGATTTCTTAAAAAAAAAAATAAAATAAGGAACTGAAAGAGTTAAACAATATTCTGCAACAATAATTAGGAGACAGCAGGGAGAAAAAAATTAAGATGTAATTGATGACTAAGCTGTAATAAATGGCTATATCAGTGAGCCTAGTCCGCCTTCATAATTAAGAGAGGTCATACAATTACTCACATATTCCAGCATGTTTTGCTAGCTTAGTCTTAAAAAGAGCTTCTTGAAGCTTTTCATTAGTCACTGAACTATATACAAAGTTACTACTTTTATACCACATTACACTATACTTCATTATACCACACAGTTATTATTACTCATTTTACCCCCAAAAGAATGACTGCACTGTTTAATTTTAAAGTTTCTGAAAGTAAAGAATGATAAAAAAAGTGCATCCCTGCACTTCTGCCAACAGCTTATTTCAGTTATTTCTTATTTCAGTTTCAGAGTTTCTGTGAAATAAGATTCTAATACAGACACATTCAAAAGCATGTTAATAACCCTGAGGATGTGCCTAGGCCTGGTATAGACTAGAAGAGCTATTCTGCTCTAGACATAGTACACCTGTTTATTTGTTCTCTTCTAAAAGCCTGTTTATTCATAATATTCCATAGACTGTGCAATACTTTTTAAAAATCAAGAAAAATCACACATCAAGAAAATCCTCACCAACACTGCAAGCTCACTGTCTCTTATTACAAACAGAGGAAACTTTTCAAATATTTGAAAGAAAAAGGATTATCATGACAATTTTATTCCTTCCTCTCTATGTCCTATGTAACTAAAATGCCTTGAAGGAAGAGAATCTAAGTCCTCTGAGAAGAGAGTAATTATACATATACACATACATACACACACACTAAAAAGGGATAGAAGAACAAGTTAAAAGTTGGTCTCAGAGGACATATGATAATAGAAGGATGTTACAAAAATATCCTAAAACAGCAACTGTTTACAATTTTGCCTGGTCTGAATCTGCATGAAAATAAAAAAATTGTCAAAAATAAGACTGATTTCTACATGATAAAAAAGCATTTAAGAATAATAATAAAAAATCTTTAAGAAGCAATTATAAAGTTGTTTTCTATTCCCCATTCTCATCCACCTTTCTTGATTTTCCTTATGCTTCAAATTTTTAGCTCTTCCATACTGAAAACTTGTGAAGGTAAAGAAATTAATGCAAATGGCTCCTAGGAGCAAAGATTTTCTATAAAACATAAAATGGTCTACACCATAATCTTATTAAATAAGAATCCTTCCAAGTATGGATAAAAAAGGTGCATGTAAAACTAAAGTACTGTATCTGAGCAAATTTTAAATTGCAATATATGCAAAAGGCTCACTTGACCCATCCCTTCACTGTGTGTGCTATGCTGATCACCTACAACATTCCCTATCTAAAACCAGAGCAGTAACAGTGTTTAGTGTAAACTTCCAAAACAATGACTGGAGGTCATCTCTAGTGCTACTATCACCACCAGCTCCATTTTATTTTTTTTTCTTTGTTCAAGAGAGCAACAAGATATAAAATGTAAGGAATAATATATTTAGATTGTTTTCTTGTAAGAAAGATTGTCAAAAGTGTTATTTTTAAAGATCTTATATAAAATCTGGGTTCCAGTTATATAAAAGCTTCTATTTATTATTTGCTCAGAGAAATAATATTGAGAAAATAAATAACAGAAATATTTATTTGGATTGTAATTTTGTGGATAATTTGTCTCAGTGGATGTGTTGTTCAGATGTTTCATTATTCTGTTATTCTCAATAGAACCAAAGACTCTTTTGCAGAAAGACTTGGCTGTTTGGAATAATGGTCTCCTAACTATTACTGTGAGAGTGTAACTTCTGTATGGCCCTATGGCAATTTTTCACACACAAATATTTTATTATTGCATCATTTTTTTTCCACAAATATCTCAAAAGATAAAAAAGCTTTGACTAAGAAAAAATCTCTTCTCTAATATTTTAACTGAAACTCCACTATACTGTAATTTACAGTGGAAAGTTAAAATGCACACCAGTTTGAGTCCTATATAATGTCATGTTTTCATAAATACATTGGCACTGTAATGCTACCAAATTCCAGTGTTTTCTTTCAGATCTGTTAATTTTCTTATAATTTAGTTGTTTCATCTATACCATTTTAAAGACTCTGGGTTTGGTAAAAATAGAATCAAGCTCATGTGTGCAGGATAAAAAATAAACTCTTGGAAAAATTCATTCTGAGCATTTGAAAACCCCAGGAGTTACAGAGTATTCTCTTCTTCAAAACTCACTGTCTTTAGGATAATTTCTTTCAAGAACCCTGACAAATGTTTTCCAAGCTTTCAACTGGCAATACTGAAATTAACTGTTTATCTCTGGACTAGAAACTGTAAAATTCAGAGAAAATCTCTTTGCTCAGCTATATAGTACTAGATATTTTAGGGAAATCCTTGAAACAGACAAAAGCGTAGGAACTGTTTGTTAGCATCATAACATGTGACATGCTTGCCCTCTTAAATCTATAGAGGCTGTCAATTCCTGCTGCAGTGTGACCTTTACAGCACATTAGGCAGCACCATATGTCATGCAGACTTTGTTTTATTCAAAGTAAGAGTTCAGAAAAATTGGGCTGCTGACAGGAATGCATGTATAATTCAAAATCTTCCAGATTAAAAAATAATAATTTTCAAAGAAAAAGTCACTGATTGAGGTTTCTTTCTGTAATCTTGTGTTGTAAAAAGCAATGAAGAGAAGCCTCTGCATATTTGTCTGTATTGACAGCTTTATTAAAGCATCTAAAGGTACAGAAAGCGTGACTATTTAAACTCTGATTCAAGCAATTGAACCCTGGAAGTATTTCAGGATTTGACATGCCAGTAATTTTCTCATACAAGTTACAGGACTTTAAAGTTGGGGCTTTTGCTCATGGGGATTTTTTAAAGTATGTTCCCCATTTCAATATTAGAATTCTCAGGAATACCTGCAAGGCAAAGAAAACAAATATTCTTCTTGCATATGCTATGTGAAGGACCCTCAAATATTCAATGCTACATAGTATAGAAAAAAAAGACCATCCTAGAAGAAAAAATAAAAACAAGAATAGCAAAAAAGTCTAGAGCAAGAAACAAAGAGAAGATGTGGATTCAGAATAAAGTAAATCTGAATCGAGATTTTTGCAGCAATTGAATTATTTTTGTCGTTCTTTTTATTTTCATGTCATCCCATTTCAAACAAAAGCTTCACTGTGGCAAAACTTTCAGAATCTGAAAGAGGTTCTATTCCACTTTTAGTAAACATTTACCAAGAACATGCAGAATATAGGAAATATTTACTCAAAATATTATTATAGTTACAATGATTTTTCTAAAGAAGATACACTGACATTCTACTTCTCACATATCCAAGGTACAGCCCTACCTTGCAGCTTCTTCAACACAGCTACTTCCATTTTCAGCACTTGCTTTGGCTGCTGAGCTGATTCGACCTTCAGTGCAACATTTTCCCGAGTAAGCAAGTCCAGTGCATCGTAAATTTCTCCAAATCCTCCACCTCCTATTTTCCTCAACTATATCAGGGAAAAAGAAAGAACAAAAACATGTTTTGAAGAGGGGAGAAGAAAGAAAATAAAGCAGCAATATTTCTTTGTTCTGCCTGTCATACTGCAAACACTGTTGTATTACAAATGGATTTTAAAATAACAATTGTATCCTTCAGTACATAAAAGAGCTACTGAATAATTGACCAAGGTATGGCTAACCACAGTTTGGAAGAGAACACACCTGATCCCCATCTGCACTTTGTATATAGCATAATAGAAGAGGGCAGTAGTATTCTCAGCATGAATCTGGGCAAAGTCAGCACGCTGAATAAAGTCTTTCCTCAAATAGTCACACACAGCCCAGAGATCTTCAAATACACAGTGACATTTTTAAAATATGCCATCTTCTTCTCTTTTCAGAAATATGCACATTGAATAATAAAGGTATAAATTAATACAAGTTTTTGGACTTGCTGAAAAGAGACAGTATTTTCTATTATATGGAGTAACTTACACACAGCAGCTAAATCATAAATTATAAGAAATGGCTAAGATTACCTTTGAATATGCATCTCAAAGGTTACTCACATTCACTTACAACTCACCAATATCATTCTTATTTACAGACAGACTCAAGAAACTTGCAGCACTGAAAGTTTCATTTGTGCAAGAAAAAGGTGGAAAGAATGCTCATGGCATACCAATTAGTTTGCACTACATTCAGAGCAAATATTAACAGGTATTTTTTCACTCTGCTTTAAGTGGTCACAGGGAACAGACACTTCTTTGGTTTTCAATATCAAAAATGTCAATGTTGTTTCACAAAATGCCTCCCCTAACATTCTAAAGTTGATTAAAGAGAAAAGGAAACAAAAAGAACTTAGCATAAGACTGAAATGGTTTTCTAAATGTCACCTGAAAACGTACAGTTGCTAACATTATATGACTACACTGCATAAAATGTGATCTAAACAGTCCAGGGTTGTGGAGAGCAGCAATATGCTGACCTATCTTCAGATTCTGAAAAGTAATCTAATGTCTCCTAATCCAGGCCATCAGGCATTTGAATGAGCAGGAAAAACATTTTTTAGGATAGCTTAGGTTCTATCAATAAGGAAGAAGATAACACATGAATTTTCAGTATAGTACAAGCACACCAGTGAGAATGCACAGTGAAAAAGGTGAGAGGAAAAGGAAGGAGGTGACACAGCCATCCTCACCCCCTTACAAATGTAATGTTTATCATCTAACATCATTTACCAGCTTTGAGAAATGGTCAGACCAAGAAAGATTGCCTTTGAAAGAGTTGTTTCTCTGCATGTATGCTTAAAAGAAATTTAAAACAAACAAAACCACCACCATTAAAATAAACAGATCAATTTATATCCTCTGCTAAAATACACCAGAACCATTAATATACACCAAATAATTACATCACTCAGTAGTTCCAGGCACAAATTAACCTCTCTTTGATTGCAGAAAAAAATACTTTTCATGTCCTTTGTCACCAAGTCACACACATTCAATGAGTCTGTATTTTCATGGGTTTTTTTTTTGCTGCCAACATCCTTATAGAAGCTTTTCTTATTGCTTTTCACATCCTTCACCAGTCACAACTGCCAGCTGAGCTCTGGCTTTCCCATATATTCATCACACAGAGGCAACATCTCCATGCTAACCTTGGGCAGCCCATCCCTGTTTCTACCTTCTTCTCTTGCATTCACTTGCATTTTGCTTTCCAGTTCACAGAGGTGTTGACCACTCAACCATACAGGCCTCCTGCCACATCTGCTCAACATTTTATACCTTGATGAGGACCGCATTGCCCTTCTTTACATCTGCATTACAATTTCCCACTTTGTGCACTAGTTTCAGCCTTCTCTTTCTGCATTCAGCATCTCACATCCCAAACTCTTTCTCCCCATTCTGTCTTTGACTTCTGTGCCTTTGTATGCTTCCAGGCTAAAGTATACAATTTCCAACAAGTTTTGTCTTGGTACCTTTGCTTATGCTACATATTGAATGGCATTCTTAAACATATCTAAAACCAATTATCATTACAATCAAGTCTTTCCAAGTCAGGATTGTAATAAATGTTTCAAAGGCAAAAAAGAGACATGAGGAAAGGCACCAACAAAGGATAAAAGCAAATGCTAACACACACCACTAGGGAAGGGGGTTGCACTGGGGAAAAAATATTTTATCATGTCTTTTTTATGCTTACTTTTCAAAATAGAATGACTCTAAATAATGTCTAGGTTAAAATTACATTTAATTGAAGATGACTTTTTAAAATGTTCATGTCCAAAAATTTTAGATATGGTTTTCACAACTGCAAAGAACAAGGTCTTCAACAGCAAAAAAAAAATCCAAAAACTGCATTTCAGTTTCTTCCGCTGGGAGACAGTCCTATGAAATCCTGAATTCAGCAAGTCTGTCAACCTAGATGCCATCAAGAAATCCTTAATATTTGCAACAGAATTTAGGAAATTGAAGAGCTACCCACAGGAAATACTTGGCACTCATCTACCTGTAATATTTGATCTAGAAAACATATAAATGAAAATGTAAAATTACATGAAATGAACTTCAGCCTACTTTCAAAATTTTCCAGAAGACACTTATGTAATCAGCAGTCTTTATTACATAGGAAAGAAAATAAACCTGAAGAAAATACAGCTACTGTTGCACACATCAGACAACTAAGTAGTTTTGTGGATAGTGATATATTAGTATGTTATTATCTATTGTATTTTGTATATTATTGTACTTAAAATGGTATTTTATACAATTTGATCTGGTTCAAGAATAACCTTTCTGCTTGTACTTCACTGCTGTATTGAGATTAAATACAAAAAGGTATTTTGCAAATACTTATACACCAGAGACAGCTATTTAGGTTGTATTTACCTAAAAGGAAATACAAATTCAGATTCCAGCACATTTAAGTGAAAGATAGGGCACAAGACAGTTGAAATTATTCTCCCTTATGAATTTAAAATTAATGATGAATTTGTGTCTTGTATGTTCAGTCTTATAGTTCTAAAAATCTTGAAATAGAGGAGTAATATAAAGCAAGCAATTCAGAATCCATTCAAAGCCTACTGCACACACACAGATACTCTAAATGCTCTATTGTGAACTGGCCTTTTTCTGTTTCTTTTTTTTTTAATTCTAAGTAAAAAAGCCCAAGGTGATTGGAGGAATGGAGAAGGAACTACGAGAACTCAGCCTGTTTCTCCCAGCAAAAATAGCTTCAAATGGATACTATTTCCCTCAAGATGCAAATCAAGGACAAGAAACAGCAAAAGGGAAAAGAGCTATTTATGGTAAAGCCAATGCTGGCACACAATCAAATGAATACAAATCAGCTGAGAATAAATCTATGCCACAAAATCCAACAAACAAAAGGAAGAGCAGCAAGGTCCTGGAAGATCTTCCTATAAGAAAGTAACATGTCTCACAAACTTACTAGTTTCAGGGGAGGGCATCTGACTGATCTCCAAAACAGACTGACATAATCACTGGCTGATCAGGTTCAATATAATAACAGTACTCTTCCAGTGGTGCTTGGATCAGGCACTACTTTGGGATTTAAGAGCTCTCCTAGGTCCTTATCAGGAAAAAAAAAATAACCCACTTTAAATCCTCATAACTTCTCTTTCAAATAGAGTAAGAGAAATAAGTAGTTTTAAAATGCATTCACAATTTACCGTAAGTATTAAGGAAAATATATCTCACAAGAATTTTCAAAGTCATTTCAGAGAACAAACCACTTCTTCCTAAAAACGTGTTTTAAAGAAGAAATAGAATTGCAGGAAGGCATACTCACCACCTTCCATCTTTCTTTGACCAATATTCCCACACTGAGGATGTCAGGCTGATCCCCTCCTCCACTCATTGCAACCTCCTGAGGTGATGGAGCTGCTATGCAAAGTCTGCGTCAGTAGAAACCATCCAGATCCCAGGAATGGCTTCCATTTAACCAGTCACTGCAGAAACAGAGCAGAACACGGGATCTCAGGGATCAGCAGAATAACAAGAAATACAGCAGAAGTTGTGTTTCTCACCCAGAACCTTAACTAGTTTTTGTATCTCACAGTGACAAATGTTGAAATTTTAGTCAGTTTCCAGTACAGAAAAAAATTCAAGGATATCATTCTTTAATTTTTTAACTTGCTCTCTCTCAAATCTCCAAGACTAATCTCAATATGGAACTAATGAACTTGAACATTTTCAGAGGTAGATTCCACAAGCAGTTTCAAATTGCTGCAAGGCATAATTACATTTGAACTTAATTTTAATAATCCCTTTTTAAATCTAATTAATAACTTATTAAATAATTGTTTAATTAATTAATAGCCCCATATAACAACATTAAAATATTATTAACCAAAAATTACCATGTTATAAATAGATATTTAAATTTCAGTTGCACTGCATACAGACTACTTCACAATTTACAATGTGTTTCACAGAGCTAGGATCATTTCTGATTAAATACATCTAAAGTACAATTATGTCAGGCCATAAACAGCTGCCATTGGTAAGGAAAAAACCCTTTCTTTAGTAATTTAGACAGCTTATTTTTTTTAATTTCCTGGTTTTAGCGATCATTGCTGAATTGGATTATAGATAGTATTATAAAAAATTTTACTTTGGAGATTACCATATCTGTAATGGCTCCCACCAGCAACTACTACAGCCAATGAAAAACTTATTTCAATTCTTTGAACTTTTCTAGAACTGTGCTTATTGTTACAGTGGTGTAATTATACAAATGTAACTCTTTGTATAAGTGCTCTTATCCAAAGACAATACTCTTCCAAAAGTATATTTGCTTTAGGTTATTTCTGTGGCTTTTAAAATAGCATAATTGCAAGAGAACAATGCTTTTCTCCCTCAATCAACACACAAACTATATGTAAAATTGGTAAAAGTGTTCTGATTTAAATCAGCAGTATGGCCTCCCATGTGGCTAAATGCCAATCCTACTACTGGGACTAAATGATGCTTTTTAAATAAACATTCTGCTGCCTAAGCAACCTGGCTTTTTAAGACAAACATTTGTTTGATACAACAATAACAGTGGGTTTTCTCATGTTCTTTCAGGTTTCTTTTTCATGTTATATTTATGCATTTTTGCTTCAATTGCACATTATGACAGTTGAACCACCTCCAGATAAAACAGAGCCCTCTGGACAAATATTAATCTGGATTAGCTGAGGATCTAAATTTACACCCAATGAGAGTGGATTACATGCCGGTAAAGGAGTGTTCATTCAGAATACATAGCCTAAATTGGTTTAATTCAAACAAATAAAGGAAAATCAAATTAAGATTGTGCATTCTGAGTAACAGCATCCATCCTGCAATTTAATCAGGTTGAACTAAACCAATTCAAATTCTGCCAGTGATGGTAAATTCTGCCCTGCAGATAAGGCCAAAATTCTAAAAAGAACTAGAGCCGTTTGTGTGGCTTAACCCCTTAACATTACCAACCACTGACCACACTTACTGTCCTTTCTAACAGAATTACCATAACACAGTCAGGAACAAAGATGAAACAAAAACCCACTGATGAAGGGGAAAAGGTCTATTTCCAAAATTACATGCTTAAAGCACATACAGTGGCTTTTCCCCTAACTCAAATGTTTGCTTCTCTTTCCACCACCTGCCAGTTACATCGAAGCATGGGTTGGTCTTCACAAATAAATTGTTCACTTCTATACTGGAACTTCAAGAGAAAGAGAACATTCCTGATATTTGCTTAAAACAAGTAGTGGTGAAACTATTCATCCCACCAGAGCAAAATCTAAGATAGCCAGTAAGATTTTTGCTGAAGCTTTCAAACCTGAGCAAAATTCATCACCTGTAGGAAAAGTAGATGCTTTATTAAATCAAAGATATGACAGTTTGGAGTTTTTTGTTAATACTGCTATCAGCCTTGACCTGATTCCCAATTTGATACCTAACTTTAAAAAAAAACAAAACATTTAAATTTACAATTTATAGTTACAACTCTGACAAGTATTTCTGAGAGCTATTCATCTGTGGATTCTTGAGCAGACTAACAGAGCATCAGAAACTGTCCCAGAATGGAAAGGTTCCACATATACATTCAAAGAACCACCCTGTATTTTAAGAATTGTCATAGAAGTACTCCATTACTGTATGCAATATCTGCATGGCCAGGGTAACAAAACCTTCATTTGTACACAATTCCTCAATCCCATTCTAATACACTAATTCCTTGTTAAATCTCTTGTCATCCTACATCATTTCAAAGCAACAATATCTATTCAATATCATCAAAACCAGGTATTCAAAGCAATAAAACACCAGTTTTGGACCCACTGAACCATCATGTGTGGGAGGCAGAAGTTCTCTCCTGAGCCCCTGAAGAAAAGGCGCTAAGCTCCACTTGAAGCTTAATAATCAACTGCAAGTATTACAAACATGTTGAAGTCAATTTGAAGAATCCTGGTTTTTTCAAGACTTCAAGTAAAGCAGAAGAAGGATTCAGTGACAAACTTAAAAGCCACAAGGCTTGAAATTGGTCCAAACCTTTACCTGATCAGGCCACTTCATAACTTCAACCCCTTTCAGTGAATTAGCACACACTAATATGTAAGACTCCAAATGTTTTTCACTGCTAACATGTTCCAGTATGTTTCTTCTCTCACAATAAACATAACTTGCTTTTTTTCAAGGTTTGATATGTTTAATTTTAACTTTTTACCACGTGGCTTGTTTACAGTGCTGGTAACCAAATTCCATTTCCAGTAATTACACTTCATTTAAACACCTAACACACTTATTTTAACTTCCTGTAAATTAATACATTTAGCTTTAAGCCTTCCTTCATAACCATGGGTCTTTTATATGGTCCTCCTTCAAAACCCCTCTCCTCTCTTTGCTCCACGTTCTTCTTGCAGTATGGACAGCAACACTGAGTTAGACATCCACACTGAATTAAACTCTATCATACCAATTCCTAATATGGAGAAAAGAGTTTTTCTTATTATTTCTTTGTTATAGAAGTCTTATTTCCCTAATTTAAGTCTGAAAATGCTTTATACTTTTGCTAAACCATAACTTTATCAGATGCTTATACACCTCCATCCTTACGCTCAGGCATTGCTACAAGAATATGGTTTTTAAAGACTTTATTCACAATCTGATCTAGGCAGAGTTTCATTGCTGTGATGTGTTCTCTAATGGCCTTCACACTGTATAATCTGCAAATCTGTTAATTATTGATGTACTGCAGTGGATAAACATCTTTATATTCCTTACCTAATAACAGATAACATGTATTCTAGTTGGTGCAATTTAGGTTACAATCGCTTTCCCCAGATTTATATGGAAAAAACGGATTATGAGACTAAGGATTAGAGATAACTATATTTAAAGGACTTTTGGGCAGATAGAAATATGCATTCTTTGGAGGTGGTTCTCAGGTCAAGATTGAAACTGAGATTTGTCTGAATTTGGAAGGATTTGGATTCAGACTTTGGCCCATTCCAAATTTCACAGGTGAATTAAAGTCTCATAAAAGTAAATATAGTTGCATTTCTATTACTAAAATACGTTGTTTTCAGCATACTTAAACAATGCTACAATGTTGTTAACAATTTAAGAAAGCTCCAGCATGTTCTGTATTCTGCTGAAGCTGATGAATAATTAATGACACACAGTTAAGGTGCAAGCTTTCCCTTACTCATTCAGCAGATGAATCCTTTAGCAGTGCAGTTTTTTAGGTGGCAGTAAGGCTATTTTCAGCACAGCAAACACGTCTTTATAGTTCTCCAAAAAAAGTAACAGCCACTTTAATTGCAATATATCTCATAAAATTCTGTATTCATTAACTCATCAGTTTTCTTATCAGATCAGTTCATCACTTCAGATGAACTTTCAAGATAACACAACTACCACAATTGAAGACAATTAGCCCTCTGTCAAATTTATTTCCAGATGACAGGTCATGGAGTAACTAGGACAACACAATGAGGATAGACTGTTCCAATAACATAAGCCTTTGCTGGCAACTGATTACAGTATAAAACAAGAACAGATAAAGGAGCATTAGAGCTAATATCCAGAACACCATCCAAACAGACATCCATTATTTAAAACCCTTCTATCCACTTTAACTGATTTTAACTACACACCAGCCTTCCGAAACATGAATTTACCCTATGCAAGTACACTAAGAGATTACATGGTATTAGAAGACAACAGCGCAAAATCTCCAGAAGAAAAAAGGCAATCCTTTAATGTAATTTGTGTGCATGTGTATAAGTCCCTTACACATAGCCTAAACTGAAGCCAACCTCTGCTTACCAGCCTCTATAGATGTTTAAATTCAGACCTAAGGTTGAGAAAGTAGCACAGACAACTTTGGCTGAATGGAGGTACTGTAAGTTCCAGGACAAAGCAAGGGAGCTCAGAAGATTACTTCTCTTCCATAGAAAGGAATACATGTCCTGTTGCCTCCACTATGGAATAGTACCAATCTTTCACTATTAGGAATTCTCAGCATATTAGGAGCTCTACCTGCCTGCCTTCAGCTGATTTTAAAAGCTAGTAAATTAACTGGAATCTACCTAACACGGTTTCCATTTCTCTATTTTCTATTTTTAAGCAGAATTTAAGGAACTAAGAAAATTTTAAAAGGCCAGCATAAAGAGAAAATCAGGGCAGGAAATGTTCAGAGGTTCTAATTTCATCATATTTATGGTAAAGTCCACTGTCTTAGAAAGGCTAAGAACATGCTCAAATTGCTAATTCTAGGGATAGAAATTATTGAAATGCATCTATTTGAACATCCAAACTAGAAAGCCATCCTACAGTTAAACCTGAATATTTTCTAAATGCACCCATTAAAAGCTAGAATTTTGAAAATCATCATTCACCGCATCAATGAGAAAAACTGAATTTAAGACCTTGACTTAAATTTCCAACTGTACTGGTTGTAAAGTAAATCTTCTTAAAAATTCGACACAGAACCAACGTCATTTTAGATTTTCCTTTCTCAAGTGCTTGGGTGCCAAAAATACTCATCACCACTTGCAGATTCCAGGTGTGAAAAGCTCCCAACTGTCTTGTGTGCTATTGCCAAAGTCTGTATTTCCTTCTGGCAACTTCTGCAGTTGTTATTACAAAGGTGGCAATATTTCCTCAGTTTGAAGACAGAGTTAAAAATATAACATTTAGTTTCAAGTTTTATTTTAAAAATAAATATATTTCAAGCTATCACACTATTTTCAGTTTGCAAGAGAATTCAGTACCAAAATATTATGAAAACTCAAGTAAGGCAAAGTTTATCACAGGAGTATATTATCTTTCCCTGAACCAACTAATTCATGTAGCAAAACCATTCAAGTTTTAGGCACACAAAACCCTCTTCAAGTCCAAAATAGAATTTACAAATTGAAAATTAAATTTGACTTAAAAGCATTTGCATTGAAGTAAACTTCAGCGTTTGTTGATCAGACCAGCCGAGACAAAGGGTACTCTGTATCTTGCCACAGAGAAAGGAAAGCTCTGTATGTGCATGACAGGGAGAGATTACATGGTTGTGACACCTATCAGAGAAACAGAATGTAATTTCTTACCTACAGAAAACCAGAAAATTTTGGTCAAGGTAGGATTAGAATGAATCATATATCAAAAACTCTATTTAATCCATGATATTTTTACATTTTTCAGATGCGTAAGTTAATTTCCTAATTTGATCTGCCCCACTAGAGCACAAAGGCTCATGTGAGAAAAGAGAAAGAAGTTAGCTGTAGGGAATGGGGAAAGGCTGGACAACTGTGTTGCTTTCAGCTGAAACCAGTTGTTCAACTTCAACCTCAAGTGCAAAGCCTTTAATACTAATATGGAAACCTAAGTCTTGGGGAAGTGAAATTAATTCTCAATTTTTTTCCACAACTCTCAGTGAGTTCCAAATCAAAAAGAGGATTGTGAAACCTTACAAATTACTCAAAAATTATTTTTAAAACCCTAAAAGTGTCACTTGTTTAAAAAAAAAAAAAAGGCTGTATTTCTGTGTCTTAGATTCACTAAGACTGTTGTGGTATTGACAACAAACCTAAATAGGACTAAAACCATGGATTTTCCATATAAAAATTTGTTTTGCTTGTCAAGACTTCTTCAAAGAAACTTGAAAATGGAAAGTCAGTAATGCAATTGCCTAATTATACAAGGTTTTACAATAATTTTTCAAGATCCTAGGAAAATTTTCATTGTAGGAAAGTGGTAGTGAAGTGTGGTTTTGAACAAAGACAACTTGAAGCCAACCAATTAAGATATTTTAAACAATGGTACAGTTTATAATATCCAACTACTTATAGTCTGGATTTATCAGCAAAATTAAAATCTTTGCTTCCAGTTTTTTGAAATGTTGGAATAGTAAGTTACCCTCTTAGGATAAACTCAGAATATTAATAGCTCACCATTTATATACCAAGGAAAAACATAAATTGATCTTTTAAGATGCTCCAAACTATTGACCTTTCCAACAGTACTATCTATTTCTATTCTTTCATAAATCCACTTTCTCAGCAAGGAAAAATATAAATGCCCAGCACATGCAACACACAACTAGAGGAGACAAGAAGGCAAGCAATACACTGCTCTGAAGAACTTCTTCCAAAGCCCATGAAACTTTTCAGAGTAGATACACAGCAATTTACAGAGGAGAAGAGCTGCTGCTAAGGACTGTGCAAGAATGATGCAAGGGCATATACACAGCTAAATGTGTAATCCAAACAACTGAAGTTCAGGGCAAACTCTAATTATAAATGGGAATAAGACAAATTTTTTTTGAAAATACAAGAAAATTGGCAGAGAAACTTTCATAAGATGTTCAGATAGGCAGCGTGTGAATAGCAAAATGTTTTCTGCACTGACAGCATTCAAGTGATCAAGAGGGTTGTCAGTGGCACAGAAGCAGCCCAGCAGGCAGCCACACGACTGCTCTCACAGCATTGTGCTGCAGCACCAGCCATGAAGTGACCTGGACGACACTAACAAAACCTGAGAATTCTCTTGATACAGCAGCAGATAAAGCACATCACAAAAACACGGTGAGTGAGGCCTGATAGCTTGCTAAGCAGAACAGGAAAAAGAACAGAGGAAAAGATCTTTTTTCAATCTGTAATGTCTGATCTCTTAGCATCCTTATCTTTAGGGCACATAACTAAATCTGCTGCAGTATTGTGATAAAGAGAAGGCACTGCTGTGAATACATAGGTATTTCATCTCCTTAAATACAGCTTTTAAATAAAGCCCTTCTTTTTGCTAACGTGTGAAATGAGGACAGCAACTACTACACCAAGCAGGATGACTCCAAAAGAGCCTAGCTGACAGGAAGATGGAACGTGAGGGAATCCACATAGTGCAGGACATCTACCAGAATCTGACAGGCCTCCTCAATAAGGGGAACGTACACCCATCCTGCCACACAACACAGCAATGCCTGCAAGAGTCAAGGAGCAAAGATACACCATCACATTATAGTTTATGCAGGAGACACCCCAGTTGTTCAAGGACGATTGTATTTTCAGCAGCAGATCAAGAACACTAAAAAAGTCAGGCACAAAGAGAAGATTAAAAACCAGAGAGACACTCATGCCAAGACCGATTCAACACGGCTGCCAACGCCCCTAGCCCGAGGGTAGGGCACAGCCACATAAGTGGGTCCTTATGCACTGCCAAATGACAGGAGAGGAGGGAAATGCATCGGTGCCTGGCTCTGGTGAAGGAAGGTGGCACTAAAGCAGGTGAACAAACATAGTACATTCTACCAGCCAAGCAGCACACTTCACCTTCAGTTTGGCATGGCCGTAGAGAGAGGTTCTGGGCAGTGCCAGGAGGTATCTCTTGTTCACAGAATATTCCACAATGATCACATGGGCTCATGCAACATCAAAGCCACAAGTCCAATAGACAACAACAAAGGAGATGGGTATATCTCACCTAAGACTGCCTAACCAGTTTGTCCCTAAAAAATATTGGTGCTGGAAACTACAGGAGCTCCAGTTAACAAGGTGGCTTGTCAGAGTATGCACTTGTTTTATAGCTGCAGTTGAAGGCGGCTTCAAGCAACAGTGACTGAAACTTGAGCTCCTAATCCAAGGTCTTTCAAGGTTTGAAATGGAAGACAGGTATTAAAGAACCAAAATGGAACTTTGGCAAAGATATTTGAAGTTGGGACAAATCCAAAAATATCAACTTAATCTGCAGCAGAAAAAAATTAGGTTAGCCAGCAGAAAGGCAGATAGCATGGACAGCTAATCAGGAGAGGAGACAGGCTGCATGAGACCAAAGATCCACCTAGTCCAATCTTTCGTCCCTGACTATTGCCAGCAGCTGATGTCTAGGGAGAAATGCAAGGACACAGAAAGGATATGATCATCTTTGCCAGAATATTTTCTGGGGATATAGCAAGCTGAGATCCAAAACACAGAGCCCAAGATGGTATTTAAGATTTTTTTGTCTCCAAGTTCATCAGAACTTTTCTGAACCATGAAAACTTTACCACCTGTAACACTCATAAAGCAAACTGTAACCTAATTCCACGCAGTAGATGCATACCTTTGTTTCCAATTTGCCTTCTGCTAGTTACATTTGAGGTTCATTAACCCTTGTATAGGAAGGCAGTGTACTGTTACACAGGGAATACACCCCTACTATATGCCCCCTCATTTAGCTCTTCAACTATTTGGTCTTTCACTGATTTTGATCACAACCTGTGTGCTTTTTCCAGTTCTACTACATCCCCTCTGAGAGGTGGAGACCAGCATTGTTAGTAAGCACTAACCTGCTATTTTCACAGAACTTGCAAGACCACATTCAAAAGAAGTAAGTTCATCACAGTAAATTTTAACATTATTTATCCTACGTGAACTGCTTTATGATAATTTTCAGTCATCATTACCTCAGAGTAGCAAGGTCTTCCTCCAGTTCTTCCATCTTTATGTTTGCTAATTTTAATACCACCAGACTATGTAATTTCAGTATTTGTATCTTGTCTAGATCATCTGTAAATACCCAGTACAGCACAAAGAGCTACACCTTTTAGGGTGATGAGCTATCATTTATTAAGATCAATATTTTCACTCATGTTCCACTAAAAAATATTTTTGCACAAAGTGTTCACATATAGAAAACCTGACTCATCATCTTCCATCTGGATCATTAACAGCTCTGCTTTCAAATTTGGTATGGATTCCTTGGGTATCTAAATACAATGCTCCCTCAAAAGAAGGAGTCAGACTGGATGGGGCCTTGAACAACCTGGCAACCACGGCAGGAATTGGATCTAGATGATCTTTAAAGTTCCAATCCAAACTATTAAAGGGACAATTGAGTCCCTTTAATACAATTTAAAGTGCTGGGTGACTCCATGGTACTGTATGACCAGGAGATAAAATGGTAAATGAGGTTCTGTGTGTACATATAGAATTATGTATACCAGAAAAATAATAACTAACTGTTATTATTAAACACATGAACATATCCTAATTGTTCTTTAAACACATGAGAAACTACTAGCAATCAAGAATAAGATCTTGATATAATGATACACAGTAAGAAAAGATGGCAACTCAATGCTAAACAGCAGTCAAAAAAATCAAATCTTAGGAATTCAGACAAAGCAGACAACAATACGAAGATCATGTATATATCCATGGTTCACTCATACCTTGAGTATTGTATACAATTCTAGCCCTTCCTATCTCAAAAAAAAATAGAACAAAATAATAGGGATACAGAGTAGTTTTCACATGAAGTAATGACTTACAATTTTTTCAAGGGGTGATGGAAGTAGAGAGGGGTACTTGACAGAGGTCTACAAATCATTAGGGACATTAGAGGTTGGCTAGAAATCAGCTATTTATGATGTCACTTAATAAAGGAACAAAAAAAAATTAAAATATATCAGCAGGAGCCAGACTCAGCAAACTAATCTGTGCAACTTCTTGCCAAGGGATATTGTGAATACTAAAGGTTTACAATGGTTCAAGTGAACAGTCAGCTACATTAAAAAGAAAATTACTGTGGGTTACTGAAAATACACATGAAGTATATTTAGTGCAGGAAGCCCCTTACTAAAAATACAGGAAAAAACTAGAGGAAAGTATATTTTATATTATCCATGGTTTTGTACTTTTCCTTAGGCATCCCCATATGACCACTGTTGAATACAGATCTTTAGTCCAGAATTTCACACTCCTACATTATGTTTGGGAAGATGGAGAGAGGATAGAGAAATTATGCTCCCTGTAACAATGTAAATTCAAATTATTTGAACTGATGAAATGCAACTCAAAATCTTGTATGTAATTTTTTGTCAGTTACTTGAAAGAAGCTACCATCCTAAAACTGTTGACTAGCTAGCTGTTGTGGGAATGGCATCACAAAGCAAACCAATTTAACTCAAGTAAACTCTTATTTTCTGGCACTTAAGTGAAGTTATTTTGAAAAACAAATATGATAAACACTCAGGAACTCCAAATATCATTTTTCTATTGCTTCAACTTCTATTTTACACACGTTGTCCCTTCTGCTTTGTGCTTGGTTTAATGTTATCTCAGTGTTTCTATATGGATTTTCTTCCCTGTACCTAACTTCAGAAAAGACTTGGAAATGCCTCTAATCTTTATACTCAAATAACTTGGTAGTTTGAATGCAGAGAACCAATCCATTAATACACATTTCCTAACCTCAAGACTATCTCCATCTTAATAAAGTTGGTGCAGACTGCCAGGGTTAGATTTTTTACAATGAAAATTCACAGAATACATTTCAAATCACTGAAAGTCAGATACAGTAATGTTACAGTTTGAATAGAAAGAAAAATTTCATCTAAAAACTGGTTGTTACTAGCTGCATTCAGTATGATCGATTTTTATACAGATGACAGGACAAAAATTTTAGACTGTGAAATGTCTGAGCATCAAGAGAAACAAAGGTATAAAAACCCACAACACATGTGATTTTTGTGTCTACGTTGTTACTTCAGGGAACTCTCAATACTTTGTTTAATTTACAAAAAAAAATAAATTCTAAATCTCCTACAAGCAGCCATAAACAACTGCTGTACAAGAACTGGAGTCTCTTCCCTAAATAAGTTACATTGTAAAACTACTGAAAAAAAGGACAAGAATCCCTATAATTTTGTTGCCACTTGATACAATATTCACATCTCTTAACATTCTTTTTACTTTTCTAAATAGTTTTGGTTGGATATTCCTCAACACAATTTCATAAGGAATCATAATAGAATTTGAACTAAATTCTAATATTTTCTGCCTTTCCCATAGAAAATACATTAGAGACAAATCCTGACTACATCCAATACCATGGAAGCTTTCTTTGTTCTGGATAAGGGATTTTTTTCCCTAATTTCATTCAGCACATATACACCTATTTATGATATGGCACTACTTACATACAAGAAAGAATTCTACAAAGATTTCTACATTGTTTGCTAGAGAAGTGGTCACACACTTTTAGTGACATAGAACTTCCTTCCCAAAGGGGATTAGGCTTTTACCACATCATTAAATATTTAAAACCATACAAGACCCTACAGCCTGCAGAAAAAAAACAGGGCAAAAGTATGCTTTTTAATCCATTTGTTGGTCACTGCCAGTTGTCAAGGCTGACAAAAGGACAATCTGTTCCTGGAAATTTTGTTGAGCTGGTAGTTGGTGATGGAAACAAGAGAAGAGATTCAAGTTTCAGGTGCATTTTCAGAAGTTTTATTTAAGAGTTGATGGCTGCAGTAAGAATTGCAAAAAGAGTTTTTAATTTGCTTCCATCCAATAGTTTTGGTTCAGTCTGGCAGCTAGTAAACAAGATTTCAACAACCACTAACAATTGTTCAGTAATAACTTTAAAACTGAAAATTTAAAAAAAAAAAATCTGTGAGAGGCTTACATTTACTTCTAAGAGGAAAAAAGCACTCATGGATAGAGTAATAGTCATGTTCTCAGAATATTGAAATAGTTCAATGAACCAGCTAGAGATTTCTTTTTTGTGTGCGTGTGAACTAAAATTGCCATGCATATGGTGATGCATAAGAAATGAAGCAAGTTTATCACAACATGCCAAGGATTTTAAAAAAACACAATTCATGGAAATTACTTCCCATCACCATGTTTAGACTATAATATACAATTCACACACATGAAGCCTAAATAAATAAACTGACCCTCTGTTTTTGCCTTTAATACACCTACAGCTGCCTCCTTCAGGCTCCTTTATGTTTCAGTTCCAACACTCTGCTCCAGCCTTTTGACTTCACACTGCACAGAATAGCAGCCATGTCAAGAAATCCCAGCTCTTGCCTGAGAGCCATGCAGGCTGCACAGCACAAGGGTATCCAAACCTCCCACCAGAAAGGTCCTGAGGAAAAAGAATCAAATGGGGAAAGGGGAGAAGGAGGAAGATGCTAGATGTTCAAACACCTTCGTGCTTCTCTCACATTTCTTGTTTCTATTTCCTCCTATTGGTGAGGTGGCCATCAAAGAGCTTCTGCTCAGTTCAAGATTCTGAGGTATAGCTGCATCAAAGCAAAAGTAAGTTCAGGGAATCAGAAACACAGTATTCTTTATAATACTTCTATGCTAACATACTTTTTTATAAAGAATATGACACAACACACTTTTTAATACATATCTATACATATACATTACATGTACATGTGTCTTTATGATATACACATATATGTTTACATTATTTACATATCTATTCCATGTACACTACATATATTTTTTACAGAAATACAGAACATTGTAATTGTATCAATGAGGATTCATGTCTTCAACCACAACTACTTATAAAAAATGGCAGCAAATCTGGCAATGTAGCTACATGTAGATTCAAAGGAATATGGCCTAACACTTACCAAATGGGTATGACATTTTTTTAAGTTAATTACTAAAGTAATGGGAGAGAGGTATGTTTAATAATAATAATTTAAGCCACTGATCATCTTTACATATTATTAAAAAAGGTGGTGTGGACAAAAAGATAAGACACAAGAATTTGTGATTCATGGAGGAAAAAATGAGACTAATACCTGCAACAAGCTGGAAGTTGTTTATAGATATTAAGTGTTACTTTTCAGATTCAGCTTTAGAGGCTGTTTTATAGGATTCTCTTGAGGTGCTTTGCAAAAATTTTTAAGCTATTAGTAGAATAATGGTTTTTTGCTTTTTATACACTGTCTAAAAATTCACTGTAACGCATAGTGATCGCTTATAGTGGTGGATTAGCAAAGGTTGATATCCCTTGCCCGTGGATGGTATAGGTGCATTTGGTATAATGTGGACATTAAAGAATCTGGTCCTGATGATGAGTTTAGCATGACTGGAGATGTTAAAAAGCCAGAAGCTGCGGCCCAGTGAAAATTTTCCCAGTAGAGTTTCTTTTCTGCTATAAGTAGCAAAGGCACATAGGTT